>OX336370.1:69231015-69746526 GCA_946902895.1 Fragum fragum | reverse complement strand
AAGTAATTTCTTTCGATTGATTGAATTGGGTTTAACGCCGTTTTAACAGTATTTCAGTCATATACATGTACACCATCCAGAACGGACGGATAGCTACTTTCAATAATAAAATCGACCAATTAAACCATTCATTTAGACCGAAAGAGAATAGACCTGCATTTTGTGTTTACTTGCTTGAAATTGTGAAAGGATGGACTTACACAAACTTCTGTAACCTTGCATCAACTCATTTAAACTTTCACAAACGTACAAGATATAACCTTATTATTACATGAACCCTTGATTTGACGCCGCTGAAAAGTAGTAACGGGGAAACAACGTGGATAAACGAGACCTCCTTTCCTTACAATGTTTCTTACCACTTATGTAATATCGTCGCTAGGAGAGAAACATGTCGTAAATACATCTTGAATAAAGCTGTTTTTACGATATTTTGTTCGCCCAACAACTATCTTCTATGTCATATACGCATACTAGTTAGTATTATTTTCAACTATGATCAAATCCATTTCAAGACCATCGACGGTACTGTGAAATATGAGCGGGATGAGAAAGACTTATCTAATAATATAACGTTAAAGAATACAGTGATTATAGTTTTAGATTTATGCCACACAACTTCATTCAAAATAGCTCGAGACATCGATACACCCAAATAAGTAGATTTTTTCCAAACAGCAAACCAATTTCTTCAAGCTCGTCAAAACTTTCCATGACTGTATTGATTATAGGGATGAGTGTATTTTCACTGCGTTTATTGGAGTATAAAGTGCAATTGCCTTAGCACATGGCAAATAACGCCCGTAGGGCGTTATGTTTAAGCCATGTGCTAAGGCAATTGCACTTTATACTCCAATAAACGCAGTGAAAAATACACTCGGCCCATATAATTGCAATACATCTATTTTCAAATCCGGAACGGATAGAGAGATGAAAATAAAAACAAATAAACGAACCGTGGGCGGAGTTACTTTTTCTTTGACAGGCGTATGGATACATTGACAAAATTTATCGCTCGAGTCGTTGTAACGGCGGACATTTTATTTCATCGCTTGGGTTTTTTGAAATGGAAATTCGAACATTCGTTGGATTTATTTGGAATTATTATGAGCAAATACTAACTTTAAACTCTGTAAATTATGATATCTGGGTCGATAACAGTTAGAATTATGAATAGATGCTTTGTAATAGACAAGAAATATAAACCTACCACATGGATACGATGCATGCTGATGTGGCGAAGCCGATTCGACATCTCGGATTTACGGCTAATAAAGGTGAGTTTTCGAAATCGTCATGTTTAAAACGAACATTATAATTGTTATAAGGACACTATTTGTTTATCTATTTATTGAAAATCCATGGAAGTATAAAGGAATTCGAGGAAATCGAAATTCAAAGGGTGATGACTATAAATAGTAACAAAACAAGTTGTGTATTTCTTGGAAGTGAATTCCCAATATCGGAAATCCCTAACCTTGATTTGTTTCTATTTTTGTCGAAAATAGTTCTGACTTTTATCGAGATATAAAGTGCAATTGATTTGATCACGTGATACGATTTGGGCCAATGAAAATACTCTATTTTGAAGTATTGCAATTATTTATATCTGGTTGCCTAAGACAGAGTACAAAGCGGTCGTTTTCATTCACAAAGTCATTTATGCTTTATAAATTCATTCTAACCCCAAAAACTATTGTTTAAGCAGAAAATATTGGTCGTGGTTGTGGACACGTGCTAAAAATAACCACATGGTCTTCCAACTGTGTTATAGATATTTATAAATGTAGCATTTGTTAACATCAGTCTATATATCTATCTAGTTGATTTATTACAGTATTTCCTTTGATATTCGTTACTAGAATATGCTTATTCTACCTACCCCTTTCCGTGCGTATCTTTATAACAGCATTTTAAACCAGTTTCCTGAAAAGAGAAACAAATGTGATCTTCGTTAATTTGAAGTGTCATTTAAATAAAACTCTTTCAACAATTCCAACGTAATTCTTATTTCTAAATCGATGGTTAGTTTGGATTAAACCTATTTACTTTACAACGATTGGGAAAAAAGTTCTTCAAGCTTAGATTAATCCCACTCGGATGCGATTTCTGGACAATATACAAGACGTCATGCCGATTATTTAGGGCATTGTCATAACCAGGATAAATAGCTACCTTCGCCAATCGAACTTGAAACCTCCTGATGGGAGCCGACCCTCTACCTCTTTAAATCAATGTATTTGACCGGAAAACATTGTGACAATCATAGACACAAAAGCTCAGTCGAAAAATGAAATGATCGACCTTTATAGCGTGACGAATAAGACTTCTCTTTCTTTCACGATAAACGCCACTTTTAAAAATTGGATATCTTTCAAAATACAGCACTACCGGGTGATGGTAGAAACGTGGTTGTTTCTTTAGTAACAATAAAAAATAGAGATCAAACTTCAAGATAAATTATTCAAATTTTAATTTCCCGAAAGTTGTTTCTTTAGTAAATATTTGCATTAATATCACAAGTATTACGCAATTTTTTTGTCGAATTTATATATAGGATGTTACAATTCTAAAGGTATATATTAATTTGCTCACCTCATACGCGTCTTTGTTCTGTGATTTATGATAAGATAATTATCAAAAAGGAATTCTGAGAGTAACCAGTTTATAATGGAAAATCGATTTTGTCTTACGCTGTCCCGATATGTTTAGAATAATCAGTTTGAGCACGGCGAACGATCAAGTCCATACTGTTCCTCGTTGTCCGTCTGTTCGCCGTCAATCTACGTTTAGCAAATTTTACGGGGGAGAAATTCTCCATTAATTTAAGACTATCAACAGATCCCAACTGTCAACCAACGAATATATTCACCAATAACTCATTTAGACCGGAAGTGAACTCCAACATTGGCCGAAATTTATGTGAAGCATTGTTAATTGGTTTGGCAACTTACACTTCGTAACTACAACTTTTTAAAAGCTGTAGTTACGACGATGAGGTCGCCAACCAAACATTTTAATTTTTAACTACATGATACTGGCCATAAAATCTGCTCCGCGCACTCATACAAAAATATTCTCCTCATCTCTTTAATATCGTCTTGTCGGAATTCAATGGGTGTGGCTAGATATCTTTTAATTGGTATGTTGGTATTTTTAGTAAAAAATATGCTTTTGAAAAAAAATGCCGGTCTAATTGTCATCGCTATTAATCAAGTCCATGAAAGGCTTCAACTGTATCTCATCTTCAGGTAAAACATATAATATGAAAATATATAGATCGAAGGAAACAGAATTTCAAGATGTTGTTTACCTCTTTAAGTATTTGTTGTTTAATTGGAGAAAAGGTGCTTACGTTAGAATCATTTCAGCTTTCGTTGTGTAAACCAACGAAAGAGCTTTCCAAGTTATATGGCCCCCATAGAGATTGAACCATGGGTCTCTTTGTTGGACGCTTGGGGTCCGTTGCTTATACAAATTGATTTAAGTGTTTATATTATATATTTGTGTTTACATGTTCAAGTTTTGACGACGTAACTAATGTACAAGTCTATAATAAAATTCCTGTTCTGTTCTGTCTAACGATCACGGCCAACTAAATACTTCTGCTGTCTACACATTTTAGTCCTGTGGCACATTAGAATCAAATGCCGCCCAAAGGTAATTATTTGAAGTACTCCGACGCAGTTATACCTAGCTTTAACAATAAATAGGAGCAATAATGAAAAGCGGGTGTACACTTGACTTTCTTTGTGATGATTGTGTTCTTTTCAAGAGGTTGGGTAATCACACCCAGTTATTACATAACCTGAACACTTTACCAAAAATGCAAAATGGTTGTTGATGTTCAAACAAACTGCTCCATTGAAATCAATTACACAAACCATGTCCTAACCAAGGCAAAGATAGTTTAGTTTGCGCAAGACCTTTCCAACGTTTACACGTGTGCGCGTATTGAAGACTCAGATCAGCCTGTGCATTCGCACAGTCTGATCTGAGTCTTCACTGTGTAATCTGTAGATAAGTACTTCTTTTTACGATCAAAGAATAGTCTCATTGCAGTGTATGAATGTCTAGGCTGCTGGGTGTGGTCGCTTAACGCAGGTCTGAACATGAAGATTCGTTAAGCGCCAGCTCCATTGATCGAAAGGTTGTCTTTAAAGGTTTCTAATGGATTATCGAAATTACCCGGTATAAAATCACTTGATATCTTCACCGGAAAAAAAACGTGAAATTGTCAAAATTATGAATTCCTTTCGTAGGCAGATTTATTCCTTTTTCAATTATTAAGCGCTACTGAACGCCTTCTCAGAGGGACCAAAGCCATTGAAAACATCATCAGGTAAACATGTACTCCGCCAATCGAATGATGTGCTTTTAGAGTTTTTTTCCATAGAAATAACAATTCCTTTCTCTTTTGCATTAAAGAAATAGAATTATTGTTTGTACTACTTCTCGTGAAAATATAACCTTTATTGTTCACTTAATGAAAGATACATCGATCTTACACAAAAACAAATAATTGCGGCTGTCTATCAAAAGCCAGTCAATCATTGAAATCATTCATTTAGACTGCAAATTCAATTTGAACTCCAACATTGGCCGCTTAGTTGGTGAATCATTTTTTGTTTGTTTGTTTGTTGTTGTTGTTGTTTTTTGTTGGGCGACTTAAAAGTCGTAACGACAGCTTATTCAAGCTGTAGTTACGACGTTTAGTTAGCCGACCTACCATTCTACTTATTTGTAACATGTAACTGGCCAGCTTGTGAAGACGTCCACGTTGTCCATGTTGTGCTAAGAATTGTTTCTAAACACACCAGTCTCTTCATGTCAATGTTTAGAAATTTAGTGAAAATATGATAAATATTTAGCAGGACAATGTTTAAGAGTCTTGCCCATGAACACACCCCTATGAAGCTGGTGCGCGAAACCGTTACCTTCAGATCACGAATCGTGTACCTATACAAACTCCATTTAATACAACTTCTCCATACCTTATCTGTTCATTGTCACTAAAAAGGATTTTATTTTCAAGTATTTTATAGTTTATCTTCGTATATATGAAAGACCAATGTCAATAAGCTTGTCACATTGAAAACGCTACTTTACTCGTAACTTGTAAATTTTTACCCTTGTCGTGCTGAATCAAGTTCTTGATCAGAGTTCTATTGAAATCAAGGTCTGATAGCACTGTAGGTCTGTTTATCAGGGTCAATAATAAGTTTAAAACTGATACTATGGACAATTCTGGCTCAATGAGGACAAACAGGTGGTGTAGACTAAGATCAGACTGCACATATGTGCAGGCTGATCTTTTTCTATGCTTCCTGCCAAAGCAATTATATTCCAGGATAAGGAGTACAAGGGTTAAGACTAAAGTTCCAGAGGTTTGATTCAACAATAACAACTTTAGAATTGGTAAAGCAAAGTTTAATTATCTTATCATTATTATCTTTTTTTAGCTTCTATGAAATTGAATGGTGCAAAACTACATTTAATGATCAGATAACCCAAAAACTGCATCTGTATGTTTTATAAAAAAAAAACTGAAATAAATATTCGCTCAAAGAGATGAAATTGCTAAATGTTTACGGTTGACAGTTTGTATGAAAGAATAGCAATAGAATGTATTATCTTCATCGATTGTATGAAGTCATACATGTATCAAAATTGAAAGAATTTTTTTGTTTGTGCATTATTTATTCTTTATTTCTCCGCCACTCGGGCGAGCTTTTCACATAAAACACTGGACAAAAGCATATACAAACTTAAATCAAACATTTGCACAAATACGCACGTACGCACACACACACACATACACCGATTCATACAAATATACATGCGCAAGCACACACATAAGCACATTTAGTGTATTTATATATACCTAAAGTGAATAAAGTGACTAAGCATTCCTTTTGATCGATCGAAAAAATAGATAAAAGGACTGTTCGGTCCCTTATTCTGAGAGGGTAAAAAAAAGGCATCTCGAATCAGCCTTGGAGTGAAATCGAAAATCAAGTAATAAGTAAGATTCAATGCCTCTAAATTATGGATTGATTGGACGGATGTAAAATGGATGGATAGATGGATGGATGGATGGATGGATGGATGGATGGATGGATGGATAGATAGATGGATGGATGGATGGATGGATGGATGGATGGATGGATGGATGGATGGATGGGTGGATGGAGGGAGGGAGGGAGGGATGGAGGGAGGGAGGGATGGAGGGACGAATGGAAAGACGGGAAGATGTAGGGATGGACTAGTAGGAAATAATCAAGATAGATTGGATTGAAATCTTAAATGTAGTCTGCACTTTTGCAGAGAATGGTATGATATGCATTAATACCTCAGAGTTCTCACCAATATTTATGCGAATATTTCTAAAGCTAGAAAACAGGCCCACCATTCTATTTTGTAATTCTAATGACATAAACTCATTGTACAACTCTGTAGAAAGAATATTTTTGTTTGTGCATTATCATAAAGGTATTTTAGGTTCATACCTGAATGAAAACAAAAAAAAAACTCTCTTTATTTCTTAAAATTCAATGCCATGAAGTAAAGCAAAGATAAAATCTTCCTAGTTTTGAGTAAAATTTCATCGATCTTCTATCCGCGCACAAAAAAAAGAAAAATTAGTTTCTTGCTTAAAATGTTCTTCATGGAAGTATGAAAGAAATCAGCCAATTGAAACGCTTCAAACTTGATAGACGAAACTAAAACTAAGCGAGGATAGAAAGCACAAAGTTTTAGATGAAATGGCTTACCAGGAATTCATATTGTAACAGATATATTAATGATATATATTCATGAAAGTGAGATAACTTGATTAATTCCAGTACGATCGCTTGAGGTTTTGAGCACTCTGCCCCCCCCCCCTCCTATCAATACGGTTAACCACGATATTGTAGTTTCTATACCTTTTGAAATACATCTGCCCATGAAGAAACATGCTAAAGGGATAATTGCTACAATTCTACTTATTTTAAGAGGTAAATATCTTGAAGAGATAGACATACCTAAAACATAACGAAGAAATGTATTATTAATGATGATGGATTCAATTATGATCTATAAATGTATTGGGATTGACTGGTACTAAAACGTCTTAAGAGGGTTAACAAAGTGAAATAGTGTATGCCCTTCCAGCAAATGGTGGTCGACTGCAATTATGCATGAATGCCCTTCGAAGTTTGTCAGATTGAACGGGATTTAAGCATCTATTACACTATCTAAGACGTGGTAAAGTTTTCATGTCCGATACTGCTAAAGTAAAGCATTGAAGCCGCAATGCAGGGATGTTGATTTCTAATTCACGCAAAAGCAATGGGAATTGGTTAAGAAGATAGAATTGACAAAATTTAAAATTGTATAAATACCTGAATGACAAAATATGATAAATGGAGATTTTTCTCGGATGATGCAAATGTTTTTAATCTGCTTAGATTTAATGACAGGGGTTTAATTGTGGATTTGGCATGTAAACATATCGATAGAAACGCACCCTGCGAACGTAAATCCATTAATGATCCTAATGCGTGTTTAAGTGGCTGTAAGTGGACATCATTACGCGTGTTGGCCCACAGTCTACATATGTTTTCGCTTATCAGCCTGTTTGGCTTTCGTTATTATAGCGCTATGATATACAATAAATGTCTGAATACCAGATGATTGGGTCGTGTGGCATTTGGTTTATGGCTATTATACTAATCAACGGATTGACCTCGCCAAGGATTAATCTCTTGACCGAATACAAATACAGCATTCAATAGAACTTCCCGATAATTTATATTATCTATTATAACAAAACTTACTTAGAGCCAAAAATAAGGAATATAATATTATAGCTTCCATTAAAACCTCTTAATTGGATTCGAGCAGTTCGAAAATCTGGGTATGTCATGAGACCGAAGGAAGAGTGACATATCAAATCTCGTGCGACGAGAATCCAATGAAACGTTTTTTTTTATCCCTTCTACATTTTGGTATTCCATAGATTACATACTAACGGATTAAAAAGAAGCTAACAAAATTTGTCAAAAATCAACCTTTTTATTTAAATCGTGAAGTTATTTTTAGCGTGACGTCATTTTACCAGGAACTGTGCGTTATCTAACCATATCGTATCAGTTCAGTATAATTATGTTATTGATGTTGACCTTTTCTCTGTCGTTTCCGATTTTGTCCGCGTAATATAAGCAAATTTTGTAGGTATATAATAACACTATTTATCTTCCCCTTTCTTAAAGACGAATTTCATGAAGGGATAAAGATAGAATGTCACATTATTGTTTGACTTTGTTTGATTCTGGTTTTACGCCGCTTTTAACAATTTCTTAGTCATATATCGAGGCGGCTGGAGCACATTACAATGGGTTTCTGGTATATCTCGCACCAGTAACACAACTGCATCCTTTCCTAGCCTCCAGCTGCTATCCCACTAAGGATTACGATTATCCGCCCATTGGTGAGAGACAAATGCCCGAAAGGATATGTGCCGCCGCCGGTGATCGAACCAATAACATCCTACGATTTAAGATTGAGAGTCTAACGCGCTACCAAGTGCGCTATGCTGGCGGCGAATGTCACATCAAAAAGCTACAACACTCGTAACATGAAAATGTTACTGTAACAAAACAGTATTCCTCCATACAAAACAGGCATATTTGAAATGATGGTTAGCAGTACCAACTACAAGGTATTGTGTGATTATTAAGCAATATTATATTATACCATACCGTTATGAGCAGGTGTGGATAATACCAACTGGATAACATTTGTTCAACCCTAGAGTAAATTAATGGTCAAGTAATGTTGAATATCTCCTCGAATCCGTAGGGTTCGCTGAAGCATTGTTATACCCGGGATCTATAGACATTAAATGTTTCATCCCGATACTTAGAGTTAGACTTCATGACATTTATATTAACCAATGGCAAAAAGAAATACAACAATACGAGCGTACAGTTCTTCATTGCTCTTCTCGCTCATAAAATCAAATTTTAGTAGAGCGAAGTAACTTGATTTGGCAGGGAAAAGGTCAGTCCGAAATATATTAGCTACAGTAAGACTCTTGTCCCATAACCTTAAAATTTGAGAGTGACAGACATAGACAAATTGACAGATAGAGACACGAAAATGTACATTTTGCGACAAAGACGACATTGAAGACGAATATCATTTCACATTAATTCGTCAATATATCGGAGATTTGCGAACAAAGTCTTTTCTTAGGTACCCTAGTATGTACAGATTTATCGATGTATTGAAAACCCTTTCAAAATTATCAAACTTTATTCTTTTGGATTCGAGATGAGAAACAAATATTTTATGCACTGGAACTAAAACTTATTTTTTCTATATACACTCACGTCATCGATTATCATTTATTATCATTAAATACATGTTATTTATGACTACTACCATTTTTCATAGCATGTTGATTTATGTGTTTGTATTTTGACTCATTAGCTCGTCGTAGCTTTATGTCTAATTAAGTATCTGTACCTATATCTGTATCTGATAATTTCACTAGCATATTATGATTTTAACGATGGCGTCAATCTAAAATTAAGATTGGTCCAAATTAAAAGAAGTTGCAGGCGACAATCTTTCGTTTATTGAATTTTCAAAATCTTTGTCTTCAAGTTTTGGACGGAAAAACACTGTTGATAATGAAGAAATTGTTTGTAAAAAGAACTTTCTTGATTTTCTACAATGTAGTAAAAAGGGGAATCGTGTGAGGATGGGTTAAAGACTTTTCTCTCTCTACCCCCCTCATTTTTTAGAGCAAGGTCTTTAAGGTCTCTTTCTTTCAATCAAAGCCCAGCCGAATTTCATTGTTGAAACCAGCTTCAATTTCAAGATGGCGATACACACCTATGTGAAATAGTTGAAGACATTCTTTATTGGCCTTATTTTTCTTAGAAAGTAATTTTATAAACATTTCTTTGTTTTGCCTTCGTGGATATAAGCAGTAACAATCGCGAAAGACTATTTTGTTTAATTATATGCAGTCTGCACAGTGCAGAGAGATTCAATTATGTAATCTAATTAGTTGTAAGCATTAACTGACAATCAAATTTGGCGGCACGTATACTCTACTTAACCACGTGTTTATACACCATTATGTCAGGAAAAGTGCTTAAATGTCTTAAAACAAAGTTCCATCCGCACAAATTGTAACTCGGGAAGTTAAAACATAATTCGTGATATAACCGACGGTGTGCGAGTGAAAATAACTCTTGCGCATTCACGAATTTTAGCTACGGTTCGCTACGATTTGTAAAATCGTTGGATACCGTGCTTATTCTAGTAGAACCGTGGTGAATCGTGGTGAATCTTGATGAATTTTAGTGATTCTGGAAACCCTACGGATATTTTAAACTGTTTTAAACATTCTTGGCGAATAGTGGTTATTGAGCGTGGTCTAATTCGTAGCGCAACCGTAGCGGAATCGTGGTTATTAGTACTGACACCGTAGCTATTTTCGTTGCTTTTCGTGAGAGATGTAGCCAGTCGAGGAATCTTTGACGCCATGAATTCGTACGATTCACCACGAGTTGTGTGCGGTTGTCACGGTTTCAATACAGAGCTCTACGGCTGACTTGTGTCGCTTCCGCCGTGAATCGTACCAGTACCGTAATAAACCGTACAAGCACTGTGGGTATTCGTTGAGCCGCAGTGGTTAATCCGCATTAACCGTAGTCTTGCCGTAACAAATCACCATTTATTCGTAGCGATACCGTACAGACACCGTACTAATATCCTTGACATGCTTACTGGAATCGTAGAGCGCTGAATATTTCTACTTTTCGCCACGATTCATCCCGATCCATCCAGATTTTCTGACCGTGAGAAATCTGGGTGAATCGTGGTGCAGCAAAAGAACTTCTCTCTATCCTTTCTTTTGACCCAGTAACAGACTGACACTGCGGTTTAACTTACATTGTTGCTTTCCTCCCCCTCTTTTTCTGTCATAAAACCTTCTATATATAAAATCTTACAATACTTCTCTTCCATTTTGTAGAATCTTGTACACATGTTACACTGTCCTTATTATTCTTTAATTTTATTGCCGATTAAGAACGATTTTTTCTCCATAACTGGAACATAACTGTCTTCAGCTACAACATTTCGAAGTACCGATGCTGGACGGTGTAAAGAGCTTTTACACGGTATGGGTACTGGCAACCTTTCAGCGGTGGTACTTCGATTTAGTTCTTAAATAGATACTAGATTCTAGATACTCAGAAGACTGAAAAATATGTAAGTTAAACAGAGGGGCTGGCCGAAACTAAGTTGTTAGAACTTGTGGCCAAACCCTTTTGCTAATTTTGTTGATTGTACGTGTCTCATATATATTATGTAAATCGTTGTAAAATAATGACAATAAAATATGTTTAAACTAATCGTGGTGAATCGTAGAAAAATTGTTAATGTGTAAACGGGCATGTATTATTTTAAAAACGTGGGTGATATTTACTAGGGTAGTTATCACGAAAATGAGTCGAAGTCTATACTTCGACGCTGTAAAATGCGTTGAAGATAGATTAGATGACGTCATGTTTCAAACGACGTTATATATTGTATATGTTACATTCTATAGATATTGAATGACCCCGCCCACTTACCCCATCGCCCACGACCACTGACTCCAACAGGAAGTCCTACTTCGACTTTTAAATGCGTCATTTTGCAAAGATTTATGGCGAGTAGCATTGCAACAAATAATGAAAATAGCTGATTCGCGATCGAAAAGTCGTAACTACATCTTGAATCGGCTGTGGTTAAAACGTTTAGCTCGCCAAACCAACAAAAAAAGTTGACACAAATGGTGGCCAATGTCAGAGTTCGAAACTCATTTCTGGTCCAATTCAACAATTTCATTGTTCGACTGGTAATTTATACACAGAGGCGATTGGTCAATTGATTTAACACAAAAAAGGTTATATCGCATATTGGCTGTCAAATTCGTGTTTTAAAGACGGCATCGGTATTTCTATAGATAAGAAAAAAATACCTAACACAAAAAATGCACCTTTTTGATCTTAAATATGAGCCAGAAAATGTCTTCGTGTTTATTTGATAGACGAAATTGGCCTGTGGTTAAGTAGCAAATGTTCAGCGGAATATAGCTTTGCTTTATTTTAAATTCACGATATTCAGACTTCGAAACAGTGTTATATAAGCAAGGCTTCGAGCCTATTTTGGAAGCTCAAATATTTCTTTTATGAAGGAATAAGCAGTGTAGCCACGGTCCGAATACATGAAATCTATACTTAGTATTATATTGATGAGTCGAAGATAAACGCTATCAATACTTTCTCGAATGAACGTTTTGAGAAGAAGATGCGAAGCAAGATGTTGATTTGTTGACATATTATTTTGATATAATATAAATAGTGAACGAAATGCGCATGACGGGGGACGAATCGTGAGTTGGAAATGGGATTTACCACGTTTGGGGCTTTTGCTCCAATGGTACTTGGAGTATCAGAGAGTTAAATATTTTATGATTAAACATAAATTTGGGGTTAATGTTTATTTATCACTATACGGTCACTGAAAAAAAATATTTAGAAAAAGGAGAAAAGGCCGATATCATAATACAATCATATAAGCTACTCTGTTTTATGACCCATATTCAACGGAAGAAATATGCCTTTGTCACAATGCGGGCTTAGAGCAAAACTCTTATAAGTACCTATATCAATAAAAACACATAATTCAGTTTTGAACGGAGTTTAAAATGATCGAAAATCTACTAGCTAATATAACTCAAGATAATGTCTTGATGACGTTGGAATTGAGTCTTTTTCTGAATGAAAGCTGAAAAGGGATCGATCATTTTAACTTTCTTCTTGAAATATTTAACATATATCCACGCGAATTCTTTTCTTAACCCTTACAAATTGAAAAGAGTTGCAGACAACAATTTAAAGTTTAAGAAATTTAAGATTTTTTTTTCAAATATCTGAATACAAAACAAGGTGGTAAAAATGAAGAACTTGCTGTTTTTTTGTGTCATTTTTTTCCAGTTTCAGGGTACAAAACACGGCGGAAAATGAAGAAACTGCTTGCTACGAGCAAATTCCTTCTTTTTCCACCACGTTCTGCACCCAAAAATTTGAAGACATCTTACACTGTGTTTTTTCCAATTGTTTTTCTTGGGGGGCGTCCAAAAGTCTCTTTGTGTGGGAATGGTTAATTAGATAGACCGGATTCATATCCTGTTATTGGAATGCCGTATTTTGATAATTCATCTCTAAATTATCTACTTGTCATATTATTGTATTCAAACAATGAATTGAGATAAAAAACAAAACAAACACATACACACAACTAAAATTTTTGGCACTGAAAAAACATCCATACACTACATTACCAGACAAAAGGACCATTATGGCCATAGACCCTGTGTGTGTTCTTTATCAAATATCAAATAAAAAACATAGAAATGGTATACATATATCAAGAATGACCCACTTTTTAATAGACTATATCGTTTTCAAAATTAATCTACATATTGTAAAAGATATTCTGCATAATAATTGAACCCCCCCCCTCCCCCCCAAAAAATGGCTTTATTCCCCTTTTGTCTCTGGTTTCCAAATATGTTTCAGTCTTATGAACAAGTTCAATACAGATTGAGCCCACTGTGTGTCCTTTGAAGCGAAAACAGAAAACATAACTACAAAAGAAACTTAAATAGAAGGTGCCACTCCCATATTAGTCTGATGAACTGCCCAAGTAATTTGCCCGCGCAGGAAGTTCTCTAAAATATGTTGAATCGTGAGATTTCGCTTGAGACAAACATATTACGACGAATTTTCCGTTTAATTAGGGTAATGATACCGTATTGAACCGAGCATATCATTAGCAATCGACAATTAAGCACATTTTACTGCCAGATTAGAAGGAGATACCAGCGGTTCTAGCTTGGGAATACTGCTGTGAAAAAAAAACCGGCAATACATATAATCATAGAATCTTGGATAGAAGTATTTCTTCATAAAATACGGAAAACAAGATAAAAAGGTGAAATTGAAAGAAAAACATGTCTTCGATTTAAGGTTTACGAAAATGTGTAGTCGTACCAAGAGAATAATACGCACGAAAGGAAAAGAATCGTGCTCTCATCTCTACGCATGGCCGTTGTGCTAAAGCACACACAGCGGTTTGAAAAAAAGATCAAGAAAATTAAAACTGTAGACGAACATTTGAAGTCGACACAGAAAAAATAAGAGAAATAATATTGTTTTACAATACCCACATTTGATCCCCAACACCTTTGTTTTAATTTAGAAAACGCCACATTGGATTCTTCGCTTATTATTCCGGAAGTTCTGTGTTTACAGGATTAAAAACATCTGCATGCAGGTGGTCTGAAGGCGTAATGTTCGCGTGTAATTTTACTGCATTTCGTTCACTTACCTAATAACTTTTTCTGAAACGAATAAGTTTTTATGAAATGAACAAATATACGAGGTAGAGTCATTTGTTTCTTAACTGGTCTTCTCAGAAAATAAACGACATCTAGTGAAAATGAAATTTTCATTTAACCATTGGGATGCAAATTAACCCTTTTCCACACAAAGACGCCTTTTAACGCCCCACAAGGGAAAACGCTTTGAAAATATTTTGGAAAATGAAGAAATCGCTTATAACAAGCAATTTCTTTATTATTCACAATATTTTCTACCCAAAAAAGATAAAGAATTTTGAAATTCAAGTGAAAATTATCATCTTTAACTTATTTCAATTTTTAATAGTCTTTGTTGTGTGGGAATGGGTTAAAACTTCAATCTAAGACATAGGCACACTGTCCAGTGGAGTGTGCATCTCTCCTAGGCATTTCGCTTGGTTATAAATCGTTCTCCTGCCTTTGAAAAAAGATTCATTACGCAGAATAAGCATAGGATTTTTTTTTTTTTTTTTTTTGATTTTTTTCTAGTAGTTTGGGCACTTTTATTAAAGAATCGGGGCCTTTCTAACACAAGAGACAGATACTTGAAAGAAAAAAAAAACGTCTAAATTCCCCGAACTGCTAACCTTTCTACATCATAGCGCAGTTGCATCATAGCGCAGTTGGTAACGCAAAAGACTCCAAATCTTTAATCATGGGATGTCATGGGTTCGATCCCCGGCGGCGGCACTTATCTTTTCCGACATTTGTCTCTCAAGAATGGGTAGATAATCGTAAACCCAAGTGGGATAACATATTCTTAATCAGTTCATCTCAGATAAATGCACGGTTATACTCAATACACTGCAAACAAACATTGTTCTATTCAAGTAGAACTACAGATGACGATAATATGAAACTCTAAAGATGTATGCATGCATCTTGTCCGCCCACCAATTTTAAAGACATCTTTAATCATGTAGTCTTGGATAAAAATTTATAAGCCAAATTATGTTTTTATATATTTCTCTCCCAACGACGGCAATGACTGCTGTCTTTTATCAACACCAGTGGAGAATTTATTTTGCTACCTTGACGGGAGCTGAAATCATTGCACATAAACTTTTGACGTCACCATTTCCCAACTCTCGGGTAAAACTATTAGTAATATCATTATTAGTGTATCTAATTAATTATTGATTGGTAGATAGATTGAATTATTGGTCGATCTATTCTATAATTGCTTATTTACTTGCTTGAAAGATTACAGAGGATATACTCATATGATTTAATTTTCTGTTTCGTCTATCAAAAACGGGCATTCTGATTGGTCGAAAAAATCATTCATAACTCCACGAACAAAATTTTTGAGCACGCAGCGATTTTGTATGCTTCCGCAAAAAATAGTCCCATACAAAAAGAAATCAAACTCTTCGTTTTTATCATATAAGAATGACTCATTTAATTTAGATAAAAGAACACACAACTGATTAATATTTAATTTATAAAAAAAATTGTATTCAACTAACAATATATATGCATTTGTATTTAAATGATGAACAGTTTAAAATTCTCTCCTGAATACAGCTAGTGTTTATGGACTAACAGCCTTTTGCCAAATTTCAGACAAATAGAAACCGACATCTGACACTTCGATTTGTGCAGACATAACACTTGTCACATATTCCTTGCAATTTTCTTGTGGTATTTTGACGTAATCTGAATATACTTCTTCTGGTTTTTGTTATATTGTTCGAAGACGTTAGTAGCCTTGAACTGCTGAGAACACACGATGGAATGTAAATTATTTCAAGTAAATCCACTAAATGATTCGCCAATCGAACAGTTTGTTTACAAATGAACTATTTTCTGCTGCATTGAGAGTCCTTGGGTATATGAAAGATATCTGTGTCTTTATTTATTATACAACTGACCAATCGCGGCTGTCATTAAAATAAGCAGTCGACAAATGAAAGCATTTATTTGGACAAGAAATGAGTTTTGAACTACAAAATTGGCCACCATTTTTTATTAAGCTTTATGTTGGTTTGGCGACTTGAATGTCGTAACTACAGATTATTCTGGGACGCCGTCATAGCGCAGTCGGTATCGCATAAGACTTCCAAATGTCAATCATTGTCATGTTATTGTTTCGATCTCCGGCGGCGGCACATATCTTTTCCGACATTTGTGCCTCACCAATGGGAGGATCATCGTAAACATAAGACGGATAGCAGCTGGTAGCTAGAAAAGGATGTAGTGGTATTACTGGTGTGAGTTATACCAGGAATCCATGGTTAGATGCTTCAGCCGCCGCTATATGACTGAAATTCTGTTAAACCCCATTCAATCAAAAAAGCTTATTCTGGCACTTTTGATGTTTCAGCGATTTATACGTCGTAGATATAGCTTAATCAAGCTATAGTTACCACGGTAAGCTCGCCCACTCACAATTCGCGTTTTATTTTATATGTCTTACCAGATCTTTTACAAAATTATTAGTTTTATTAAATAAGTCGAACTGTCATATTGGAAGTAAATGGGCGTGACCAGCGACCTCTTAATTGTTAAACACAAAATAATGTAATTGTTAGTTTCGTCTATCAAAAACGAGCGTTCTGATTAGTCGAAAATTTAATTCATACCTCCATGAACAAAATTTGAGCACGCAGTGATTTTGCACGCTTCCGCACAAAATAGTCCCATACAAAAAGGTATCAAAAGATGGAGGGTGTTTGCTTTTTTCGCTCGATACTATTAGATTATAAGAAATGAGGAGAATATTTATGAGGAGAATATTTATTATTTCATGGAGGTATGAACCGAAAACCTAATCACACAATGTATGAATCCGCTTCGCGTATTCATACAGTGTGTTTAGTTTTTTCGGTTAATACCTCCATGAAAACAACAAATATTCTCTTCATCTCTTAAATGAATGAAACAAGAGAGGCGTTTTTCTTAATTTCAAATGACCAACAAACATACTTCACATAAATATCAGAGTTCACTTCCGGTCGATATGAATAATTGGCAGATTGAGTCTTTAATTAACAGGGCGATCAATTTTGACTCGTGTTATTTAAGTCAGGGGGAATGAGTTACTTATCAATAATTCAGACGTTTAAAACACGACGAACTCGTTTCACACTCTGTCAATTTTCTGTCAATTACAGGGAAAAGTGCTCCTTTAACCTATTACCAGACAGCAAAATTTTAGACTGGCCCAAATTGAAAGAAGTTGCAGACAACAATTAAAAGTAAATGGAATTATATATTTTTCCAACTTTCTGGGTAGAAAACGTTGTGGAAAATGAAAAAATTGCTTGTTACAAGCATTTTTTTCATTTTTCACAATGTTTTCTAAAGCTTGTTTTCTTGGGGGCGTCTAAAAGCGTCACTGAGTGGATTGACCCGTTCCAGAAATAATTTACAAAGTTTTCCTTAAAGATAGGACGGTTAGTGAAAATGCATCATACTGGAAACCCGTCAGAAAAGATGGAAGAAAGAAAGAAAAAGATACCAGAAGATAGGTAGACTATGGTACGCCTAGGAAATACTGTCGCACTTGCTCGAGCGACTTGCTCTATAAAGCGACCATTAAGCGATCGCAATCTAAATTCTTTTTTTTTTTTTTTTTCAAAAGTCTCGCAAAGAAATGGCTGTTTTTTGTTAAATCCATTACTGTTGCAACTCCTAAGAATCATCGCACTGAGACGATTAAAATTCAAAGCAACATAGTATTTGGCTAGAATTTTACCAGCTGAACTAATACATAGGGGGAAATGTTGTGTGAAAATGGGAAATGGCTTATAGTAAGTAATTTCTCTTTTTTATCGCGATATTTTATTTTTAGAGTGGCTATATTTATTTCAGTCTACGCACATTTCAAAATGTCGTAAGCAAGTCTATCATTATGTCGCTTTTTGTGATGGGTTTAACCCATTACCAGACGACATTATGTTTGATTGGTCAAAATTGAAAGGAGCTACAGACGACATTTAAAATTTATGGAATTTTAGAACTTTTTTTCAAATTTCTAGGTAGAAATCATTGTAGAAAATGAAGAATTTACTGGCAACAAGTAATTTCTTCATTTTTCTACGATGTTTTCCAGTGCTTTCTTTCTTGGTAGCGTTCAAGAGCCCCACTGTGTGGGAATTGGTTAAGGGGCGAGTGCTCGTAAAAATTTGACCGTACTTTATAAATTTTCTTCGATCATAGCCACACAAACTACTACTCTGTATATTCCTTCTGTGACTCAAATCGTATTTTCTAATTGTCAACACCTGATGCTTGAGATTTCCAACAGTACAACTCACTTTTTGCCACGAAGCATGTCATAATAAAAATCACTCTTCGTAAAAACTATACCCAAGATGGCAATGACGTAGATAAGCGTGTTTTATATTAATGATTTTAGTTCGATTACAACGAAAGTTTTGAGCTAATAAAATCGCCTTGAATACTCGCAGTTCAGATGTTTTTCCGACCCATAAAGAGAGGTAGTGGTTTAAACTCACTCCTACCCAAAGTTACAACTGCGTGGACTTGGTGGGCTATTAGTTATCTTGCCAATGAACATACCCTGCTGACGGTGCGGCTAAAATCTTTGACTAAAACACTATTTAATCACCTATACCATTCGGCCATAAGGGCAGTCTTGATAAGTTTTGCAAACGTGTTGGTTTCATTTTTACCCATTATAAGACGGCGACACAAAGTTAGGACCAGTGTAATTTATCTTCTGGTAATGGGTAAAACAGGTCCCAATAATTGCTGTCAAACTACGCCCCAATCAAAAGATCTGTTGCGATCTAAATTTGTACATAACCTCTTGCATCACTGTTGGACATTAAGATAAACGAAAACACTAAAACGCAAGCGCTTTTAAATTATTACATGCGCGAAAACACTGCTTTTGTTTGGTTTTATCAATAAATGTCATGTTTGAAATTCTCTAATAGAAATAAAACATGAGTATTTAATATTATTTTGGCCCTAAGCTATCAAAATTATCAGAGTTGAATGATACCATCTTAAAATAGAATAACTGACTTGTATTTGTTACATTTTTGAATAATTTAATTTTTAGTTACGTCTATCAAAAAGGGGCGTTCTGATTGGACTAAAAAATTAGTTCATACCTCCATGAACAAAATTTTGAACACGCGGTCATTTTGTATGCTTCCGTACAAAATAGTTCCATACAAAAAGTATCAGAATATGTAAAGTTTATGCTTTTTTCGCTCAGTGTTATCAAGTTATAAGAAATGAAGAGAATATTTTTTTGTTTTCATGGAGGTATGAACCGAAAAACCTAATCACACACTGTATGAATCCGCTTCGCGAATTCATACAGTGTGATTAGGTTTTTCGGTTCATACCTCCATGAAAACAAAAAATATTCTCTTCATCTCTTGAATACTTTTGATAGATACACTCGTCATAGACTGTTTGAAACACATTTGATCTGTAAACTAGAGCTACGTATAGGGGGCGTAATTCCTATTTAGATTTAAATATTACACCAATATTGTCATCAACCTCATATAGTAGAAACGCATTTGAATCGTCGAGAATTAAGGATTTTAGAATGCTGTTACCCACTCTGATCTATACCTCTGGTAAACGACCAAAGACGCAGAATCAACAACAGTGCAACGGATTTCAAATGACTCACCTCGCCTCGCGAACGGAGAGTTGGCCGCTGGCTCAACAAAAGTTACGACAGAAACTACTATTCAATCGATAATGGTTTTTGTGGTCGCTTCTATCAAAGATCATTGACACGGCATAACCAGATCTGGTCGGGTTTGCTGCCACAGTTTATAATTTCGGGTAGATTTGACACTGGTGCTTTCTAGATAAAGTTTCTGAAACGCGCTGGTTTTATTGTCACCCGTTTGAAGACGACAATATTTAAGACTGAAAAAACGGAGGATCTTCAAGTGATCCCGTATTGTATGGTTAAGCCGGCACGAGGTCGGTATTCCTCGATAGACGTCGTAACATTTCGGTTTCAATTAAAGTTACTATAATGAGTATATTAACTACGTCATTTTACTATCTTCAGCTAGCAAATCAAAATGTACGAATTTAACAATCTAAACAGTTCTTGGAAATACAAATTTAACCCATTCCCAAACTAAACGCTTTTTGACATCCCCATGACAAAATATTGAGGAAAACGAAAAAAATCCTTGTCACAAGCAATTTCCTCATTATACTCATTTTTTCTACACAAAAGATTTTTTTTTCTAAACTTCCACCAACAAAAACCGTCGTATGGACCACATGAATTTCGACAAGTCTATAAATCTACAGTACGGTATGGGTTAAGACAACAGGTAAAAATGGTAACCAAACATTGTTGTATACAGAGTCAATTCTATCTGAGACGTAATCTAAATGTTGTTGGTTTTTTTCGAAGAAAATTGTCACATTGTGTAGCAGGAAAAGTTTGAATGCTTATCTCAAAAGATCTATTTCTCCCGCTGGGTTAGACCCATTAATTTTGCATTCTTTGAGGTGATAAACTGCAAGTTTAATTGCCGAGCAAGTTGTTTAATGGGGCGTTTGTTCCGGGATTAATATTTAATATCCAACTAATGTAACCTTTAACACCATTCTACCACATGTTCGTGCATGTAGGTATTACGTGAATGGAATCCTAAAGATGTGTGTACAGTATAGGGAATCAGTCGATCAGCTCGAAACGTGCATTTGATTAGTTTTTGTATGTTTAATTAAGCGATCCCTGGTCACGCCAACTGCGCCCTAAAAGGAGTTCTCGCTATGATATTTATGGGCGTTATTTTGCAAAGTTTATGGCAGATAACATTTAGCAAAAAGTAAACTAAATGTCACATACAATAAAATTAAATGACCGATAGACTAATCCAATCGCCGCTTCTGTCTGAAGCCCTGAAGTCACTTCTGACAACATATTTAGTCAGTGTGGGACTAAAAACGTCGAAACTTAAGTTAACCCTTGTCATGCTGAAGCCGGATTATTCCTGTTTGGGCAGGAGGTATAGACAAAAATCAGTCTGCACATAAGTGCAGTATGATCTTGGTCTACACCTCCTGCGTGTAATTTTCCTGTCAGAGTTGTTTATGAAATATTGATTTTTGAACGACGAGTTCTATCGGTGCCTTCAGACCTTTGATTTTACAGCTATTCAGTAAGGTAATTTATACTGCATGACAAGGGTTAATTCACTATACAAAAACACTTTATTTTCAACATTACAGATGACGTTCCCTTTATCAAGTAAGCTAAAATCAAACAAATTGGCCGTATTTTCAACATTTCGACACAAACTGCATTTATCAACAATTACATATAGGCCGTATTGGGTTATCATGAACAAAATTTATTTCTTTTTCTTGATTAAGACATTTTTTTGCTGAATTATTGAAAACAATAATGGTAACGTATAGAATTTTGACAGTTTCCTTATGGTTATCAATGTGACACACTATGTATAAAGAAGATACCACTAAAAGGTTCATATTCAATGATTTCCTTTTGCTTATCGACCAAAAACACTAAGTTCATCGGATGTCTCAGACAAACGAACTGTCCCACACATAATGTGTTATGTTAGTTGCTTTAATCCGTACCCAAACGTTGAAATTTTAGAGGTTGCATACGTCGAAAACGAAGCTTATATGAATAGAAAAATAAGGGCCAATGAGGTAGAAAACACTTTGAGAAGAAAAGAAATTGTTCTTGACAAGCAATTTCATCTTTTCTCACAATATTTTCCATGTCTATATTTCTTCGGGGCGTAAAATACTCGATTGTGCGGTAATAAATAGACAGTATTTATTTCAACCTTTTAATTGATCGCCGTTCAAGCACGATTTTTAAGTAATTCTTAAAGTATCTAACCCATTGAACATTACTTATAATGAGGGGTATTAAGAAGATACAAACTCAGTACTTGGTAGTGACTAATTTGTTGAAACTAAAGGCCTTGACCCATTCCTGTTGATTCCCTGGTTTTTACGTCCCTGAGATTTTATACTTGAGAAAATGTATTGGATAAAGAAGAAATTGCTTGAGAAACAGGTAATTTCTTCTTCATCCAATATATTTTCTACCCTACTGAATGATAATTTTTCAAGTAAAATCAACTTAAAATTATCGTCTTCAAAACCTTCGAATTTGGAAAGGTCTAAAATTTTGAAAAACAATAAAGGGTTAACACTCTGCACAAAACACATGTTGTGGTTACAAACGGACTCACCAACACGTGTCCGATTTCTAACCCAGAAGCGTTATTCAAACCTTTTAACCCTGTGAAGGGTAAGATGGCCTTCTATTAAATCTGTTTAAATGATTACATTTCTAGTGTTTACTGCGATACTGTTCTAAGTGTCTACTATCTATACATTGTATAGACACTTAGAGTGGTGCCGCGTTCGACCCTCGAACAGTGTTTTCTCAAGCATTAAATCACAGGAATGTAAAATCCCGTATTTGAATGGGAAAGGGTTAAGACGCTTCATTCTAAAGTAACTATGATACGCACGTTCTATCGGTTTGAGCTGAGGTAGTAAAAGTATTATCAAAAACTAACTTATAGAACCCGACTTTTTAAAAAAGGCTGTAGTAACGACATTTTGCTCCAGCACCGACGTTATTCATATTTGAAGACAAAGAATCTGATCACCTTATATGACTTTAAATAGTAATCAACAGTCTTCGGTAAATTAAACAATCGCGAATGACAATCAAAGAACTTCTAATTCAGAAATTGGACAGCATTTTGATGAAGCATTTTAGTTGGTTTCGCGGCTTAAATCTCGTAACTACAGCTTCAATAAATTGAAATTGTGACGATAACGTCGCTAACGAACGATTCATCTTTATTGCTGCTTGTTACTGACCACAAATCTTGCAAATAATGCCGTTTAATGTCGAAGTTGAACTTCCTCAGTCGGTGTGGCTAGCGGAGTCAGTGGGCTGGACGGCGATCAGTAAATTTCCGGTAATCACCAATATGATGTCACTTTTTGCCCTGACATGTATCACTTGCAACACTGTGCTTTGTGTTGCATTATACAAACGAAAACCAATTCCAAACAAAATCTGTTGGAACATCAAATGAAGAGAATGTATCGCGTCTCTCTTGTCGTTTGGTCCAATACCAGACGTTAATATTTTAAACTGGTCCATTTTCAAAGAAGTTGCAGACAGCATTTTAATAACTGGAATTAATTGCCAAATAAGGCAGAAAACATCGTAAGAAAATGGAGAAATTTCTTGTCACAAGCAATTTCTCCTTTTCCAAAAAAGAAAAAAAATCCATGAGTGTCTTTATGTGGCAATGGCTTAATTAACCGATTACCACATGACAAAATCTTAGACCAGTCCAAATTCAAAGAAGATGCAGACAACAATTTTAAATTGATGAATTGCTGAAAATCTTTGTGTTTTGGGGTAGAAAACATTGTGGATAATAGAGAAATTGCTTGTAACAAGCAATTTCTATATTATCCACAATGTTTTATAAAGCTTTGATATATCGGGGTGTTTAAAAGCGTCACTGTGTGGGAATGGGTTCAATATTTAAGTTTAGTAGATTGAAATAGCCCAGTTATTTCGCTAATACGTTTATGACGTATGTAATTGCAGTTTTCATGTAAACGAACGAAAAAATATTTGATAGGCGTTGCTGAAATATTCTGTAATTTAAACCTATCTGAATGGACAATTCATCAAACAATTCCACACATAATATTTATTAACAGTTTTATGATATGTGATTATTTTAGGCCATTACGCGGTGTTATTATAGTATTTCTTCTCACTCTTGAAATATAGTAAAATCTAATGAATTCATCAAATGTAGATCGAAATCCTTAAAATATGAGTCGTCGTTGGGCGAGTAAAATGTCGTAAATACAGCTTTATCCGACATTGCGCTCGCCAAAAGACGAAATGTTAATCAACTTTTTGGCCATCAAAGCGAAGATGAAGAAAGCTTACTTAACAAATTTAAAGGAATAACCATTTCTCTACATATTCTTAACGTCGGAAGATGGAAATAACCTAGTTATTTTGCAATTATGACGCACAAAATTGCAGGTTTCATTTAGACGATAGTCGAAGAAACATTTTCATTTCTGCAATACGTTTAATCCTTTATAGTTTTTTAGATTCATATCAATTTTCCATATTTCCAACTCATCCCTATATTATCTTCTACATGTTATATTTGTATAGTTAATCGAACATTGGAAATAATTACTGTATATATGTTCGTCTATCTGAACCGATAAAATGTATTAGTTCACATCTTGAATTACCATAAGGGAGAAGAACATCATAAGCCTGTGTTTCCGTCCTAATCCTTTTTGCTTGATATTGATAGATATGTTAAAATTGTTATGTACATTTATATGAAGTGATGCAAATAATATATGTTTAAACTAATTTCCATATTTTTAAAAGTTTATTCTTTCTTTTTGTAATGTATTCCAGAACGAGATTACACTCTATCTTTAAATCTTAATACGAATCCGGACTACAGTGTTATAACTGATCCAATGTAAACGGATTCGAAATTGTTTAGTTTGAAAATGAAAATAAAATGGGGGGGTAACCTACTAAGAGCTCGGCGGTATTTAATATCAGTTAACCCATCCCCAAACAACAAAGTTTTAGACTGGTCCAATTCGAAAGAAGCTGCAGACGACAATTTCAAGTTGAAGGAATGTTTAATTATTTCGTCTTTTTGGATAGAAAATATTGTGGATAATGAAGAAATTGCTTGATACAAGCAACTTCTTCATTTTCCACTATGTTTTCCAAAGCTTTTTTGCTTAGTGGCATCATTGTGTTGGATGGAATGGGTTAATGAATGAAAATAATAGTTTCTATTTGTGTTCCTTTTCATCGAGGCGTGCACATAAAAACTCATTCACAGTGTATGAATACGCGAAGAAAACAATTAAACAAAACTATTCTCATTTTTACAGTTCAGCGCCATTAAGGAAATAAAAGCAAAAACGATTACTGGCTTTGAGTAAATTTTGATGTTTATAGGTTTTGTTTTCAAGTTAATTAAACAAAGATACTGAACTGACTATCGCAGTTTTCACTGTTCGACCTCGCCTTGTTATAATATTAATCAGTAGTTAGCAACACCTGAAAGCAAAATTTAGGACTGGTCCCATTTCAAAGAAGTTCTAGCCAACATTTGCAAGTTGGTTTTTAGTAATTTTTTTTTTTTTGGAAGATAACGTAGTTAGAATTGCTTGTTACAAGCAATATATTCATGTCTCATAACGTTTTTAGAACTTTTATTCTTTTTATGCGTTTAAATAGTGTGTTATAATGGGTTAATTTTTCTTAAAAACTGATTCCTCTTTAAACACCGCCGATATATTTTGCGATAAGGAAACATGTTCCATCAAACAAAAGAAAAGTAACTTTGTTTACTTTTTGAATAAAAGATCACCGTAATGAAACTTTCAAATGAATTCCATATTCACGAAATTTAACAAAGATACTTGGTGAATTGGATCCTCTCGCCCCCATAAATATTAGACTATAAATGAATTAGTCCGTTCCTTTCTGGAATAATTCATAAGCTTCCAACAGATACAGGTTACAAATATTGTCTTGGGAGCTTCGGGTTAAAGAAGGAAACACACTCAGAAACACACACACGCACCAAAAACCCTAACAAAGCAAACAAATACACATACAAACAGTCACAATAGCATGTACTCACGGTATTTCGATAATCCAACACCTCCTCTGCAGCTGGTGTACTTTACGAGTAGGACAAGTAAAATCCAATTTTAATTCAAACACACGCACACCAAGATTCTTGTATTAAGTGTTCACCCACTTGGCTTTGGCCTAGCGTCACAATCCGCCGCCAGTTCTTTACTTGGTAAATGATGGTTTAGAAAGTGCTTACACAGTTCCGTTGAGTAAACTGTTTTCTTATCAGCTGATAATCTGCCGTGGTGATGATTTTAGAAAATAACAATCTCCAAATGTGAATAGAATTGCTTTCCTCGGCGTGTTTCGAGACAAGTGTACCATTTGAAAAGATTTCATTAGAATTATCATAAAATATAAATTTTAAAAATAATCTAAATTCAAAAAAGCATGTTTTGTATATCTGCATATTTTAAGAACCTTTTTGATGTTATTTGTTAAGCCCATTCCAAAACGACAAAATTTTAGACTGATCTAAATTGAAAGAGGTTGAAGACGACAAAAGAAAATCATTTGATTTTATCAATCAGGTCCATAAGGGACAGAAAACAGATAAATGAAGAAATTGCTTGTTATAATCAATTTCTGCTTTTCTTACAATGTTTTCCATATTTAAATCGCATGCGATATGTATATGGTTAGATATTTTGAAGCTTAGAAACATCACTGATGAGAGAAAAAGATTTTAAACATAGTTTTTTAAATGTCTATGATTAATTCTCTGTAGGAAATCAAATATATCAGTCATAGCACCTTTTGAAGCTTATACGAAATCGACTTCGAAACAAGAAAATATTTACTCTTTGTTGACTTGGAAGAATGCGCAAGTTTACATATGTTCCGAATGTAAATTTACATTCTGCCGCAAAAGAAACTCATTTTTGAGAATAAAATAAAAGATTTCGTTTTTGATATAGATTTTTTTGTATTCAAAAACGCATTTCTTAAATGGGATTTATCGACTTTAATTCCAATATCAAATGGATTCGATATTTTAACCAACGACCGCCTTATCGTCGTTTACTGTCACAGATTCTCTTTTTATGAAGATATAATTTATAGATATTTGCAAAAATCATTTAACAAATACTTAAGGTAACATGTAAGAGATGTTTTGTTTAAATATAAAAGAGGCGAGATCAAACATGGTACAATTCGACGAATTCTACTAGCACAGTCTATTGCTCCAAGCTTTATATTTTGACTATCAGTAAACACGCTATCCCACTCACAAATACACCGATACCTTCACTAACGGCTATCAATGCCGAAATGGAATAAATGGCAGCTGATGTCAGTTAGTTGGATTAGTTCGTTCATTGCACTTTATCATAATCTCTATGTATCAGAATATTTTGTCTGTTCAAATGATCCGGATGTCCGAGATTCAAATGAATGCCATTTAAAGTCTCAGTATAACTTGACTGCCGACAGAATAATTAAAATTTAGAAACATTCATACTAATTGTAATTATAATGAAAATGATAATATTCACGTGGTCTATTTAACCCATTCCAACACAGGCCCTCCTTTTTACGCCACTAAAGAAAAAATCTTTGTAAAACATTGCGGAAAATGAAGAAATTGCTTGTTACCAGCAATTTCTTCATTATCCACAATATTTTCCATCCAAAATGATAAAATATTTAAAATTCCAACAACTTGAAATTGCCGTCTGCATCTTCTTTCAATTTGGACCAGTGTAAAATTTTGTGAGTGAGAATGGGTTAAAGTTAAAACTGAAAGAGTTGTATCACTGAAATAAACATTCATTTAGAGACAACAGTTGACCAGTCGCGTCTGTCAGTCAAGAAATAAACTGACTTATCAAATAATTCATTCAGCCCGGAATTAAGTTTTGAACTCCAACATTGGCCGCAATTTTTGTAAAACGTTTGTAGGCTTGGTGACTTAAACGTCGAAACTACATCTTATCTACAGATAATTTGGTTGCCTACAATTGATATATGTAACAAGACATAAACTATTAGAGTACGGTTAATTTCATGACTTGAGCTTATAATTATGTCATCAGTATAATTCTTCTTACTTCTGACTCCAAACTACAGATCATTTAATTGTATGTCATATCTAATTCATTTATAACTTTCAAACAATCTTAGACTTTATCCTGTCGAATGTTTTATTAGTAAGCAGAGTTTTAAAGGGAGATATCGATGTTTCTTAAGTCTAGATAAGATAAATTATAACAAAGTGACAAGGGAAACAACCCACTTCCTAAATTGTGTCACTTAACGTGATTGGCGCATATTAACTCTTGCGACAGTTTTGAACTGATCTTTGCAGCATTGAAGACCGGCTAGCAAACATAACTCATGATGACGCCACGACGACGAATGTTTAAGAGAATTCAAACTAATCACGTGAATGTCCCAATATTCATTGCAACTGTCTATGCATAATCTACAAACAGAATTAAACATCTGACTTTCGCAAAACTACTTTTCAGAATAGGAATATCTAAAATCTGTGTCAAATAAACAAAAAGAACAACAGATTTTCATGGAAATTTGATATAGGAAAATTAACTGTTTTTTACAATAGTTATCCATGTCATTTACACGATAGATATTCTTTCTTCGTGTTAAATATACTAAATTCACTAGAAATCTGATAATGTGTAATACATTTCCTATGTCCCACTTAAAAACGTAGGGATTTTTCGAGTTTGGTTGTTAGTATTCGGGTGATGTCAATTACGACTGTACTGCTAGCGACGTAACTGAAACGTCATGGAAACTGCCATTTTAGGTAATATATTTCTGGTTCCATTCGTGCTGATTTTTTAGGGGTCTCGTAACGCGAAAAAAATTGCTTCTTTTCTCTCGTTTTTCTCTTAATTTATAAACAGTCATTTTCATTACAAATTCAGATTAACCGCCTTCTATAAAAACGACTGAAAGCATTACAGTGAGATATTTTGAAATTGGGAGCCCCACCCCCCCCCACCCCCAGAAAAATAATATTTTTTTGAAATCTGAACAAGAGCCGCTTCAAAAAGTTAAAAAAAAACAGTTCTATTATTTCTAGGTCAATGATTTGTTATAAATAACTAGTTGAGACAAATCCAAAATACCAAAGCTTCGTAAATGTTGTATTTACCTCGAGCACATTGTTGAAGTTTTCACCATGTACACCGCTCCCAGCCAAATTACGTCAACATTGTTTAATATCAACAACACATGTTTCCATTCAGACGCGCTGGGGCAATTATGTATCACACATCATCTATGTTACTTCTTAAGTTGTTACCAGACGACAAAATAAAATAAAAAAAAAAGACTGGACCAACAACCAAGATGGTGCAGACGACAGTCTTTACTGTTGAAATTCAAAAAAATCTGTTTTTCATATCTTTTTAAGAAAACATTATGGCTAATGAAGAAATTGCCTACGGCAATCTCCCCTCAAGATTTTTAAGCCTACCCTGTTTAGATTCGAAGATAATGACTTTGAAATATACTTCGATGTGACTTCTTTTTGTAACAGATAATCGGCGCTATTCCTCATCAGATATTGAATAGAGCAATTTAAATCGAAGTTAATACATTTTCTGTGGTTCAGGTCTTCCGAAAACAAAGGACACATTTATCTATTACTTCCGTCAAATAGAACGGGTGCCTTTTCTTCGTGAAAGTCTTCTTTTTCTGCAGAAACTTTGAACCTTGATATACACTGTATACCTGGAGTACATGAAGGTGCTTTAGTCCTCCACAGAAAACCCTGTTCTAAAAATATCGGATTTTTTTCAAACAAACTACAATACGTAGGTCTGTCGGTAATTGTGAGCCCTGCAAATAAACGTACATTCCAAACACGCCTCTCTGAATTATACTTGTCTCACTCATCAACTAATTATCACTTGCAATTTTTCTCAGTGTGGCGCACGCATTTCGTTAATATCTTAATATGCATTAATTCAGATCGAGATACAAAAACTCACGAGGGAAATATCTCATTTTGTATCTAGAATACCGGTTACCCAAACCTTGTAACTACAGCTGGAATAAGCTGAAGTTATGACATTATAGATATCTCCTGACAACGTAATTCTTGTTGTGCCTGTACAAAGTCTGAAATCACTTTTTGGTGAAAAGAGCGGATACCATTCATAAAAAATAGTATAAATGTACTGAAGTCAAATATTCGTGAATATCGATCATCCTGTGTAAAAACGTTTAGTCGAATGAGTCCGTAACTTTAATTTCAATATGCTTGGTAAAATTGGAAGGTGTGGTCATTCGTTTGCCATTTCGAGCGTCCTGTCGCGGTATTTTCCATTAGGCTACACGAATCGAATGGCTAAAGTTGCATGAATGAATTGATATTCTTTGTTGATTTGGAACATCATAAGGACAACCTTAATTAGTAGATAGTAGCTTAACCATTTTAGGCAGTTTACAATTTCAAAAAAAAAAAAAAAAAATACTGTTGCCTCGTTAGTTTCGCCGGCTATGATATTGTCTGGAAACCCTGAGTGCTGCTAGAAAACGAAATAATAAGTTCTGTTGGAAGGCTTAATATGGCTCGTGGCTATATGTTATACTGCATGTAGAAAGTAAAACTGCGTCGACTAGCAAAAATGTGTGTGTGATTATATAAAATTGTTTGGGCGAATTGAAATCGCGGACTTTAATTGATTGTATTGTTAGGAAGGTACGGATATTCGTTATGGAAGTACCAGTCCCTATACTTTAAGACTCCACTATTTTGTTCTGATCCACTATTCTGTGTAGTATTGAATGCTTTCTAGCTTTCTTCTTTTTTTAGCGACCATAGCGCATTTAGTAGCGCGTAGGACTCCTGGTTATGGGGTCACTGGTTCAATCCTCGGCCGCGGCGAATATACTTTTCAACATTTCCCTCCCACCAATGGGTGGATAATCGTCAACCTAAGTGGGATGAGCAGCTAATAGCCCGGGAAGGATATAGTGGTAGCGCTGGTCTGAGAAATACCAAAGTTCCATTGTTAGGTGCTATAACCACCGCGATGTGACTGAAATGATGTTAAAAGTGGCGTTACAAAACCATTCAACCAATTCAATCCTTTCTTTTTCAATGAAGATTCAGATTGATACAATGATAAAATGAAATAAGCCGTGAAGCCGTGAAGTTGGATGTCTATTAACCTATTACTAAACTATAAAATTTCAGCCTAGACAAAATTCAAAGAAATTGCAGACACCAATTTTTAGTTGGTGAGTTTTAAAAAATCTTTGTCTTGTTTTAGTAGAAAACATTGTGGGAAGTGAAGAAACTGCTTGAAACCAGAAATTTTACCATTTTCCACAATAATTTCCAAGTTTGGGTGTTTTTTTAAACGTATAAAAGGCGATTGTGTGGGAATGTTGTCTGAACTCATTAGAAATCTCACTGAGACGATTCTAATGGGTTTAAACAACATAGAATTAAGATAGAATTACGAAATAATTTTTACAAGCAGTCAAACTGACCCTTCTTATTTGTCATGAAAAAGGGCATGTGGCGACCATTTATAGATAGCAAATCCTCCGCTTTGGTAGCTTATGTAAACAAACAAAATTTTGAGGTCTTCTCAAAGTTACGCAAGTGCAAACTGCAACTCGAGGCTTAATCACTAAACCATTGAATGCATATGCCATAAAAAGTAGTTCTTATGTATTTCAGGAATATCGCAAACTCTACTAAAACAATAGAGCATGCTATTTAACCCATTCCTAGTCTATTCCGCTTTTTAAGCATCTCAAAATAATAAATGCTTTAGAAAACATCGTGGACAATAAAGACATTGCTTGTGACAAACAATTTCTTCTTTTCCAAAACGTTTTCTTCCCTACTGAATGGTTATTTTCAAATAAGATCCACTTAAAATATTCATCTGCAAAACCTTTGAATTTGACAGGCTTAAAATTTTGCGAAACAGGAAGGGGTTAAAGAACCAGGCGGAGGTCACAGCAGTTTCGTCCTGTATTCTTGCACCCTCACAAATAATCGTCCTCATGGCTCCTCGCTCATAACGGCATGTGCTACGGGAGCGACGATAAATAAACAAAAATACACACACGCAGAGTGACAATCTCTCGAGAACGATCGACTGTAATTAATATAATACTGAAATTCAAATTTTGACCGAAAGATAAGCCAACGTTTTGATTAGACTGGTAAAAAGAAGTTTGCGTTATTGTCGGTCGAAGTTGTTCAGATAATAGTTTCCTATATTTCCTGTATAGATTCCTTTGTTAGTAAGTAGCGCAAATGGTTCGACGAAGCATCAAAGAGGGAAAGTTTCCCGAAGTTTGGTCGATGTCTCTAACTGGTAATTATCTGCAAATTAAATGAAGCATTTTGTCTACTTCAATGACATTGCGTCAAAGATAACCTTTACCAAGTGAATACAAATAAGGGATAATTATAGAACGCTTCTCCATCTCTCTTCCGGAAATGATCTGTGTTAAGTCCTGGAACACAGTATTCTATGGCTTCAATTGATAAGGTGTTCCATCTGTGGGCATAAGTTCACTCGAAATTGTGATGGCATAAAAGAAAATGCGCATGCGTAAGTGACTGATTGATCACTGGCGACGCCCACCAAGCTCAAACAGGATTTTAGATAGCGGGTTTTTCCAAAAAATATAGCCAGTAACATGTAACAAAAAATAGAATGGTGTGACCTATAAGTCGCAAGAAGGGTTGGAATAAGTCGTAGCACGGCGTTTAAGTCACCAAACCAACAAAAAAGCTTCACATAAATGACGGCAAATGTAAGAATTCAAAGTTGACCCCGGTCTAAATGCAATACATGTAATTGGTTGGTCGACCGATTCTTTGATTGACATCTGTAATCCGTCATAACCGGCTCAACTGTAAACATTAAACGTGCTCACCACCATTCCACGCGTGCGCTGCCAAGTTCACGTGCACTTATTATACGCGTGCACGTTCAGTTTCTAAGACAATAATTCTTCTTTTCTCACAACGTTGAATTTTCGTCTGCAACCTATTAGAATTTTGACCAGTCTAATTTTTGTCATTTGGTAATGATTTAAGTTGACCATTGACTAATTTAATGTACCACAATTATATATTTATATGATTACAAAACAAACTAGCCCGTTTTAGACTCTAACGTAAATTAGCTATTTTTCTCAGAAAGCATTCTAAATCCTAAAATACTTTTGGCAAACCGAGCCGATTAGCGTCTACTCTACTCTCGTGTGGTGAACGTTAGGAGCTTAACGATGTCCGTGGGACTTACGTAAGAGTATGGTCGAGTTTGTGAAGTCGTAATAGCATAGTGTAAAATTTCCGCAGTCACATCCACGTATTTCATTCAAAATCGTTCGTACTGCAAACATTAGTGTCGAACCACGTTAGCTCAGTCGATAACGCATTGTGCTCGAAGTTTTGGGGTCATGTGCTTGAATCCATGCTCGGCTGACATTCTCCCCTGGATTTGACAAAAATCATTGCAACACAAGTCCTCGCCAGTAAAAAGAAATATGCCGAAGTGAGATAAACACTTGGTAGTTAAGTTTGAATGTTGTTGTTCCACCGGTGTGAGAGAAAAAAAACTGAAAGTCAAAAATAGGTACACAAGCCGATGGGATATGACTTGAATACTCTTAAAAATGGTGTTAAACCGCATTAAACAGTACAGATTTCATTGACCTACTCCAAATAAGACGCGTGAAGCTCTTGTTCAAATTTGGAGTTAGACAGGCAAAAGCATAAATCAGATTTTCTCATTTCAAAAGAAAATTGTTAAATTAACTTTGTGGCGCCGATGTCTGAATTAAGCTTTTTTAACTGACGCCCTCAATATCATTTCTGTTCTAATTTTAAAATGATGTCAAATTTCATTTCAAACGATGGCTTGGAATTTGTTGGTGCATGTTTTAATACTCGCTTACGAATTACAGGGAATTTTCAGAAGTGATTTCAACTTCGAATTACGCTTTTAGTCCCTAAAGAAATGAACTTCTGAAAACACTGTGGAAAATGAAGAAACTGCTTGTTACAAATAATTTCTTCATCATCTACAATGTTTTCTACCGCAAAATACATAAAAATAATAATAGAATACTCATATGAACAATTACAAATAAAAAATGTTCCGTAACATATTTGAACTCGGAACAGATTACATTTTGCTGTATTGTAACGGGTTAGTGGTAATACCCTGTATTCAAAGTTGTAATAAAAGGACTGATAGACTCGAGATTATTCTTCAAGGGAAGTTTGTTTTTGACCTTAGGTGACTCAGTTTTTAAATCGCCCAAGACAAACATTCGGGCCAAGTATTTAGACATAGGAGCCAAAACTATACCCCTTAGAGGATACATAATATTTTCCAGGATTTAACTTAGTGGGCTTTATTTTCAGTATTTAACTTGTCCGGGGAACCGTATAGAGTTTATTTAAGAAATTTCGGTCAATTTGTCTATCTTGTATAGAAACATAAGATTGAAAATATTATACAAATTCTCACGTTAGTAAATTTAGAAGTATAAAAGAGATTTTGATGCACAACTTTTTTATCCTAAAATTGTAATTAGTGGCATTAGTTTTCAGCACCACAGAATTTAATATGCATTGACAAGTCCTAGACTTCACGGACAATATGTCCGGACCAGGTTTCAAGACTATGAACTAAAGATAGGCTTATAGACTGTCCACAAGTCGACCAATGACAGGCATCGTATTATCATAATAGGCAAACTAAGGGTAAGTAATTTAAGACCAAGAGACATTCTATTTTAACCCATCCCCACACAGTGGCGCTTTTGGACGCCCCTCAAGAAAAACAATTGGAAAACATATTGTGTAAAATGAAAAAATTGCTACCAAGAAAGTTGAAAAAATCTAAAATTTTATTAACTCGAAATTGTCGTCTGCAACTCCTTTCAATTTGGACCTGTCTAAAATTTTGCTTGTAAAATGTTAGAACAAATAAATGTGGTTTTTTTCCTATATACTCTGAGTTCATTTTGAAATTGCTCTCCGTACAGAGATTATTGCTGCATGTATACCTTCTCACCCTACCGTACTGATTTGGTCAACTATATGTGGCATTATCATAATATCTACCGTTGTTGTTGGCTGTTTAAATTTCAACGCCGACGTAATGAATTGTCAAATTGAAGAGTTTTTCGGCTAACTATTGACAATTGACGAACATCTGACCCCGCCCACTTACTTCGTTAGCCCTGCCCAATGACTCCGACAGGGGGGGGGTCCTACTTCGATTTTAAACGCCGTTATTTCAAAAAAGAAAAAAAAATATGGCCTGTAGCATATTTAACAAAGAAGTAGGATAGTTAAATAAGATGTACTTACGACGTTTAAGTTGCCGAACCAGCAAAAAAGGTTGATTAAAATGGCTGCCAATGTTGGAGATCAAAACTCATTTCTGGTCTGAACGAGTGATTTCATTGGTCGACTGGTTATTTGACTGACAGCCGCGATTGGTCAGTTACTGTTATGAAAGAAATATCACCAGACGATCTCGTCCTGGCTCAGACTCGATTGTTATGTTATTGTTATAATACAGTTCTTATGATAGGATAGAATTAATCATAAAGACATTGAATATAGGGAGACAAATTACTCAATGCTTAATATTTCATGCCTATATTGTGGGGCGTTTCATTGCTGCAAGCAACATTCTCATATTATTACAATCACCGCTGCGAATATGTATGGCATACGTTTTAATACACCCTTGCAATTAATGACAAGTTTTGTCTGCATAATCCGAGACATATCGCGGCGGCTGGACCACCTAATAATGGATTCCTGGTATTTCTCTCACCAGTACTACCACTTCATCCTTTCCTAGCCTCCAGCTGCTATCCCACCTAGATTTGCAATTATCTACCCATTGGTGAGAGACAAATGTCGGAAAGGATATGTGGCGCCGCCGGGGATCGAACTCATGGCACCCCATTATTGAAGAGAAGGAGTCTGATACCCATGAGTTTTGTAACGATAAGATAATAACCATACAATTTGACGGACCGCTGCAGTCAATCAAAAAAGAAATTGATCGATCAAATGATTCATTTAATCCTTCCTGTTTTGCAAAATTTTAACCTGTATAAATTCAAAGGTTTTGAAGACGAAAATTGAAAGTGAATTTAATTTGAAAAATAACCATTCAGTAGGGTAGAAAATATTGTAGAAAAAGAAAAAATGCTTGTTACAAGCAATTTCTGCTTTTTCTACAATATTTTCTGAATTACAAATTTACAGGGAGGTAAAAACAAGGGATTGAATGGTACATTGTTAAACGGGAAGTGCAAATGTTGAACACTCACAATTATTTCAAACGTTGTGGGCGAATTAAACGCCAGAACTATATCTTCAAGCCATAGTAACAATTTAACTAGGTTTACGTTAATTTCAAAAGTTGCCCTCTGTTTCATATTCCAGAATATGTATTTCACAAACTAATGTCTTAAAACGCCATTTAGGTTAGGATTTGTAATTGAAATGATATTATGATATTTCTTGCGAAGGGACGAATCAAAATCACCTACCAGTGAACGCTATAAAACTGATAAGAGGCTATTTGAAATCATCCATTTTTTAAAATCAAAGCACTGAAGATACAGGCGGTTGATGTCCCTGTTGGCAAAGTAGAGTGATATGCCAATTTTGGTGTAGAAAATGGCATTTTTCACATAGATAATCTTAATTCAGCTAACTTCTCACCTACCCTGGTTGGCTTAATAGGTAATACAGGATGTTTTCTTTTCTAGAATTCTATAAACTATATAGTGCACCGTTTGATTTTGCTGTGCGTTGTGTTCAGGTTACGAGGTCCCGTTTTTTCCGACCATGGTTTTTCGAAACTACTTAATGTATTATTTTGGATATTCTACTTGATTTAACTATTGGTATCTCTTGGATGAATGATTAATGTTTGAACTGTTCGACGTGACCAGGATAGAATGGTTTAGTTGTGTCATACACGGACAGCGCATGATATTTTTTTTTCAAGTTTGTAGGATAAGTGAGTGAACTCACACCCAGGCAATAATATCAACAATAACTGTTTGTTTAAAACAAGACCAAGGCGGAAAAGGTGATGAAAGGTCATGTATGGTGATAGTATCATGATCGAACGTGCTGTTAACAACCATTTGTATGCATACATCAATCGACCGACAGGAACATTAGAAGACAGTTTCGCACCTTCAGATACTTAGGGATCAAAAGTTAACATTAATAGTTTAATCGTATCGTATCTTTGGTATAACTTTTAAACATCGCGGTCGTTTTCTAATCCTGAGGAAATCTTTATAATGTAATTTAACCCTTTCTGTTCTTTCCAGATTTTAGTCTCGTTCAATTTGAAGGAAGTTGAATGCGACAATTACAAGTGTTGGGATTTTGAATAGTAACCAACATACATGGTAGAAAATATTGTGAAAAAAAATCTGATTGTTACAATACCGTAATGTACAGGAAAGGGTTAACCCATAACCAGACGTCAATATTTTAGACTGGTTCAAATTGAATGGAGTTGCAGACACCAATTTAAAGTTTGTGATTTATTTTAATTTTTCAACTTTCTGTGTAGAAAACATCGTGGAAAATGTCAAAGGTCAAATTATCTACTTTTCCAATAGTTATTAATTTTATTTTCACGATAGATATTCTTTCGTCCTGTTAAATCTACTGAATACAATATGAATTCAATTCAATGTGACATACTCCGTTTTCCCTACTTTGTTTTGTTTGAATGGGGTTTATCGCCGCTTTTAACAATTTTCAGTCATATCGCGTCGGCTGTAGCACATAACAATGGATTCCTGGTATATCTCGCACCAGTGCTACAGTTGCATCCTTCCTAGCTTCCAGCTGTTACCCTACTTTGAAACATCGGAATTTATCGGATGAGTTCGTTGGCCTTCGTGTAATGTCGATACCGACTGTATTGCTAGCAGAATCGAATGACATAAATGAAACGCCATGGAAACCACAAATAAGACAATTCTGGTGCGATTGACAGATAACGTATTTACATGATGAAATCCAGTTCCGTTCCTTGTGTACTTCGTTGACTTGAATTGGCGTCTCGTTACGCGAAAAAAAAATCAACAAAATTATGAACAGTCATTCTCTTACAACAACATCTAAATCACCCTCTCTCAAATATCTGAAAGCATTACAATTATAAATTTGAAAACTGAGAACCATTAGCTTTCTTTCATAATCTATGCAAGAGCCACTTTAATATCTGGCACTGGTTCTATTATCTTAATTTATCATCGAGTGGTATTTGCTATAAAGACAGGTGCCTGGTTCTTTTTTTTTTTTCCCTACTGAATGTAATTCTGTAGATGGTGTTCAAAAGAGCCACTAAAGACTGCACATACTGTTTACTTCATAGGATGTTTGCCGACGTCATAGCGCAGATGGTAGCGCATCAGACTTCGAATCTTCAATCATTGGGTGTAATAGGTTCGATCCCCGGCGGTGGTACATATCCTTTCCGGTCCCTCACCAGTGGTTGAGTAATCGTAAAGCTATGTGGGATAGTAGCTTGAGGCTAGAAAAGAATGTTCTTGTAGCACTGGTGCGAGATATTCCCGGAATCCATTGTAAGGTGCTCCAACAGTCGCAATATGACTGAAAAATTATTCTTTTTGCTGAAGATCCAAAAAAGATGCAATCAATCCTGAACACTTTTCAACAGTATTGCAATGAATGGAAATTAAATATTAATCTAAGCAAAACAAAGATAATGATTTTTGGAAAACAAAGCAGAAAGTACTCTTTTCATTTAAACAACTTGGAATTGGAAATTGTTAAATCCTATAAATATTTGGGGGTAAACTTTACTCCCTCAGGAATCTTCCTCTCACACAGGAAAAATCTAATGCAACAAGCCAAAAAAGCTATGTTTTACCTCTATAGAAGAATAAATAATCTGAACCTACCAGTTGACTTAATCTTTAAACTTTTTGATAACACTATAATACCAATTCTGACGTTTTCCTCAGAGGCATGGGGATATGAAGATAGTAAAATTCTAGAAAAAATTCACTGTACCTTTATCAAAAAAGTTTTGAAGCTCAAACAGAGTACACCAAATTATATGATTTATGCAGAAACAGGTCGCTACCCACTTGAGATTATAAATAAAACTAGAATGATAGGGTACTGGACAAGGCTGATAAATGGTGATAGAAATAAACTCTCATATAAATTGTACATGTATATGCTTAACACCCAAATTTTTCAAAGCAAGTGGATAAGTAAAATTCAATCTATTTTAATAGAAATAGGGAGACAAGATATATGGCAAAGTCAATATTCAAATGTCAATCTCAATACAAAAGCTTTGGTAGATAAGATATTGAAAGATCAGTACCAACAACATTGGAGTACCCAACTACAGAACTTAAACAAGGGTAAAAATTATAGTCTTATCAAAGAATCAATATCCTTTGAGAATTATCTAACAATCTTAAATAAGCAAGACTATCTAAATTTAATCAAATATAGAACTGCAAACCATTTCTTACCCATTGAGACTGGAAGATGGAATAAGAAAGTGTCATTTATGCATGATTAATGATATAGGCGATGAAATGCACTATTTATTTAAATGTAATCATTTTTCAACTGAAAGATCTTCTTTGATTAACAAGTTCTACTATAAGAAACCAAATATTCTCAAGTTTAGTCAACTAATGAACTCTAAATCACCAAAGGAGCTAAAAAAGCTATGCAAATTTATTCAGATTATTATGAATTTTTTCAAAAATAATCAATAATCTGTCACCAAAAATTATATTTTCCATAAATTCTGTAAATCTGACTAGTCTAATACCTTGTTGTATCCTAAAGACTTTGATATTGAGCCAATAATAGTTATAACTAGTCCAACTAACATTAACTAGAATTATGAATCATTATTGTGTTAACCCTTACCATGCTGAATTTAATCTGTTTAAAAAAAGGGTGGACAACCTTTTTTTGGTAGGGGGGGGGTAGGCAATTAAAATGAAATTTAAAGAAAATATTGAAATATACTTGATTAAGTGTCCCCATAGCAATACATTAGAAAACAAGCTGTGAAGAACAAGATCAGACCGCATGCCTATGAGGTCTGAGCTTGTTCTATACAGTCTGTAAAAACTGGGTCCTACAAAAGTATTGTGTAAAGAAATAGTATGACTAAACAGAACAGCAAAAGAAAGGTTAAAGTATAGCCCTAAACGTAGTAACTTCAGGCTTGTACGGTTTTACTTGTTAAAAGAACAAAACATGCAAACAAAAATTAAGCGAAGTTAACTTTGGCTTCCCAGCTGTCCTGCTTGTTATTTTGTTTCGAACAAGAGGGACATTGATGGTAAAGCAAGTGATAACCTAAAGTTCTTGGAAAGGCCCAGTAGGAAGAAATTATGAATTATGCCTCTTACCTTAGCAGATCTAAGCGAAAAATTCAACAAGGTTGACAAATAAATCACAGAAACTACACGGAGTCTCTAACCATGACGTTTCATATCACTAGGAATTTAAATCCAATGAATCTAAACACTTAAATCCATATTCCTCCATCTCACTGTCACATGTATTTATTTTTGTAAACGAAATTGACACGATTATAATTATTACAAGTCACGTGATCAGAGTTGCACCCCCCACTATAGTCTGTTTCATTCTTTCAGATAAATACTATGATAGAATAGTACATTCTGATGAAGCATGTCTGAATATATTTACCTATTGAGGGCGGGTGTATTTGGGTGTACTTTATCAGATTAAGGCTTATTTCATCAAAATAATTATATACCAATTGGCCAAGTAAAATAGTGTCTACCCTCAGTTATAAATCCTCTTGTCAAGACCTAATTGTTAATGTGTATGTTAAATTATATGAAATATATGTTCATGTATTTACAATTTGTGAATTTAAACATTAAAAGATTTGTCTGTCTGTCTGTCGTAACTGTCGGTCCCGAATGGCTGAACTGTCATCAAGAATACACTCTAAGTTATGAATGTTTTTAAGTTATTTTAAAGGTAGGTATCGATGTTTTTTTTCATGTCACAGACTTTAATTATTTTTATTTCCTCTAATAAACTATTTGAAAACAATATGCCGAAAAGTAGTTTTGCAAAAATATGAGGTCGCTTACCAGAAAAAAGTAGGGTATTTCCCTAATAGCCTACGTAGGCTATTAATCTATTTTTAGATTAATTCGAGGCAGTTACGAAGATTATAGGGCATTCACGTGGCGCGAATAACCGTTAGAACCTTGCATCTAGTTCAAATTACGTCAAACCAACGCCATCGTTACGTCATCAGGAGTAATGTTCGCTAGCCGGTCTGTAAAGATCAGTCCATTCATGTGACATGATTTAGGACGTTGGCTGTTTCGCTGGTAAATTTGTTACCTTCATTTGGTTGGGTCATATGCAAATGAGGTCATCCGATGTCGAAAGCCGAATTCTGTGATATCTAAAAAAACCTGGAATTCCGCTGAATCTTTCCGATATAACCAGAAAAAAGCCACTTTAGGTCTATTAGATTACCACCAAGGCAATACCTGACCTAACTTAAAGTATTAAATGTTCGTTTGAGTCTATTTTTCGGCACTTAGTAATTTTTTTATCTAGGTTTCAGAAACATCGACACCTCCCTTTAATTCTTGCACCTAAAACATATAGATGTATAGCACAATATCATCTCTTCAATAAGACGACTAATAAATGGTGTGCAGGCTTGACTGGTTAGTGGCCGATGATACTAGGCAAATTCGATAGATTGATTGATTGAGTGGGGTTTAACACCATTTTAAACAGCATTTCAGTCATATCGCGGCGGCTGGAGCACCCATCCATTGATCGCTGGTATTTTTAAACCAGTAGTACCACAACATCCTGTTCACTTAGGATAACGATTATCCACCCATTTGTGCGAGATAATTGTCGGACAGGATATTCGATGCGACCGGAGATCGAACCCAGGACACATTGATTAGGATTCTGACGCGCAATAATAGAAGGTAAGCCCTATCCCACAGAACCATCTGTATCGTTCACCATTTACACGCCTTATAGCTCTACCACTCGCCTTGAATAACGTCTGTTACAACGAATTCCCTGAAACTGTTCAGGAATTTAAAATACCAAGTATTACTTAACCCCATTATGATTTATGATTTCATAGACAAATTTCATTTCATAGGGTAATAAAATGTCAACAACTCACTTACCAGGGAAATTAACTTGTCAATTATTTGACAATGAAATATAAAGCTTGTTCTTTCTGCTCGGTAAATATGTTCTTCGGTGCAAGTACATTGATATGTGGTCACTTTTTTTCTCGGAAATTAATAAGTTCACCATATATATCCACAAATAGAAATATATAGAATTGGGGACGAAGTTCTTCACGTACCATCGCAAAATACTATGTTGGTTTCCAAGTAAAGGCCGTGTGTTATATTCCAAGTACACGAAGGTAATTACGTGATTGTACGATAGTAAGAACATGAAAATGCGACGACCAGAACCCGAGTATGTTAGCGATTGGTTGATTTATTGATTGAATGATGTTAAACGCCGCTTTTAACAGTATTTCAGTCATATCGCGGCGGCTGGAGCACCTAACAATGGATTCCTCGTACTGCTCATGCCAGTACTACCAGATTAATTATTTTGATCATATGTGTGCACTTTTACAATTTTGTTACAAAGCACTGATGATATGCGTATATCCGCTTTGTTGAATTACTATTGTTATTGTCAATGCTTCGATGCAAGATTTTACTTTCATGGATTGTATCTTGGTGTGAATATGTCCTACTACGCAGAAAAAAAAGATAATTTCAAGACATCGCTCAATATTTAAACGAACGACTTTGACTGGACTAGCTACATTAACAACATATTTTGGTTGTTGTTGTTGTTTAAAAAGCAATATTTGCTTTCATTGCAAACATTTTCCAAAACAATCGATTCACCTATTTCAGAGTGTTGTGCAATCACATTAAATCACTTTTGCTGTTTCCTGGTGTATTGCCATCTCCTTGTCGTCTTTAGTGCCATTTTGGTACAAAAACTCTTACATTTTGTAATATCTCGGGTATTGCCGGAGACATTCATACGAAAAGAGATTATGTGTTAAATGTCAAAGAGAGACACATTCTTCCAAGTACATGTTTGTAAGAATAATGACCAGTGTCCACTTATTTCTCTTACCCCGCAATCCAACAATTTAGCTCTAGACACCCGTAGGCAGTTTTCTTGTCAAAATGTAATGAAGAATCAGGAATATGAACAATCTGTGAAAACGGATTGATTTCCATTTAATAGTTTCCATCCGTTTGCCATCTGATCAGAAATTCTATTATAGAATCTTATAAGGGGCCAGCTAAGTAAAACCCTGTGAGATGTACTTGATATCATCTTGATATTTTCGGAGAGGATATTTTTCAAATTATCCTGTAGAAATCAGATCCGTACTCAATAAAGCTGTGGTAAGATACACCGCTTGTAGAACAAATTCACCCACCCTACGAAAGCTGTTGTTGTTGTTGTGAATATTTTCATTTGATAAGTCTCTTGAAAGAAAGCTAATAAGGGATCACATACCGGTCACTCCTACAAAATTTGGAAATCCAACAAGAATTTTCACGAGATAATATTTTTAGCCCGTTTCGTTAATGCGCTCAACTTGTAATCAGATTGCAGTGGGGTCGAGTCCCACTAGAGATATATAGAGCCCAGTGTCCGGATCACTAACCCCATCCTCCGATCTCGTACAGGACAGATCGAGTTAGATATCAAACGGTGTTTGTACGCATTACTTTTGGCCAGGAACTTAAAACAAAAGACTGTTGCTACGGCGTTTAGGTCGTCAAAAACGAAAGAAAAAAATGTTTGGAACAAATGCTGAAGTTCCGGTCTAAATAATAATTTTATTGTTTAATCTTTTTTTGATTGACAGTGGCGACCCAGAAATTTATCTAACTGCCATTCCGAAGGAGCAGCAACACCGATTTCAATCGTTTAACATCAGACCGACAAAAAATATGGAAAAAAAGGACAAAGGTTGGGAAACTGTTGTTTATCATCTCTCTTTCTCTCTATCTCTATCTATCTATCTATATATCTATCTATCTATCTTCCTATCTATCTATCTATCTATCTATCTATCTATCTATCTATCTATCTATCTATCTATCTATCTATCTATCTATCTATCTATCTATCTATCTATCTATCTATCTATCTATCTATCTATCTATCTATCTATCTATCTATTTATCTATCATTCTATCTATTTATCTATCTTTCTATCTTTCTATCTATCTATCTATCTATCTATCTATCTATCTATCTATCTATCTATCTATCTATCTATCTATCCTTGTATCATCTCGCTCTCTCTCTTTCTAGTTGTTGACTTTGATCACTGAACCTAGCAATTTTCAGCTTCCTATATGATATTTGGGGAGCCTTGCATGACAACAGATCATCATGCGTAAACACATGTTGCGGTTAATTTGATAATGAAGTAAATAGATCTCGAGCACAACACATCATTTGCCTGTTTCTAAACCGTAGGGAATTTTCATAATCACAAGCACGCGATTTGTATTTCTGTTTGTTTGTAGAATTTCTTCCTTGAAAAGTATACCAAGGCGAAGCAAGAATACAAGGTTTACCTTCGAGGTACGAATATATCAGCACTTGACGAATCATCAATCAAATAAGATATATGAGCCTATGCGTGACATTTCCAACCATTTCGCATGTGCGTGACTCGTACACATTGAGTACCCTGGACAGCCATTCGGGGCAACTAGAATTTTCGCAGATTGTTTTAAGTAGCTTTGGGTGTCAGTATCTATCTGCAGAGCGCAAAATGAACGTCGGTTAAACGAAATACAGCTGATTCAAGCTACTGATACATGATACTAGCCATAATTTTTACAAAATAACAGCGTTAAATATCGAAGTTGTACTGTCTCTCGGGGCTCGGGAAGTGTGGTCAGAGGCCCGTCAGATGTACAAAAATAGAATGTTGAAATTTAAGGTAATTATTTGTTCTTTGAATCTTATGTTTGTGCTGTCAAAAGGAGGTTGTTTTTAAGCCGCAAATTGTTTTATAATTATTTTCATTTGCTTATTCATTGGGCAAGTCGGTAAAATATTTGCCATTGGCCATTTACAAAAACATAACATGAAAATATGGCTCGACGGTATTGTTCAAACAAGCAACTGACAATAAAATGCAGTTAGAAAGTTTGCATTAATTAAAGTGATATATAATTTCGACAATTTCGGACAGCAGTTCCATACATTCACAGATTTTTATCAGGTTTACAGTGTAAATGAGTCTATTGAATTATGGTATTCGAACAGAAATATGAGAAATATAAACATACCGGTTTCAGAACAATCAGCTTTTATTCATATGAAACAATATATGTTTGGAAAACGATGTACATACACTGGATATTCTATTGAATACTACTCTCGTAATGTCGTTGAAGTGAGCATTGAACTTCTACATTGGTCGACTTTCATGTGAAGCTTTTTCTGATGATTTGGTGACTTAAACGTCGCAACTACAGCTTATACAAGCTGCAGTTACGATGATTAAGTCCCAAAATCAAACTCAAATTTTGTTACATGGTACAAGTATTAGCCATAAATTCTACAAATAACGTCGTTTAACCTATTCATACAAAACATTTTTTAGACTGGTCCAAATTGAAAGAAGTTGGAGACGACAATTTTAAGTTTATGAAATTTTAATTTTTTCGTCATTTTGGGTAGAAACATTGTGGATAATGAAGAAACTGCTTGATGCAAGTAATTTCTTCAATTTCCACAATGTTTTCCAAAGCTCTTTAATTATGGGAGTAAAAAGGAGGGCTTGAGTGGGAATGGGTTAATTTCAAATTGGAGCTCCCTATCAGAGGTGCGTTTTTTTCGTCGAGATGAAAATCCCGCTAAATAAGATTTTGAGCCATTCTAAAGGACGATTTTTGTTATTTTTAGTGAAAATATTCGACGTCGTCAAGGCTCCTCGTCTAAGCCAATGCTGAGTACGCTTAAATTCCTCATTAAGAATTCTTACGATTCTTAATTAGCAGCTTAAAAATCTTAATCTAAACGCTTGATCTTACAGTTCTAAAAAAGTAAGAATCTCAAGAATCTCGACGAAAAGACCGCACCTCAGATCTCAGTTGGTGGGACCGGCAATCCGTGAATATTAAATGAATAAGATGTTTGGTATTCTTGATAATTTTTCAATTCATTGAACACTTACTGGTTTTTAAGTTGGAATGCGGAGCAATTCCAACTAAGATTTAACAAAACCGTAAAATGAACACAAGACAATTTCATTTCGGGTTTCTTCACATATCACGTGATCTCTTAGATACAAATATACCTCGGGTTACTTCTTATTTCAACTTTCCAGGGAAAATCATAAGTTGTAGCCGAAGACAATAATATGGCACATGTAAAGGATGAAATAAAAATTCGTGCAGAGACTTCTAAACATGCTTTAGTTTGCTTCAAATTGTTGAAAAATAAGGTAATATTCAGCGCAGTAATTTGTTTGCTGTTTTTTTTTTTTTTTTTTTTTGTGGTTCGCCGTCCCGTGTTTGGTAATCACGTGATCTCAAGTGACATGTGGTAGTCATGTGACAATAGATAGGCAATGTTTACAAATATGGCTCAGGTCGCAAATGCATTTTTACAATAATCACGCAGCACAGTGCTTTAAAACATTCTAAAGTGATTAAGGGGGATCGTAGGCAACAAGAAAACTCGGTTATTGTGGGATTTACAGCTTTTACCCAATAAAAATCAAATAGTTTCAGAACCAAAGTAGAAGATTTTTGAAATTAGAAAGTAAACATATCAACTTCCGGTTTCTACTTATTTATAAAATAATTACCCTAAATTATGTCGTTATTTACAAGTTTAAATCAATAATAACACATCAAACCTTTAACAAGTGTCATTTAGCTCTCAACTTGGTCCTTTTACCAATAAATTTTTTTGCGATTCTAAACCCGAATAGGGAATAAGGGAATCGCGAGACTACCGGGCGCCGAAGATAATTTGATACTATCTTCATCATATTATAGGAATTCTTAGAAAAAGGGCAAAACTACCATTTGCAAACGATAACGTTACAATAACGTTAACGTCCTTTTTTTTTTTTTTTTTTTGTTTGTTTGTTTTGTTTTGAATTTTACTAACAACGCTTTAAATATTCTTTTTTCCTTAGTCTAAACCGGTATTTCAGATCGATCACCCTGAAACAAGTATCCGCGAATTACCGCAAATTTACACGTATACTCATAAACTTGAAGTGTTTATTATGATCGTTACAGAATAGGCCGAGCTGAGGGTCAAATAATCATCGAGGTCATTGATTTCTTACTGTAGAAGCTGTTATTCTCTGTTTTCAAGATTATAAAAGGAGTTCACGTATTACAGTTGATCAAAAGCAGAACGTTATGCTTGAAAATTCTAATATTGGTGTGCGTGACACGAGTTTATAACCCATTCCAACACGATAAATTTTAGACCAGTCCAAATTCAAAGTAGTAGCAGACGACAATTGCAAGTTGGCGAAATTTTTAAAATCCTGGCCTTTTTGGACGGAAAACATTGTGGATAATGAAGAAATTGCTTGCAACTAGCAATTTCTTAATTTTCCACAATGTTTTCTAAAGCTTTCATAATGAGGGTCATTTAAAAGCGTCACTGTCTTGGAATGGGTTAAGACAACGCTAGTTTTTGATTCCTGTATGAGGATTTATGTTTTGTAAAGTAATAAATGAATTTGAACCGAATTCCACAGTTATGACCCTTTCAGCGCATTCCAACTTCTCAGTAATTTCAGTCCTTTGATTTAATTGGACGCAAGGGTAATGATATAGGGTAAAGAACGAAGGATCATGAAGTCAAAGATATCATTGCAATATCTAAGTAACGGTTGGTCATTCATTAACATGTTTGACAAATCATTTAAAAGAGTATTTAGATTTTTTACTAAAATCTATTGCGTAAACGAAAAAGAGCTTTGTCATCCAGTTTCATAGAACATCAAATATTGAAAACAAAAGATGCGTACATTTGTTTTCAATTGTAACCGAAAACTAGTCTTACACTGGTAACAATAAATGCAAATACAAATGTTAGTAAAGGTCACGTTAAATATGGAATGTTTTAGATGTCTTATCTAAGTCTACACCATCTTTTTGTCCAGATTAATTTTAAATTTGAAAATGGGTTTATTTATCATGACAAGGGTTTATTGTGAGATTCTGGACTTCCGACATGTGAAATGAATAATAAATATTAATTACAGTGATTACTGTAAATTGGTTTTCCTACAAGTGTTACCCATATAAAAATTAAAAGTTTGATGTGAAGGATTACATTTTAAAATTATAACCAAACAAAAATCTTAAATCTTCGTTGCTTGGAGAATACGCAACTGCAACTATCACTACAAACTTCAATACATATTAGATCTGCTTTGGTGCAATTTCCGGAATTGAAGCTGCATTCGGTTTCATTAATGCTAGCATTAATGTGTCAACATCATTTGATTACTTTAGTAGGAACTACAGTAAATTAGATAAAAACTCGTTTGAATGTGTTTTCGTGTCTAATCAAAATTGTATTCCTTCTTAGAAATGTCTGTTAAATGGGAATGAACAAACATTAGATAGAAGTCGTCAACATTTAGAAGTTATTTCGTCAACATTTAGAAGTATTCCAAGGTAACAGTGGTAATTTCAAGACTGTAATATCGGGGTTTACTCATATTACAGTGATTTATTAAATTTCAAGACCAGGGAAATAGTAAAATAATAGAAGTTTTAATTAGTATTATAATACATTTAATCTAACACTAACAGTAAGATTTTATCTCCGACACAATACACCGAAGGATGTCGGAATATAAAAAAATAATATATTTACGTTTTATGGACAAGATTTAATAGCAATAAATCAAAAAGTCTCTTTTTTCTATTTTTAAGATAACAAAACACGTTACATGTAACTATTTGCCAAATACATAAAGGTGTCGAACACTTTAAATATACCATTTAAATGGTTCATCGTTTGAAGACAACGTGTGGTGAAAGATAAATCTCTCACTTAGGTTCATTGTCGAGAGGTTACCTGCGAAGGCCTCCCTTGAAGTCTCCTACTTCACCTTCCCTTGAAATCTCCCACTATTCCGTAACTTGAAGTCTCCCACTACGCCTTCCCTTAAAGTCTCCCACAATACCATCATTTGAAGTCTCCCACAACAGCATCCCTTGAAGTCTTCCACTACAGCATCCCTTGAAGTATCCCACTATACCGTCACTTGATGTCTCTCATTTCACCCTAAGCGGAAGTCTCCTACAATCCCGTCACTTGAAGTGTCCCACTACAAATCCCTTGAAGCCACATACTAAAGCATCCCTTGAAGTCTCGCACTACAGCATCACTTGAAGTCTCCAATTACACCCTCCCAAGAGGTCTCCCACAAACCCTCCCTTGAAGTCTGCCACAGACCCTCTCTTGAAGTCTGCCACAGACCCTCTCTTGAAGTCTGCCATTACACAGTCAATTGAAGTCTCTTACTACACCGTCAATTGAAGTCTCCTGCTACACCGTCAATAGAAGTCTCCCACTACACCGTCAATTGAAGTCTCCTACTACATCGTCACTTAAAGTCTCCCACTACAGCATCCCTTGAAAGCTCCCACTACAGCATCCCTTGAAGTCTCCTACTACACCGATATTTAAAGTCTCTGACTACAACATCCCTTGATTTCTCCCACTATAGCATACCCTGAAGTCTCCTACTATAGCATCCCCTAAAGTCTTCCACAACAGCATCCATTGAAGTCTACCCCTACAGCACCCCTTAAAGTATCACACTACAGCGTCCCTTGAAGTTTACTCCTACAGCACCCATTAAAGTATCACACTACAGCATCGCATGAAGTCTACCTCTACAGCACCCCTTAAAGTATCACACTACAGCAACCCTTGAAGTCTACCCCTACAGCACCCATTAAAGTATCACACTACAGCATCCCTTGGAGTCCACTCCTACAGCACCCTTTAAAGTATCACACTACAGCAACCCTTAAGTCTTCTCCTACAGCACCCCTTAAAGTATCACACTATAGCATCCCTTGAAGTGTACCCCTACAGCACCCCTTAAAGTCTCCTTCTACAGCATTCATTGAAGTCTCCAACTACACCGACACTTAAAGTCTCCCACTACAGCATCCCTTGAAGTCTTCTAATAAAGCATACCTTTAAGTCTCCCACTATAGCATAACTTGAAGTCTATCCCTACAGCATCCCTTAAAGTCTCCTACAACAGAATCCCTTAAAGCCTCCCACTACACCGACACTTAAAGTCTCCCACTACAGCACCCCTTAAAGTCTCCCTCTACAGCATCCCTTGAAGTCTGCCATAACATCTTTACTTAAATTCTCCCATTACATCATCCCTCCCACTACAACATCCCTTAAAGTATCCCTCTACATCATCCAAAAAAGTCTCCCACTAACCCTCCCTTGAAGTCTCCACAACGTCACTTGAAGTCTCTCACTTCACCCTTAATAGAAGTCTCCCTAAAACAAGCCATCATGTGATGACAATACAATTTTTTAAGGCATGCACTTACAACATTATAGGAAGTAAAAATGTAAATCAAACATTTGTAATCGAGCGGAAATATTGGCTTTTAGGTAAACAAATCAAAAACCCCACTTGACATGAGTATTGGAGTTTGAAATTTACATCCGATCTATGTGAGTGGTTTGATAGTTCAAGCGATATTTGATTGAGTATTTTCTAATCTTCCGTTAACAGTCTGAGATTGTGTAACATATAAGGCTTGTAGTTTTAAGAAATATTATATATCTGCATACAATAGTTTCTGTGTACATCGATTTCTGAGAAAAATTATTCTTTATTAGGTCTCAAGCGGGTATTTAAAGATATTCTGGGATACTTTTAGTTTTGTTCTACCCTCTTCAGACATAGAATTGGTATTCAAATCCAAACTCTAAATACAGGAGAAAACTAACAAACTTACCCTTGCCGACATTTGTTACCATTTTAAAACCTTTATAAATTAATTGACGGATCCAAGACCCCAATAACAAATATCGAATGACTAATCAAATCATTCTTTGAGGCCGAGCTCCGATAAATATTCTATAACATTTTCATTTGTAGACGACTGAACATCGTAACTACAGATTATTTCAGCTGTAGTCAGGACGTTTTGGTCGCACGCGGTCTTTTTTTCCTTTTTATCGCAATCATGTTCCTCGGGGAACTGTTTAAACACTTTACATAATCACTCTTATTTTCAATATTTCGGCAAATATGCCTTGATCAGGAAAAGAAAATAAATCTTATATCTAGAACATAATATTACGATCACTCATTATAGCCACTTTGTTTTCAAATATTGCATATTAAATACAGTGAATACTGCAAATATTCATTTTATATCCCTGGATACAATATTTAGTGGATAATGCCGTTTGTAACCTCAATCAGCTTGTCACCTTGGAGGTCAATGGGCATTGACAGGAATCGGAGTCTGCCTGCTTCGAGCACTTTGTTTAGTGGAAAATCAGTTCATAACCCTGTTGCAGAATCGTGTGTGAAAGTATCTTGTATTATTGCGCACAATGTAGTTCTGTAAAACTGTCCCAAACTGGTGGATGTGTGTTCGCTGAAAAGATAGCTGTAGTAACTTGTATATATGAAATACACGTGTATATGGACTAGAAATGGGTAATAGCCATGATTACAAAGGATTTCAATATCATAAATTGACTCCATATTATCTCTGTACATCGATTCTCGTCTATGTCTCTTCCTTACTTTGAAATCATTGCCAAGCAAAAAAGTAATTAGTAGCGTTTTTTAGGAAGCCTTCAAAAAAAGGAACTGAAACTAGCTTAAATATCTGCTGACACATGTCATATTTAAGCAATCTCTAGCCCCGCCAACTTACTCATTTGACCACGTCGACTTACTCCAACAGGAAGTCCCGCTTCGACTTAAACGATTTTTTCAAAGTTTATGACCAGGAGCATGTAACAAAAAGTAAAATGGTTGGTTGTTGACCTTTAACATCGTAACTACAGCTTGAATAAACCAACAAAAAAGGTTAACAAAAATGGCGGCCAATATCGGAGTTGAAAGCTCAGGCCCGGGTTGAGTGAATGATTTGATTAGTCTGTTGTTCCTCGATTGACAGCCGCGATTGGTCAATTACATGTTCCACAGGTTTACTTTGACACCTTATTCGTACAGTTATAACATATAACATTGTTTTTGTTTCAAACAATGTATGGGATAGTTTAAAGGTAACTTTTGCACACCTATCTAGAGTAAAAGCAAGAACACAGAACGTGTAACAAACTATTTAAAGAACATGGAGTGGTAACAGATTCGATTAAAGAACGTCACCGTACTCTCGCATTTTCGTCCTCGATTACTCTCGCGATGTCGTCGTCGTAATGTTGCGTAAGTGCTATCGCACTAATGCCATATTTATTTATATGGGTCAGGGACCTTGCATAAACATTTCTCTGTTCGCCCAAAATCAAATTAATCTGAGACCAAGTAATTTCTATTGTTTTCAAGTATACAGGAAGGAGATTTATAATTCTGGTCACATTCGTTTAAGCTAATGTTGTACGTTTACATTAGACAAAGCACCGTTTATTTGCACCGGTTCGCTTTGGGAAGTAGCAGATGTTATTGTCAATGTTTTGGGTGTTAGCTTTTACTTCCATGAATTGCAAAATCATATTCTTATCTGAAGGTTAATATGTATTACTTTGCTTGAATATGTGATATAATTTCTTACTTTGATCATGTATGACTTTGGCTTGACAAGATATGTTAAAAAGCTATTGTTATTGTTTGAAACCGATAATTTAACCATATTCATAGACATTAGACTCTCCAATGAACAAGTTTTGTGCAACCATACAATAATAACTAGAAAATATCTATAATGGATGCGAAGACAAAATTTGAGAAAGGGAAAAGAGGTTAATGACACTTTAAATCCGCGATTTCTGCAGCTGATGATCACTTTTTCAACGAATCTACGCTAATTTTGTAATTATTGATCTTGGCCACAAACATCGCCTCGTGCAGAAAACTTGACCGAGGCAAAACTTCACAATGGCCTCATAGGAATTTTACTTACATTGAAGAAACTATTTATACAAAGTGACCTAGATTATGCGTGCTTCATAGGTGTTGAACATACAGAATTCTATTGTGTGTTTCTAATAAATTGGGATAACAACATTTACCCCTTTTCTCTTTCTCAAACGTTGTCTTCGTACTCATTAAAAATATTTTCTTGTTATAAATCATGCCACGTGACAATGATATCTATGTTACTAATCTAACTAGAAATCATACTCTTGTTTGTTGATTTAAATGGCCCCTTTGTCAGTAAATAAAATGAAGGCTCACAAAATGATTGAAATCCACAAAATAGTTTCTGAGAAGAATAATATCAAAGTGTTCACCTACCATAATTAAACCCACCCATTCGTCAACTGATCAGAATTTCTTCAAGAAATTTTATATTTTGTCGGGAAAGTCTTCAGAGAGTAACTTTATATCTACCAGATATTTTCAGTTTCTGAGATTTCTGACAATGTTTACACGCACACAATACTCTTGTTGCCAACCGATGATATTGGAATGAACCCAGCTAAAAAATGCTGTTTTTTTTTTGTTGTTGTTGTTTTTGCTGGTGATCGCTAACTACGCCTATAGACCTCCGTAAAGGCAGTTTGACCTAGATATCATACTACGTTTGTACGCATTGGTGTGGTCAGAGACAAAAAGGCTGAAGTTACGTCGTATAGGTTACAAACACCCAAAAAAACTGTTTAGAAAAAAGCCGAAATTCAACATTCACTTTTGGTCTAAATAGTTGATTTTGATTGGTCAATCGATTTTTTATTGACAGCGGCGATCCGTCCGTTGGCTAATTGCCCTTCGGCTGATGATTCCAAAACGAATCAAATCGTTTCATTTGAGAAATTATTCATTGAGGCGTGTCAAACAGACAGATATTCCACAAATGATACGTTTTTATGGGATTAAAAAATGAGTTATTTATGTTGTTTTTTTCCGTCTGTTTTTATAGTCGTTGAGTTTGGTCTCTTCCATCTCCCTAAATGACATTTCTGGAGCCTTGCATGACAACAGATCATCATGCGTAAACACATGTTGCGGTTAATTTGATAATGAAGTAAATAGATCTCGAGCACAACACACCATTTGCCTGTTTCTAAACCGTAGGGATTTCTTTATAATCACAAGCACGCGATTTTTATTTCTGTTTGTTTGTAGAATTTCTTATTCAAAAAGTATACCAAGGTGAAGCAGGAATACAATATGTACCATTGAGGTACGAATTTGTCAGCAAAGAAAGGATCTCGGTGTAAATCAAATAATAAGTCTACCAATAAGATCATTCATAAAGACCAGAAGTGAACTTTGAACTTCGACATTGGCAGACATTCACGTTCAGCAACTTTGTCGGTATTGTGACTTAAATATCGTAACAACAGCTTATTCAAGCTGTAATTACGAGGTGTAGATTGCCAATTAACCAATTTATAATATTCATTTGGTACTGGACATGAAGTTGTTTACAAATAACGTCGTTTAATATCGAAGTGGAACTTCCTGTTGGAGCTCAGCGGGAGTAACACTCGGTCCGTCAATTTTTAATAAATTCAATAGTTTGGTATTATTTGTGATATTTCAATTCATTCAAATTTTACCCGTATTTGTAATGGACACCAGCCCGTATAGGATAATGAACGAAAGATCATAAGGCCTTTGGTATCATGACAAAGGTCCTAAATCTGGTTATATGCAAACTTCTTATATTTATTGATTGATTAAATAGTGTTTAACCCCGCTTTTAACAGTATTTCAGTCAGATCGAAGCGGCTGGATCACCTAACAATGGATCCCTGGTATTTCTCACACCAGTACTACCACTACATCCTTTCCTAGCCTCAAACTGCTACCCCATTTAGTTTTAGGATTATCCACCCATTGGTGAGAGACAAATGTCGGAAAGGATATGTGCCACCGCCGGGGATCGAACCCATGACATCCGATGAATATTAGGAGTCTGGTGCGCTACCGACGACACTATGACGGCAGCTTTGTAAACTTCTTTGAAAGGATCATTTGATAGGTTATAGAATGTCAAACTAATGCGTACTTCGACATAAATATTAAAAGAGGAAGACAAAAAGTCTTCAAATGTACGAACATTTTAAAAATTTGATTGAAAACTATACTTACATGATGATAATACATGTACATACAACTGTTAGTCCTTGAACCCGCATTATTCTTGTTTCGGCAGTTTATACCACCTGCTTGTAGTAATTAGCTTAAAACTTGAAACATTATTTATTTAGCATGACAAGGGTTAATGGTGAGATTATAAATTAACGACATACCTAATGAATGATGAGGATTTCATTACATACTGGAAATTGATTTTCCAAAAAGTGTTACCTATTTAGATATTAAAAGTTTTAAGCAAAGGATTACATTTTTTCAATATTAACCAAATAAAAATCATTATTCTTCGTATTCTCGGAGAATACGCAACTACAAGTAAATTGCAAACTTCAATAAAGTTTCTGCTATGGTGCAATCCCCGGAATTTGAGCTGCATTCGGTTTCATTACTGCTAGCGTTAATGTGTTAACATCATTTGATTACTTTAGTAGGAACTACTGTAAATTGAATCAAAAGCCGTTTGAATGTGTTTTCGTGTCTAATCAAAATGATATTCCTTCTTAGAAATGCCTGTTAAATGGGAATGAACAAACATTATATAGAAGTCGTCAACATTTAGAACCCATTCCATGATAACGGTAGCAATTTTCAGATTCCAATCTTTGGTTTTACTCATTTTTAGAGACATAGAGACATATATTCGATTTGAATAAATTTCAAGCATGTTATAAATTGTTAAACAACAGAAGCTATAAGTAGTGATATATATGAATTTTTTAGTCCCACTTAGTCTTCATCTCTGACAGAATACTTTTTGTTTGTTTGTTTGTTTGTTTGTTTGTTTGAATGGGGTTTGACGACGCTTAAACATTTTTTCAGTCATATCGAGGCGGCTGGAACACCTGGTATATCTCGTACTAGAACCGCCCTTACTTCCTTTTCCAGTCACTAACTGCTATCCCACTGAGGTTTATAATTATCCACCAATTGTTGAGAGACAAATGTCGGAAAGGACATTTGTCGCCGCCGGGGATCGAACGCATGACATCCCATGATTGAAAATTTGGAGTACGATGTGCTACCAGCTGCGCTATGACGACGGAACAAACAGGACAAATCGAAAGATATCAAGACATAAAAAACTTAATATGTTTACCTCTTTATAGACGAGTTTTAATAAAAATGGACTAAACAGTTTTATCGTTCAATTTAAAATCGCAAAACAAACGTAGTAAAAAGGATTATTTTTGAAAAGATGAGCCATTCAAACGATTCATCGTTTGTAGACAACATTTATTTTTTGTTGTTTTAAATAGTCTATGATGTCTGAGTACGCTCTTAGACTATTTATCAGTGGCGTGTCTCATACGGGCTCTACATTTACCTAGGAAGGGGTTTCTAGACATATTTTTCTATTCTGAACGTTATGCGGTCATGAGGTGTGATCTTACCTACTCGCTAGAAGATGTTATCATACGATGACAATACACCTTTTAGAGACACGAATTAACTGTCTTACTAGTCTTAATAGGAAGGGAAAAAAAGAAAATCAAAAATTTTGTAATCGAGCGGAAACATTACTTTCGCAATCAGGCAACTTGAAAACGTTTACTTGTACGGCGAAGAGAGCTTTAATAAAGACTAAAACCGTTTAGTGTGGATCAAATGCCAATGATTGAGTAGTTTGATAGTTCAATTGATGTTTTGATTGCTGACTCATTAATTGCACAAGCATTCTTTGTAAAAACCCTTTTAATGTCATATTTCAAAATCCTGCTGTCTACGGCTCGTCGGAAATCTTAAACAGCTTAATTCATTTTATGGTAATGAGTTACCAGATTACAGTTAATAGACCAATTTCTCTCGTGTAATATATGATTTTGGTCTGTCGTTTATGGTTGTTTGACACATACAGTTTGGCCGTGTGTAACAGTCATGACAAGCAGTTTCAGAAGATGTTTTATAATTAAGCCAACAGATCTTGTATACATCGATTTCTGACTAAATTACTTTCTTATTCTTATAATCGGTCCCAAGCGAATATCTACAGATATTCTGGAATGCTTTAGTTTATTATGCCTTTTAGCTTCTTACGAAAAAGGATAACTATTTAAAAGCAAAAAAAACAAAAACAAAAAAAACCCCAAAAAACAATTAACAGGATGAATTAACATACTAACCAACCCTGCTTAGACCCATCATTCTTACTTAAGAGTTGTGATCTAATTAACTCTTTCCTGTTCCATCTCTTGCTTTTACGTCCTTATGATTTTGTCGTTGAGAAAATATTGTAGGAAAAGAAAAAAATGCTTGTAACAAGCAATTTCTTCTTTTTCTACAATATTTTCTACCTCACTGAATTGTTATTTTTCAAACTAAATCCTCTAAACTTTCATCTTCAAATCCTTTAAATTTAGACAGGTCTTAGATTTCTCAAAAACAGGAAAGGGTTAAGGTATATCCGATCTCAATAAAATTGTATGACTGGTCAAATTCATCTTTTAGGTCGGAAATAAATGACGAACTCCAAATACTATTTCAAATATTTTCGTAAGTTGACGACTAAAACGACGTAATAGAATCTTATCTAAGCTGTAGTTATGACGTTTAAGTCGCCTTCGAACTTTTTGACTTTTATGTCCCTGTCTAAATTTTTGTATGATAATGTCCATTTGACCTCAGTCAAATTGCCTTGTTTTAGGTCAATGCGCGTCGATGGAGTCCATCAATTTTAGATGAGTTTGCCCGGAGTCGATCAAATTTCTTTTCATAGATTTCATAGCTATTTAAAAGTAACCACCAATGAAACTATTTGTATTCTTGCGTACATGTAGTTCTATAAAAATTCCCAAATTGGCATTGTGTATACGCTTAACTGTGTTATAACTGTGACGCGCAATTTTAAAGGATCTGTCATGGATTCTCTTTCCATCTATTTCCGCCTTAAATAATGTCTTGTGTTTGTTATTGGTCCCCCAAGCAATCATTTACAGATATATTCTGGAATCCATAAGTGTTTCATTTTTACATTAACAGACGTTAACATTTTAGACTGGTATAAATTCAAAGATGTTGCATAAGACATTAAATGGTGTTTTTCTTTTGTTTAGGTAATAGAAGAAATTACTTTAACACGTTTTATCATCTCACCTGAGCACAACGTGCTGAAGGTGAGCTATTGTGATCGGTAAATGTCCGGCGTACATCTGTCCGTCCGTAAACAATTATTAAAAAAATCTTATTCATAATGCCTAAGGCTTTGATATATGGTCCATATCATTAGGTATTGAACCTCTACTAATACTTCAAAGATTGACTGTACTCCGAAAATTAGCCCTTTACTGTTCGATCACTGATTTAACAAAGGAATGGAAGGAAATCTTTGAAAATCTTCTTCTCCCTAACCATATAGCCTTTAGCTTTGATCCTTGTAAATTGGAAGGGACCCAAGCCGTTCTAGGCTAATGAATCTGTCAGGGTCCTTCAATATTTCTTGAGTAAAATAGATCTTAATGGCTCCTCATTCGCCTAGGTCTTTTTAGTAAATTGCAACGTGTTATTTCTTTGATATTTTATCAATTACCAAACGACAAATTGTTTTACTTGCTCAAATTCAAAGAAATCGCATTCGACATTTTAGCTGAATGGAAGTAAGAAATAAATGTGTTTTTTTGATAGAAAACATTATGGATAATGATCAAGTACGTAGTGGATAAAGCCTGTTAAGCCCCACAGAAAAAAAAGATTCCGAAAATATTTTGGAAATGAAGAAATTGTTTGTTACAAGCAATGTCTTCATTCTCGACAACTTTTTTATTCATTTATTTATTTATTCAAATGTGGCTTAACAGGACAGGATTGTGTGGGAATGAGTAGATATATATTTAGGAGGGATGCCTGATTATCTGCTGAAGGAAACTCCGGTGTAATAAGTAGTGATTCCTGAGGCATCCCTATTGAAGCAAAGTTAGTGTCGTCCCTAGCTTATTTCACATACCTTAATGGTCATTAAAATTAGTATAGGACACATTTATGGGTATTAAAACCTTAATGTCACTGAGCGTGACAAATGCCGTAACTACAGCATGAATAAAGCGTACTCATATAGTGGGATTAGTTTTTTCGAGTCATACCTTCATGAAAACAAAAAAAAAAATTCCCTTCATTTCTTATAATTTTATAGCATCGAGCGAAAAATATATGAAATATATCTTAAATATATGAGACACGCATGTGTCTAGACTCAAATATAGGTTGGTCACGACTTGCTATATATTTGCACACTATAGATTAACCTAATATAGTCTCTGTACATCGATTCTAAGGCATCTAAGGCAGATAATCGGTTTAACCCATGGCATTACTAGTCGACAGAATATTAGACCGGTCCAAATTGAAAAAAGGTGAAGATTACAAGTTTTAGTTAATGAAATATAAGAAATTTCTGTCTTTTGCGGTAGAAAACAGTGTGGATAATGAAGAATTGCTTACAACAAGCAATTATTTCGTTTTCCACTATGTTTCCCGAACTTTTTCTTGCGGGGGCATATGGGTTAAAGTATAAGAGATAACAGATTGCTCAGTGGTCTCTTTTTTTTTTTTTTTATTCCACTGTCTTAACCCTTTCCCGTTGGAAATTTAAGACTAGTCCAAATTGAAAGAGTTTGCAGACGACAATGAAAACTGGATGTCATTTGAAATGAAACCATCCTATGTGGTAGAAAAATTTGTGGAAAAGGAGAAATTGCTTGTTACAAGCAATTTCTTCTTTTTCCACAATGTTTTCTCTAGTATAAAATCAAAGGATCGTGCAATCCCGTATTTGAACTGGAAAGGGATAAAAATATAAACACTCTTTTAGGAAGCCTTTCAAATTGAAAGGAATGTCGAGCCTACCTAATATTTGACATTAAGCTGTTACCTTGACCTTTGAATTTCAAAAACTCAAAAAGCAGTTGTGTACACAATTCCAACGATTAACTTGTGCGCAGCCTCTACAATGACCTCTCAATGGTGATCAGCTGGCCCCGCCCACTAACCTTGTTAGAACCGCCCATTCACTCCACTTCTATCTCAAACGGCTTTATATTGCAGAAGTTATGGCCAGTAGCATGTGCAAAAAGGAGATCTATTGGTTTGCGACCTAAACGTCGTAACAACAGCTTGTATTGGCCTTATTCACGACGTTGAAGTCGCAAAACCAACAGAAAAAAATAGCGACAAATGTTGGAGTGTAAAGCTATCATCCAGTCTAAATGAATAATTTCATTGGTCAACTAATTATTTAATTGATAGCCACGATTGGTCAATTATTCTACATTCTTTATATATATATATTCTTTATATTTGGACATTTGGTGGAGTTGACCGATAGTGCTGTCTATCAAGGAATCAAACTTCAATCAAACCATTCAATCAATCCTAAATTTGGATTTGAACTCTGACTTTTGCCGCCATTTTTTTGTGAGGCATTTTGTTGGCTTTGCGACTTATTCAAGCTGTAGTAACGACGTTTAGCCGCCTGCCAACCATTTCACTTTTTTATTTCATGCTACTGATGATAAAATTTGCAAAATATCGCGGTTTAAAATCCAAGAGGAAATTCCTGTCGAAGTCAGTAGACGGGGCCAGTGGAGTAAGTGGGCGGGGGCCAGCGCTTGGTCAATTGTTTGTCAAAGACTGAAACGATTTCTTAAAATTATAGCACTCCAGGTTTTAACACATTATTTAACCATAATCATAAAAGCATTCTTGATACATATATCTGACTGAAGCATTTTCCTTACTGGAAAATTGTGTATTTAATGACCATTAAGGTTATCTTCATCAAAGGTAATAATAACACGGAACAGATTTATAACCGTTCACGCCTTTCGTACATTAGAGGGATTTATAGCTCACTAAATGTCGATGTAAGGGGGCTATTATCTGAAAGCTCTTAATCTAATTGAGGTTATTTACCTCCAATATAGCAAAATAATGACGTATTGTAGTCAGGACAGGCATGTAATACCGAACACACATTGCTTCGAAAACAGAGTATTCGCTTCCGAGGTGAAGTACTTTTATCAATGATAAAATCTATTTAGTTTATTTCTTGTTTGATTTTGTACTGTCATAGTTTTAGAACCAAGTTGGGTGTTCTTCATATTTTCTAGAAATACTTGTACATTCATTTTTACCTTTATTTTGAATGGTTAGCTTCTCGTCACTGTTATTTCAGCCTAGTCCCGGTAGCACACTGTGCTCTCAATCCTTAGGTAATGAGTTTGAGCCCCGGCTTGGCTAACATTTTCTATATCTACTCTCTATACATGTAATACTGGTTTTCGGAAAGTCCTTGGTTTTGAGAGCCATCGTGCCTTACATTTGTAAGAAGCCGATTGTAATCCCGCATTCATGTACTATCTTGAATTTCTGCTTAGTGGAAATAAGCAAGTCGTCCACTAGTGCGTCCCAATTTGACTTTAACAAGCGACAAAACCGCATTTTAACTTCCATCACTCACACGTTTGTGATTTTTTACGAAGCTTTAAGCTTTCGCGTTTTCTTTGTTATCTATCACACTCTTCCACCCGATTCCGATAGTAAAGGTGCATGGACGACACAAATCGAAAACTTGTAACGATTTGACAGTAGGTATAAATTTTCATATTGTTTTTAAACTTTTAATGTACTTAGCAAAACAAGGTTGACGATGGGGGTATATGAGACAACAGGCTTTTTCAAATTCTATTTTAAGAGTTTGCTCTAGAAAACGATCCGCAGTTGAATTTTCGCGATTAATTCACCTTTCCGGAGAAAACACTACATTTCTATGTCATCCTCAGAAAAAAGAACAACATTAACCCAATCCTTCACAATGACGCTTTTGGCGCCCAAAGGGAAAAAAGCATTTGAAAACGTTGTGGAAAGTGAAGAAATTGCTTGTGACAAGCAATTTCTTCATTACCGCCAGTGTTTATTAAACCAAAAGTTTAAAAACCCTAAGATTCAAACAACTTTAAATTGTTGTCATGCAGCAACATCTGGACCAGGTTGTTGTCGTTGGGTTTTTTTTGTCTGGTAACGAGTAAAATGCATTATTTATTGGCTCTTACAGTAATCTGTCAAGGTTGCATCACTATGAATATCCCAAGTTTTTGATGTAATCCGAAGTGTTACCCAGTTTTGAAAATCCAGTAGATTGTTACCAGGTTAGAAGAGATAGGTTCGATGTATATAAAACTCTCCTCAAGAAAACTGTATATTTTACATTTTACATTTTGCTGATCTTGAAAGCTAGTTAGTCTGCGATCAAGTGAATTTGGTTTAACGTTACTTCAGTAGGACATCAGTGAATTCGTGGTTGTTAGGTGACCCAACCATGACTTCCGGTCAATTTTCACACCAGTAACATGTACAACTGCAGCAATACATTTCAGCCGTTACATGTATAACTGCTCAGCCAATGTTATGCTTAAATAAGAGTATCTATCTGAAAATGCCATTTTCTAAACCAAAATGGACAAATCACTTTACTATACCACCACGAACTTCTATTATCAGTACTTTCAGTGCTTTGATTTGACCATGGGGACACTATCCACTAAGTCCCAAAGCCGGTTGCTAGACTTTTAGTGTGATCCATCAACTTTGTAAAATGTTCCCATTTTTTCAGACCATGTGGACATTGTTCCATGCCTTCCAAAGCCTAGATCTCTGCTCTTCTTGTGTTCACGATAGAATCATATCACTTGTGTTTCTGGTGCCACTGTAAGCAAGCATATTACACCTGGATTAGATCATATATACTAAAACACAATGATTTACAACGAAAAGCGTTGCTTCGTTCCACAAATTGTCGATACTAAATTCCTTTCAATATCACTTATTTCTCTACTTTATTGTAGACATGCGATAAAATGAAACATGTCTTTGTTCTGTTGTTTCATAATATATTTCCACACTATCCATATTCTTTACGCGTCTAAAATGTGCTTTAGAAAACATTGTGGAAAATGAAGAAACTTTTTGTATCAAGTTATTTCTTCAATGTACACATAGTTCTCTATCCAAAAAGACGAACAAGTTTAAAATTCCGACAACTTGAAAAGGTCTTCTGCAGCTTCATTCAATTCGGACGAGACTAAAATTTTGTTGTTTGGAATATTGGTAAAAGAAGGGGAATAGAAATGTAAGTACGTAAGACCGAGCAAGTCCCCTTCTAATCCCGGTATTCCGACACGTATGGAAATTTGCCCTTTTTGTGTGTGTGAATTGCAAATATCATTCAGAAGGTATTCAACATTTAAAATGTAGATAAAAAGATGACTCACTGGGAATTAGGACCATACCAAACTTGCGAAAAGAATCGAACTGGTCAGGGTGTCAGAAATGACCGGTATTGAAAATTTACCTTTGGCAAATTTTCCGAATGTAAAATGGTTGTTGAACCATTTCATGCACTCTTTCTTGAAATATCGATCCTGAATTTAAACTTAATTGGCGAATCGCCATTGTCAAACATGAAATCAATTGTCAAGTCAAATCATTCCTTTAGAAGGGGCATTTCGATGTTAATCTCCTACATGTATGTCAAGCATTTCTCTCGGTTTTGCGACTTAAAGGGAGGTATAGATGTTTCTGAAACCCAGATAAGAAATACCAAGTGCCGAGAAATACGTTCGAACGAACTTCAATACCTTAAAATTGAGTCAGGTATTTTCTTAGTGGGAATCTAATAGCTTGAAATTGCTTTTTGTGGCTATAAAGGAAAGGTTCAGCGGAAATCCGGGTTATTTTTAGATGGCTGTCGACATCGAATGACCTCATTTGCATATGAATCAAAGACAACTGAAGGTAACAAATTTACAAGCGAAACAACCAACGTCCTAATCCATGTCACATCAAATGGTTAGTGAAAAACTGCGGTAAGTGTTTTTATTCGTAATAACGCTTATGCCAGTTTTGGACTTATCTTTACAGAATAAAAGACAGGATAGCGAACATAACTCCTGATGACGTAACGATGACGTTGGTTTGATGTAATTCAAACTAAATGCGAGATTCCAACGGCTATTCGCACCACGTGAATGACCCTATAATCTTTGCAACTGTCTCGGCCTAATCTAACAATAGATTATTAGCCTACGTAGGCTATAAAGGAAATACCGTTTTTTTCTGATAAGCGACCGATGATTTTTGCAAAGCTACTTTTCAGATTTTTGTATTCAAATAGTATATGAGAGGGAATAAAAATAATTAACATCTGTGATATGAAAAAAAAAACCGTCGATACCTACCTTTAAAGAGAGGGGAAGAGGGGGTGTATCAGTATATAAAGCTACTTTTCCAAAATGCCCCCAAACACACCCCAATTAATGAAATCATTCATCATGCAAAATATGAATATTGTACCTTTATGATAGGCTTGAAGAAATTGACAGTGTTAAGGGGGTTTTGGTGAACATTTCGCACCAGTTGAGTTATACAAATGACCTTGACGTCTCGGGATAACATTTTTACTAGAAAAGTGGAAGTTAGTGCGCCTACTTTTTACTATTTGAGTTCCTCGTAGGTCGAAAAGCTGAATGCAGAAGCAGGATTCCGTAGTTATACGCACATGGTGAATGTCCCAATATTCGTTGAAAATATCTCGGCGTGGTCTTAAAATAGATTATGAGCCTACATACACTTTAAGGGATATACCCTGGTTGATTTTTATACGCCCGTCGAAGACGGGACGTATTATGGGATCACCCGTGGTGTCCGGGCGTCCGGGCGTCCGGTTGTCCGGTCGTCCGGGCGTCCGGGCGGTGTCCACTTCTTTGTCCGGAGCATAACTCTGTCACCGTAAGTCCAATTGACTTTAAACTTGGCAGTTATATTCTTCTCATCAATACGGAGTGCAGTGCGCAATAGCCATAACTCTACCTGGCCTATTTTTTGAGTTATTGCCCTTTGTTTTTTTCATACTTGAATCTTGTCCGGAGTATATCTCTAAAAGTATTATAGCTAGGATCATGAAACTTCAGGGGTGTATAGATCTCACCAAGGGGGAGTGCAGTGCACAAGAACCATAACTCTACCTGGCCTATTTTTTGAGTTATTGTCCTTTGTTGTTTTTCATACTTGAATCTTGTCCGGAGTATATCTCTAAAAGTATTATAGCTAGGATCATGAAACTTCATGGATGTATAGATCTCACCAAGGGGGAGTGCATTGCACAAGAACCATAACTCTACCTGGCCTATTTTTTGAGTAATTGCCCTTTGTTGTTTTTCATACTTGAATCTTGTCCGGAGTATATCTCTAAAAGTATAATAGCTAGAATCATGAAATTTCATGGATGGATAGAGCTCACCAAGTGGGAGTGCAGTTTACAAGAACCATAACTCTACCTAGCCTATTAATTGAGTTATTGCCCTTTGTTGTTTTTTATACTTAAATCTTGTCCAGAGTATATCTCTAAAAGTATTATAGCTAGGATCATGAAACTTCATGGGTGTATAGATCTCACCAAGGGGAGTGCAGTGCACAAGAACCATAATTCTACCTGGCCTAATTTTTGAGTTATTGCCCTTTGTTGTTTTTCATACTTGAATCTTTTCCGGAGTATATCTCTAAAAGTATAATAGCTAGAATTATAAAATTTCATGGATGGATAGAGCTCACCAAGTGGGAGGGCAGTGTACAAGAACCATAACTCTACCTAGCCTATTTTTTGAGTTATTGCCCTTTGTTGTTTTTCATACTTGAATCTTGTCCGGAGTATATCTCTAAAAGTATAATAGCTAGAATCATGAAACTTCATAGATGGATAGAGCTCACCAAGCGGGAGTGTAGTGTACAAGAACCATTTTTCTACCTAGCCTATTTTTTGAGTTATTGCCCTTTGTTGTTTTTCATACTTGAATCTTGTCCAGAGTATATCTCTAAAAGTATAATAGCTAGAATCATGAAACTTCATGGATGGATAGAGCTCACCAAGTGGGAGTGCAGTGTACAAGAACCATAACTCTACCTAGCCTATTTTTTATAGTTATTGCCCTTTGTTGTTTTTCATACTTTGTTTGACAAAAAATATTAATTCAAAATAACCTCAGTTCTATTCAAACCCCCAGTTCATATTAAGCAGTGTGACGGGCGTATCTTGTGACAATTTGGCACCTTGTTTTTTTTAATTTTCGGTAAACTACTTTTCAGTATAGTGTATTCAAATAATATTAGGGGGTATAAAGATAATCAAAATCTATATCTATGAAATAAAAAAACATCAATACCTCCCTGTAGTAATATACCTTTAGATCACCGCACAATTTTTGGTATAAAGCCGTTTGAATTACTAGCGGGAAAATCCTCTCATATCCTTGTGCCAGTTTTAAGATTGAAATGATAGTATGTGACGATAAGGCGATTCATTGTTGAAATATTTTCTGAGCTCATGTAATAAACCTGAATCCATGAGACTGTAGGTATATACGTTCAGCATCGTAATGAAGTCTTTGTCAAGAAGCAGCTTGCAGAGGTTTCATATTGGAACACTTGTCGTAGAATGGTAGTTCCTGGGGAAAACACACTGATTTCAACCAAACTGTGCTGATGAAACTGCAGTTTATGTACCATTTCTTAACCCATTCCCACTCAATCCCTCCTTTTTACTCCCATCAACAAAAAAGCTTTGGAAAACATTGTGGAAAATGAAGAAATTGCTTGGATCAAGCAATTTCTTCATTATCAACAATGTTTTCTATCCAAAAAGTCAAAGAAAATTTAAATTCCACCAACTTGAAAATATCGTCTGCAGCTCCTTTCAATTTGGACCGATCTAAAATTTTGTTGAGTTGGAATGGGTTATTGCTTTCCGGTGGTTTATCGAAATTTCTCGGTGGGTTACCACTTCATTATTTCACCGAAAAACAGTGGAATTATCAAATTAATAAAAAAATCATTACTTTGAAAAACATGCCCAGCTTTGGTTCATTGAAGCTATCGAACGTCATGTACGTGTGATCCAGGCATTGCTGACAACCTTATGATTCTATGCAATGTATGTGAGCAATGACGCAGTTGTTAAGATTTGGTGATATATTTCATAATTTGTCTCTCTTTTTGTGTATTAGAGAAATAATATAAACGTTTATTTCAGTGTTGAGACCGATAAATCTTTCATTTTGTGAACAACAAAAGCTATATTTCACTTTTTGCTCCGCGTTTCTTGAAAATATAGTTTATGTTGTTCACTCGATAATAGATAACTCGATTGTTCACTTAATCAAACAATTATCCTCTATATCTTTGTATGAGTATATTCATAGTGATATTTAAAAAGAATTGACACGCCCACTGGCTTCGACAGGAGGCTCGACTTTGGTATCAAACAACACAAATTTGAAAAGTGTTATGGACAGTAACAAGTAATGACAAAGTAAACGTGTTGGTATTCGATCTAAACGCTTCAGACAGGGCGTCGCCTATAACCAACATGTTCTATATAAATGGTCGGCCTATGTCGTACTTCAAAGTTCATTTCTGTTCTAAAGGAACAACCTGATAGGTCGATAGATTCTTTGATTGACGGTCGCAACCCACCAATTTAATGAAGAAGCTCTAAATATTTTACCATTGGGTTGAACTTCGGAACTACATAGGACAAAGACGTAAACTTTAGATACTTATTTTTAAAGGGAGGTAAATATTGATATCCAAAAACAACTTCTACCTTTAATAGATTTTCCGCAAATACATGTTCCTTAACTCCACGAACTCTTCAAGTAATGACACTGATAAATATTCAAAATAAAACACAAACGTAGCCAAATCACGAATCGTGCTTGTCAAAAACTAGATAAACCAATCAAATAATCCATTTATACGGGATGAACTTTGAAAACCGACATTTTGTTTGTTTGTCGACTTATTCCGGCTTCTATTACGACATTTAGATCGTCAACCAGCTGTTTTAGTGGTTCGTTACATCTAACACGCAAATTAACACCATTTAGTAACGAAGTCGAACATCCTGTTATGATTCAGTGGGCGTGTCCAGCGATTTATCAGTCATCAAAATGACCACTGCAAATGTCGTCTATTTTCATACCAAAGAAAGATTCTTTCGTCCCATTTGAAATTTGTGTCCCGCATTATTTGTTGATTTTTTGTAGACCTCCCCGTTTCAAAGGAAATCGAAAAGTAACCTACGTCAAGCTTATGATTTACAATCAAAGTTCTGAAAGTACTGTAAGCTAGCAAAGCATGGTTGAATTTAGAAAACATTTCCCTTGTTTGGTAGAAAACATTATAAACATTGAAGAAATTGCTTGTAGAAGCAATTTCTTCATTGTCCACAATATTTTCCAAAGCGGATGTGATTTGGAATGGGTTAAATAGCATGCTTTTAGCAGAGTTATCTACATTTTGAATAGAGGCTGCAATATTCCTGAAATACACAAGAACTATTTTCATGGCGTAGGCATCTAACTGATTTAATGGTTAAGCCTCCAGTGGCAGTTTGCGCTGGTTGAACTTTGAGACGACCTCAAACTTTTGTCTGTTAACTTAAGCTATCAAAGCTGACGCTTTGCTAGCTAAAAACTGACTGGCTCGATACACGATCCTTAACAAAATTTGAACTACCTACATTTGGATGATGCCTTAAGGATTTTACTAGTAATTTGACTGATAAACTGGAAACCAAAAGGCATGTCAGCAATAAATAACGCAATTCATTAAAATAAATATTAGTTTTAAAGAGGAACAATAAAAGATTAACACGATTTCTTATAGACTCAAGAAACGAATATGATAAAACACAAGACCCCCTCCCCTAATTTTAGACGAAACTAATTGAAATTCAATTTTAAATATATGATATATGATATATATTCCACAGTTAGTGAATAGATATTCTTACAATTCTTCACTAGAATGACAAAAAGTCAAAATAAATATTACGTAATTCAAACGAGTCCAGCCTCTGTCGTTGCCTAGTAGGTTACGCGTCGGACTTTCAATCATAATATCAGGTATTCGAACCCCAGTCGCAGCAAATATCTTTCCCGACATTAGTCACCAGCCAAAGGGTGGACAATCGTAAAGTGGGTTGAGCAGCTAGATATAGAGGTAGCTCGGAAAGCTTGTAGTGGTAGTACGGATGTACGAAGTACCAGGAATCCTTGGTTAGGTGCTCCAGCCGCCGAGATATGACTTAAATACTGTTAAAAGTGGCGTTCAACGCCGTTCAGACAAATTGGTCCAAACGACGCATTCGTGACTGAATGGTCGAGTTGAAGGTCGCAGGCTCGAATTCCGACCACACCGCATGCCACGTCTGCAAGTATAACTCGCAGAGATCGCAGACAAAGCTTATCCATTCAGAGAAAAAGATACTCAAACCTAAGCGGTTGGACTCTGTTTATCTACGCTATATCTAGGCATATTTCTGATACATCTAACTTCGTTACTTTTAAGATATCGCGGATCAAAAGCAGGAAATGATATCGCTAATAAATTGATTGTTATATTCAAGAATGTTTAATTATAAATCCATTTATTAATGTCCGTCTCCTGTCCATTACATTTTTTTTCTACGTTAAGTGCCACGTTTATTACTGGTGGATGATGCATGTGTCTACATTATTGTATTGAAAAAAATGGTAGTTGAATTGATATATACCTAACATATTTTTCAAACATTATATGTTCTTGTTAATGTTAAACAATTTCTTTAATCATATGATCGCTTTTTAACAGTAGAATCCGTTTTAAACTGAAAAATATTTTCGTTCAATTATTCAATGCAAATCGACTAAGAAAAACAGCATTTTTTTTATAAAGATAGGTTAGTATTCGCAATCCATGACCTGTAGCATAAATGTCGAAATATTCTTTAACAAAGTCTAAATGCCTTAAACACTACAATTCTGGGGATCACAAAAATACTTGTGTAATTTCCTCAAGATACAAACATATTTAACTAGAAAAAAGTGATTCTTGGCAGACTTAGTAATGCACGTATTTTTTATTGTAGCCTTATGAATATAACCATTTTTTTACATTTACTTGTGATTTATCGGAACCACTATTCATTCAAACAACTGGGTAACAGTTCGGTCTGCTCGGCCGCAGATAACTCGTATTCGTCCGTAAAGTGACGTCATTTACGTCTATGAATTTAACTGAACATACGGACAATTATCGGCTTTTTTAGATGAAGAATCGTGTCGACTCAATCTCAAAACGTTGACAATGCTAAAAGATGGTACCGATAATTAACGAAATATGTTCCCCGTCATTACAATATAAAATCAACAAGAAAACCATACTTCAGGCTCAAAAGCGTAAACAAATATGACGATTGAAATAATAAGATCAACATATTTCTTCGCAGTAAGCCTGCAATTCGACAAAGAAGTAACGATAGTTAAAAGTGTGACCCACCACCATTTAAGGTTTGTTTACATCAAATTATGACGTCAGTGATGACGTTTAACTTTCGCTAGTCATTCAAAAAACTAGCTAGGTCACAGAGATTAAAGAAATCTAGTAGAAATCTACTTTAGTTTAGTCATCAGCATCCGTCCATATAACAGTCAATGCCTAAGACTGGCGAGGATTTCTGGTGAAGAATCGGATGAATTCGTCTCGATTTCAAAATGTAAACAAACACAAATTGAAATCGACAAGAAAAACACAAAATACTCTTCCTACAGAACATCACTCGTATCCTGCTTTTGCGTGTCGATATCAAAAAAGCCCTTGTTTGATTTAGTAACCAAATGAGAGATAGATTCTTCATCGGGGGCAGATTTGGCTTTAAATAGCCTGCATTCTGTATCTGACAAGAAGGCTTTTCATGCTATATTGAACAATTAAACGTCAGTTTAACACATTTTTTCGTCGTTAAAGGGATTTTTCGCCTAAACCATTCTAACATATTCCCGAATTTTTATCTTTTTCGAGAAAATCAACTTTTGTGAATAATGTTGGAAACTTTGAAATTGCCTGTAAGGGAAATGACAAAATTGGCAAGTTACCAGCACTTTCGTCATTTCATAATTTTCTTTATCTCAAAAGACAAAATATTTTTTAACTTCTATTCATTCAAAATGATTATATGTAACTTTTTTTTTAAATTGAACCAGTCTAAAAAGTTGTCGTCTGGTAATTGATTAATATGACTTCCCAATCGGCAGTGATGTAACAGAGATGACGCAGCACTGTCAGACAATTTAATGGAAAACAATTATGTGGTTCGTTTGAAATAACAGTTATATATCAATATTCCGGTTCTGAATACATTTGAAAGCGTATAATAACTCTATTGTATTATATTTCAATTTTGACAGTTTAAACAGTTAAACTTGTAAAGATGCCCAATTGTATTGAAATAGCTAGAAACTCTTTCTGTTCTTTCTACAAAAAAGTTGGGGACGTTTAAACGTCTCCAAAAGTTAATAAACGATGAGGTCATTCGAGAGAAATAAAATACATGAAAACACGAAGAAATTATGTGAATTAAAATAGTATTGCATGTTTGTATAATTACCTGGTAAGTTAGAAATTTCGAATATTCGTACGCGGAGGGAGAGCTATTACTGAAGGAAATCTCAGATGGATCGACAGACGATCGAACACACGCAAAACTAAGGTAAGCTTTAATATTAGTAATAAACCTTACGACAGTTTTGCAAGTCTTTACAGAATTAATGACCGGCTAGCGAACATCACTCCTGATGACTTAACGATGACGTTGGTGTGATGTAATTAAAAATAAATTCAAGGTAACAACAGTTATTCGCACCACGTGGATGATCATATAGTCTTCGCAACGGTCTCGGATTATTCTAAAAATAGATTAATAGCCTACGTAGGCTATTAAGGAAATACCCTGTTTTTTTCTGATAAGCGACCTTAGATTTTTGCAAAACTACTTTTCGGCATATTGTATTCAAATAGTATACGAGAAGAAATAGAAATAATTAAATTCTGTGACATGAGAAAAACATCGATACCTACCTTTAAGTGTGTTTAGTTGTTTTTTTTTTCCGTTTAATACCTCAACGAAGAACAAAAAAGTACTTCTTATGATTTCATGACATCAAGCAGAAAAAAAGATATTTTACAAATGTTGATACATTTTCTTTTTCTACAAATCATAGGTAAAATGAAAAAAAAAAAAAAGATGTCCCTAATAAAATTATCGAACCGAATTTGTCAAAAGGTAACTCATTTTAAGTTCAGCAAGCGACAGGAACAGCCCTAGTTATCAAATGCATTTTCCATCATACATGTACTTGTTGGTAAGTTATTTCGAAGGTAAAAAAACGAATTGTGTTTTGATTGACATCAGCTAATGATTTCGAAGATGTTTCAGTTCGCCAACATGCCAGATTAATTACAGGTAACTTAAACATAACCTGGATGTTTGCCTTGTGGATAAAAAAGATAGCGAATGCTTACGAGACAAAAGTTGGTAAATCTTAAGATGTAAAAGTAACCCATACACGAAAAGAAGCCTATCTGATACTCACGGAAAATAAATGTTTTACTGAGAGATCTGGCCTATCACTGGACGGTTGATGGATAAAAAAAAAATCGATGTCCAATCAAATCATTCATTAATATCGGATTTAAGTATTGAACTCCAATGTTAATGTTTAACCCATCACCACTTGACAAATTTCTGACTGGTCCGAAATTGAAAGAAATTATAGATGAATATTTCAAGGCAGTGGAATTAAGAAAACTTTCCCCTGTTGGAGTAGAAAACGTTGTGGACATCGAAAAAATTGCCTGGTACAAACAATTTCTTCATTGTACACATTTTTTCCGATGCTTTTTTCAAGGGAGTCAAAAAGCGGGAGTGTATGAGAATGGGTTTAGCATTTTAGTTGGTTTGGCGAATTAAACGTCGCAACTATAGCTTATTTAAGCTGTAGTTACGACGTTTAGGTCACCAACCTACCACTGCCCTCAAAGTTTCTGATCACTTATTTTACAAAAAAGTGGCGTTTATTACCGCAGCGGAAGTAAGTGGGCGTGGCCAGTAATTCTCCAATAAGGAATCGGTTATTCCTTCTTTAGCCTTCAAGACCTCTCTATATAGGATGACGAGAGAACATTCTCTAATTTCCACTATTTCCATGTCCTTGCTCGTGAAAGGACTCCGATATAATGTTTCGTATGAATAACTAAATACAGCTATTTGGATAGGTATTAGATTATTACCATAACCGAACAAACACGGAACAATAATGAGTAATGTTGCTTGAATTGCACAGTGTGCATTTGTGTTATTGGAAGAGCGAATTTCCAGTAACCCGTTTGGATAATGAATAACTCTTGTCACGCTACCATCCCGAAAATATATTTCCTCTGAGAAAACATTTCCTCGGAATTTAATGCTTGGATTTCGTTTCAGTGCATCTGTCCACAAACTATTTTTAAAATGTCTTTAGGCAAACTTCCCTTTAAGTTTAATGCTTGGGTTTGTTCTTGTTGATATTGTTTCTTTTTTGCAGGGGTAATAGACAAGAATCAACATGTTTTGTGTGTGATCTGATCTTAGTCTACACCGTCTGTTTGGCCTTTTAGTGCTACAGCTGTTTATAAGATTAATTTTCAAACGAAATTCTGGACAAGGACTGAGGTGAATGTTTTCAATCGAGACTGCATAACTTGACTATTTGTCCTGAATTTCCCTAATGCCGTCTTTGATGCCGGAAAGAATAACTGTAGAAAAATACTGCTGAGGACTTTTAAACACCAATCATACTTTTATAATGCTCGTGATGCTCGAATAAAGAACTGACGGGTTGTGTCTGTCAATCTAAGAATCTATAGATCAATCAAATCATTCTTTAGGAGAGACGTGTACTATGAACGCTAATATTTGCTGATCTTTATCTGAATCATTTTTATGGGTAAGCGACTGAAACAGCTTATTCAAGATATAGTTACGGCGTTTAAGTCGTCAACCAACCATGTCATCATTTTATTAGGTTCTCGGTAGTAAAATTTGAAGAAAAAAAAGGTAATCAAAGAACTGAAAGTACTGTAAGCTAGCAAAGCATGGTTAAATTTAGAAAACATTCCCTTGTTGGGTAGAAAACATTAGGGACATTGAAGAAATTGCTTGTTACAAGCAATTTCTTTATTGTCCACAATGTTTTCCAAAGTTTTTTTCTTTAGATGCTTAAAAAGCGGAATCGGGTGGGAATGGGTTAAATAGCATGCTTTTGACAGAGTTCTCTACAATTTGAATAGAGTTTGCAATATTCCTGAAATATAAAAGAACTATTGTTTATGGTGTAGGCATTCCAAAGATTTGGTGGTTAAGCCTCCAGTGGCGGTTTGCACTCGTTGAATTTTGAGACGACCTCAAAATTTTGTTTGTTAACTTAAGCTATCAAAGCTGACGCTTTGCTAGCTAAAAAAGGTAAAAAAATATCTAAGCCGGAGTTCCTTTCAGAGTTCAGTGGGCGTGGTCAGAGATGTGTCGATTGGCCAGGAATATCATGCTATAACTAAAATATCAATAGGTTTATTCAAGTTGTGGTTACGACGTTTAGGTCGCCAACAAACGATTCTACTTTTTGGTAACATACTAATAACCATAGCTTTTGCAAAATAACGCCGTTAAAATCGAAGTAGAACTTCCTGTTGGAGTCAATAGGCGTGGTCAAAGGAGTAAGTTTGCGGGGGGGGGGGGGGCGGCGATTGATCAAATGGAGATAAAATCAAAGTACAATATGCTAAAAGGGCATATCGAAAGTAATTGTGACAATTGACGAATCGTCACTGTAAACCAATGGATCGATTGACCAATCATCAAGTTATCAAGTGAACTTTTATGTTAAACGTTTCTGTTGGTTTGGCGGAGTACCAGAGTCACAACAGCTTATTCAAGCTGTAGTTATGACATTTAGGTTGCCAGCCAACGGTTTTATTTTTGATACATGATATTGACCATGGATTTTGTAGAATAACGTTGTTTAATATCTAAGTGGAATGTACACGAATATACAAACAAAAAAATAATGTGACTTTGTATTTTATGGATGGCATTGAAAAAGAAAGGAAGGAATAGAACGAATGAAAGAAAATAACATGCACAAAATAATGTAACATAAATAATGTGGAAAAAGGAGATATGAGCGCGTGCGTGACATTTCCAGCCATTACACATGTGCGCCAAGTAAAGACTCAGATCAGTCTGTGCATCCGCACAGACTGATCAGAGTCTTTACTCTGCGCTCTGTAGATAGATACTGACCCAAAGCTTCTTTAAAAAATCAGCGAATATTCTAAACTTGCCTCGAATGGCTGTCCAGGGTGCTCAATGTGTGCGAGTCACGCACTTGCAAAATTGTTTGAAATGTCACGCACAGGCTCACATTATGTTTGAGCCGCGGCTGCCCTAGCAACCATATCGGACGGATCGCTGGTCACGCCCACTGTTAGTAACAAGCCAATCCTTTATTTTCCACACTTTTTTCTACACAGAAAGATCAAGGTTTTGGACTGCCTCCATGGTCGAGAGGTATAGGTGTTTGACTCGTGATCTGAAGGTCACGGGTTTTGAGCAATGTCACCTAGGCGTGTTCGTGGGCAAGACACTTGATGACCAGCCCCAGTCTATCCAGCTGTAGAAGATGGTAGCAGTGGGGTTAAACCACTGCCTCTCTTTCAGGTACGTGAAAACATCTGGTGTGTGTTTTCGAGAGCGACTCTATAAGCTTAAACCTTTCCTCACAATCGAACTAAAATAAATTAGTATAAACTAAGACTTTGTAGATTGTCGTGTGCAACTTCTTTGAATCTACACCTAGTATAATGTCGTCTGGTAATCGGTTAAATTGCGGTACCGAACTCCGCAAGTGCACTTTCACAAAATTAATGTAGATTTCAGGACGGAATCAATCGATATTGTTTTGCAGTCTGGGTGCACCCAAAATTTCATGTAGCTGTACTATACACTCTTTTTAGTACTCGATCGTAAAAGTATTCTTTTGTGAAAAGCAGATTTCAAGAGCGAATCGCTCGCAAGTAATTTGCCATCATAAACCCGGCAAAAGTTCATGTTTAGATTGATTGGTAACCATCGAATCGACTGCCCTGATTTTGAAAAAACGCATCCTCTTCCACTGAGATTAATCCACATAGTCAAGTTCATACATAATACATTTCTGTACATGGGAACGATTTGTTTGAACAGAGTATTTCATAGAGGTATGAACCTTAAAACTTAATCACACTGTATGAATAGGCGAAGCGGACTAGTTCTTTAGGGTCTTACTTCAATGAAAGCCAAAAATATTATCTCATTTCTTATCATTTAATGCCATTAAGTTAAACAAAATAAATAATTTACTTGCCATGAGTAAATAATTTAATTTTTAGTTTCGTCTATCAAAAACGAGCGTTCTGATTGGTCGAACAAATTTATTCATAACTCCATGAACAAAAGTTTGAACACGCAGCGATCCTGTTTGCTTCCGCACAAAATAGTCCATACAAAAAGGTATCAAAATTTGTAAAGCTTTTTTTTTTCGCTCGATGCTATTGAATTTTAAAAAATGAAGAGAGTCTTTTTTATTTCTAAGGAGGTATGAACCGAAAAACCTAATCACACAATGTATGAATCCGCTTCGCGAATTCATACATTGTGATAAGGTTTATCGGTTCATACCTCCATGAAAACAACAACAAAAAAATCTCTTCATCTCTTAAATGTTTCTGGATCTACTTTGTGTGCCAGCTTACAAAATAGTTTCGTGCTCTAATTTTTGTTCATGGAAGTACAAAACAAGGGGAACAATCAGCCAATCAAACTATTAACTAAAGTTAATTTATACAAGGATATTTCTAGAAGGGTAGAAAACGACATGAAGAAATTTCTTTTGATATTTTCAATACTGTAAACAATACTAACACATTTCAAATTATTGGCTTCCACAGGTACTTGCGCGGGTAAAGCGTTGCACTTTATCCTCGACATTAGTTTCCTACCATCTAGATTTCCAGATGAATGTGTTTAACGATACGATGAAAAGGGTGATGAAGTTATGTGGTAAAGAAAATACAAACTACTAGGTGAAGACAACGACATTCAAGAATGCTTGTGAAATTTACAGACTGTTGACAGCCATGACAGCTCAGATAAACTTTACAGATTACTTCACGCCGCTCCATGCGTCATCATATACACCAATTCCCCTTCTTACACGGGAACTGCGTGAAGCATATATTTTCTTGCTCACTAGCTTGATTGATTGATTAGGGTTTAACGCCACTTTTAACAGTATTGGTCATTTCGCGGCGGTTTGGGCACCTAATTATTTATTTCTAGTATTTCTCACACCAAGTATTTTATTACCACTACATCCTTTCCAAGCACCCAGCTCTTTTATTCATTTGTAACTTTTTTCAATGAAAGAATCTAGATTAGCAGATTTGGAGGAGATTTGGCGTAAATCAATACACCAATCATTTCATACATTTAGACTGAAGTAAACTTTGAACACCGACTTTGGCTGACACTGATGTAGAGCATTTTTATTTGATTGGCGACATTGCTTAATCAAGCTGTAGTAACGACGTTTGGGGCGCCAACCAGCCGTCTTACTGTTATATTGCATTGTAATAACCACATTCCTTTCAAAATAACGCCGTTTGATACTGAAGTTGAACTGCTTGCAGCAGGTCAGTGGACGTTTTCAACGATGCATCCATTCCACGGCTTTCAGTAGAACAAACTATTGTATCATGAATAAATGCTAAAACAGGTCTAAGAAATATAAGGTATCATTACGATATAGCCTTTGTTTTATTTTAAATTGACTCCTCTAGCCACGCCGGCAGGAAGTTCCTATTCGATAAGAAACGGCGTTATTTTGCAAAGTTTATGGCTAGAAATGTATATAAAAAAACGGTTAACGTCGTAACTACGGCTTGAATTATGTCAGCCAATATCGGAGTTCAAAGATCACTCCTGGTTTAAATTCATTATTTCATTGGTCAATCGATACCCTGATTGACAGTCGCGATCGGTCAAAATGTATAGGCTTGCAACCGTACTGCTGACAATGTTCGATAATTCAAATATTTAAAAAGAAATCAGGTGTAAAGAGCATTAATAGCAACCATATCATATTGTAGAATGACCATTTGCGATTTGGAAAATTTAGAAAGACTGATAAGTATCGACCCTGGACAGTCTACACGGTCCGTGCAGTCTGATCGCCGCCTTTTTGCTCCGATCATCTAAGTAGATTCTTTTTGACTTGACGGATCATAGATATTCTATTGAGATTTTGGGGGGGGGGATATCATCTTTCAGAACTTTAAAAATCAAAGTACTGAAAGTACTGTAAGCTAGCAAATCATGGTTGAATTTAGAAAACCTTTCCCTTGTTAGTTAGAAAACATTGTGGACATTGAAGAAATTGCTTGTTACAAGCAATTTCTTTATTGTCTACAATGTTTTCTAAAGCTGCTTAAAATGAGATTCTTAAAAAGCGGAATTGAGCGGGAATGGGTTAGATAGCTTGCTTTTAACAGAGTTCTCTACAGATTGAATAGAGTTTGTAATATTCCTGAAATATACAAGAACTATTTTAATGACGTAGGCATTCCATGGATTTGGTTGTTAAGCCTCCAATGGCAGTTTACACTCGTTGATCTTTGAGAAGACCTGAATATTGTATTTGTTAACTTATCAATCTTGGCTGTCAATCAAATAACAAGTCGACCAATAAATTATTCGTTTAGACAAGGAATCTGTTTTGAACTCCGACAGTGTCTGCCATGTTTGTTAACTATTTTTGTTGGTTAGATGACCTATACGTCGTAGCTGCAGCTTATTCAAGCTGTAGTTATAGTGTTTAGGTCGCCAACCAACTATTCTATTCTTTTGTTAGATGCTACTGCCCATAAATTGTGCAAAATGACAACGTTTAAAATCGAAGAAGGTCTTCCTGTCGTAGTCAGAGGCGTGGTTAAAGATGTATGTGGGCGGGGCCAACGATTGGTCAATTCCTTTGCATAGTCATGTGTAAAAAAGTTTCTTCTCACTTGGATATTTTTGGTCTCTGCCTTTAACTCATATGACTCAGTACTGTGATGTGTTCTGCTACTTCGGAAATCATGTAATTACAATTTGAATATTAAGCAATCAGAAATATTGTTGTTTGTTTGCTAATGTGATTGGACATACCATGTCGCAAATTATAGGGATGGGTGTATTTTTCACTGCGTTTATTGGAGTATAAAGTGCAATTGCCTTAGCACATGGCAAATAACGCCCGTAGGGCGTTATGTTTAAGCCATGTGCTAAGGCAATTGCACTTTATACTCCAATAAACGCAGTGAAAAATACACTCGGCCCATATAATTGCAATACGTCTATTTTCAAATCCGAAACGGATAGAGAGATGAAAATAAAAACAAATAAACGAACTGTGGGCGGATTTACTTTTTCTTTGACAGGCGTATGGATACATTGACACAGTTTATCGCTCGAGTCGTTGTAATGGCGGACATTTTATTTCGTCGCTTGGGTTTTTTGAAATGGAAATTCGAACATTCGTTGGATTTATTTGGAATTATTATGAGCAAATACTAACTTTAAACTCTGTAAATTATGATATCTGGGTCGATAATAGTTAGAATTATGAATAGATGCTTTGTAATAGACAAGAAATATAAACCTACCACAGGGACACGATGCATGCTGAGATGTGGCGAAGCCAATTCGACATCTCGGATTTACGGCTAATAAAGGTGAGTTTTTCGAAATCTTCATGTTTAAAACGAACATTATAATTGTTATAAGGACACTTTTTGTTCATCTATTTATTGAAAATCCATGGAAGTATAAAGAAATTCGAGGAAATCGAAAATCAAAGGGTGATGACTATAAATAGTAACAAAACAAGTTGGGTATTTCTTGGAAGGGAATTCCTAATATCGGAAATCCCTGACCTTGTTTTGTTTTTATTTTTGTCGAAAATAGTTCTGTCTTTTATCGAGGTATAAAGTGCAATTGATTTGATCACGTGATACGATTTTGGCCAATGAAAATACTCTATTTTGAAGTATTGCAATTATGTGCCGTTAAATACCATATCAGAAGTTTCTTCATATGATTGCGTAATTCTTAAAATAAACAGAATCGTCGCTTCATATTTTGGAAAAGAACGACTGTCGGAAAAGTGAAATAAGAAACTCGATTTTTTTTTTAATTTGTTTGTTTTCAAACTCAGAAGAGATGATCTTTCTGATTTACAAAATCGAAAAAAATGCCATAATCTTAAAACCTGACAACGCTGTAACTGCCCTTTTTATTATATTAATAGATTACTAGACAACAAAAAATTATACTGATCATAATTCAAAGAAGTTGCAAGCAAAACTTTAAGGTAATGGAATTTTAAACATCTTTTTCTTCTGGGTACAAAACGTTGATGATAATGAAAATATCGTTTGGAAAAAGTAATTTCTTCATTCTCCACAATATTTTGCAACGCTTTTTCAGGAAGGGCGTAAGAAGTGGACTTGTATGAGAATAGGTCAAAAGATACCACTCGATATCATTTATTCCAAAACTATCAGTTAAAAAAAGAATGGGGGCGTGGGATACAAGGAAGTATAACTGCTCTTACCGCATTGGTAAACAATAACGATTTACGTCCCTTGTATTAGAGACACGGCATCGATAATTTTTCATAGCAATGGCGCACATGGCATATATCTACATTCGGTTTATTCTCTGGAAAATATTGATAAAAAATCAGTATAGGTAATGTGTAAGATCATCCATGCCTGGGGCTAAATCACTTTTTCGGTTTTACAATTCCGTTCCACGATAGTATTGATCTTTTGAATCATTATTAGAAATGTTATTAGATGTAATTTTGTGTGATTGTAATTAAGAAAGGAAACAATATTTGATTCGTTGTTGCAAAATTTTATTGGCATGTCATTTTAGGTCTAAACCTTTTTATTTTACATTGGTCGGGAAACAAGTTCTTCCAGCTTAATTAATCCCTCTCGATTGTTTTACCTGGAGAATACAACAACATTCGCGCCGAATTTGTGGGCAAATCATAAAACAAGGATCGATAACCGCTACCGGGAATGGAACTCGGAACCTATTCATCGGGGAGACGACTCTCGACCACGTACACTTTATTGACTTTCGTAAATCCTCAATTAATTCCACGGAGTTGTTTTTCGGAGTTTAACAATTCAAATCTTATTTTCGACGTATATTTAAGCAATGTACTGTAGATCAATGGCATAAACGGTTACTCCTATAAGATGACAGATGTTCGAGTCGAGATACAACTTTTGTTTTTGATGGACTCCGTTGGCGTCCGTCAGTGTTACCTAGCTTGAAAAATCCAGTAGGATGTTACTATGTGTTAGAAGAGAAGTAGTGAACAATTAGGTTCGATTAATGTTTTTTCAAAACCTGTGTCCCCCCCCCCCCCCAAACAACTGTACATTTTCAAAATGGCGTAACACGTGCATTCTATATTATTTGAAGAACGCGTATAGACTCCTCATTAATACGAACACACCTACCAATAACCCGCTTAGAGTAGGTGCGGTCACGGTTTCAAAACCGCGGAGTCTTTCATTATATAGTGAATGATTTGCCTTCTACTTTGAGAACTCAGCATATATCAGCTGTATACCGCGGGAGTGATAAGCTATACAGTTAAATATATTTAAAGATGTGTATTATTATTTTGAATAAGCCTGTTCAGTCCATTACAAAACGACAAAATTTTGGACTAGTTACAGACGACAATTCAAATCGCTTCGAGATTGGATATTAAGGCCAAGATAGGGTAGAAAACATTCTGAAGAAAGAAATTTCTCCTTTTCTAAAAATGTTTTCTTTAATGCAATTCTTCAGGGGGTGTAAAAAAGCAGGATTTCGTAGGAATGGGTTAAGCTTCTACTGGATCACGGAAGGTTTAAAAGATATACAAAATTTCTTATTTATTTCTTACAGGTAATAATTCTCAATGAATATTGCTAATCTAATATTGTCCAAGTTTCTAAAATGATATCTTAACTATTTGTGGAATTTAATTGAAAAAGGATAATCACGGAGAAGTAAAAAAAGTATTGATCTAGTTCCGCGATCCTTCAATTGAAGAGCAGATTTCAAATTCAACCGTCTTTTAATGCTGGTAAGGAGAAGTAAAAAACGGAATGTTTTTGAAAATAATTAGGAAGTTCCAGTCTAAACGCCAAATCGGTTGTCGCCTTATGTTATCGGATGTCGATTGATTCTTTGATTCCCATCGACGTCCGTCAATTGTTAGTTTTATTTGATAATTTGCATTTAATATACAAAGATAGAGTATTTCGACTTCGATCAATGAATAATAGGATAAGCTATGTTGTAAGCATTCTATCAGTCATGGGTATCATCAAAGTGACCGGGATCACACGGAATGTTTGGAAATTCATCGTCTGAGTTTGGAGCCAGGATGTCCGGTAATCTACTACTCCCGGATAGTTGGTGCCTTTTGATTGACTGACTTCAATGGCCAACATCTGATAGCACTAAGGTTAAAAGCCACGTCGTGTCGACGGCTTAGTGCTAAAAAGCCGTAAGTGTCTATACAGTTTACATACAGTAACGTATGTTGTTAACCATCCAGGTCTAGATAAGAGGGGGTAACAGTATTTTAAATCCATGTTTCCCAACGAGACTCAATGTTGTGGGTACTCGTTTGAATCGTCGTGTCGAGAATTTTGCCTTTTTATGTGACAAATCGAATATTGAAAGAAGTGTTGTGAGGGGGGACTTAACACATAACCTCTCAATACCTCTTTTTTAACGCCCTGGATTGAAAATCAAATTCAAAACCTTGTGAGAAAAGGAGAAAAAGATTAATACAATCAAAGGCTCCTTTTATAACATGTTTAGCTCTACTGGCTGAAGGCCAGAAGAGCCATAGCGATGGCGTGTATCCCGTACGGTGTCCGCGCGTCATGTCGTCCATCCGTTAACTTTTCCTTGTTAATCCTCTTCAACAATATTTTTATCATATTCTCTTCAAACTTTTACAGAAAAATTGTACCATCATTAGAATCAGGTCCGATCCGTCAAGTATCAGGAGAAAAGGGGCCTTATGAAGATTTAATTGAAAATCTTCGTTTATACACTACAGTCCACAATTTTCATCGGATTCCGTTCCATCTTTCACAGAATAATTATACCATTAGAAGGATGGTTCTTTGGGTCCGATCCGTCATGTATCATGGGAAAACAGGCCTTATGAAAAGTTCATTAAAAATCTATTTAAAATCCTCGATAACTCTTTAGAGTCCAATGTTTTCATCCGACTCTCCTCAAACTTTCACTGAATAATTGTACCGTCATAATAATTGGGTCGGACCCGTCAATTATCACGGGAAAAGGGGCCTGTAAAAATTTAATAAAAATATTCGTTTACGCTCTAGAGTTCACAGTTTTCAACGGATTCCAATTTTCATAGAATGATTGTACAATTAATAGTATCGTTCATTTCTAAATTGGGTCCGATATATCAGGTATCATTGGAAAAAGGGCCTAATGAAATGTTGATTAAAAATCAATTAAAAATCCTCTAAAACACTTTAGAGTCCACGGTTTTCACCAGACTCTCTTCAGACTTTCACAGAATATTTGTACCATCATAAGAATCATTCCTTTCGAAATCGTGTCTTATCCATCAAGAAACACGGGAAAAGAGGCCTTATGAAAATTTAATTCAAAATTCACGTAAACACCCTAGAGTCCACATTTGTTTTTTTCTTTTCGGATTCTCTTCAAACTTTCATTGATGATTGTACCATCATCAAGTTCGACCATTTCGAAAGTGGGTCTGATCTGTCAATTATCATGGGAAAAGTGGCCGTATGAAAGTTTCATTACAAAATGTTCATTAACACTTGAGAGTCAACACTTTGCATTATACATCTTTGTAAGGATCGTTCTTTTGGAAATTGTGTATGATTCGCTTGGTTTCAAGGGAAAAAGGGCCTCATAAATATTTGAATAAAAAACCCTCGTTAGCACAACAAAGTCCTCATATTTCACCGGAATCGCTTCAAACTCTCACAGAATAATTTCACTATCATAAGGATAGTTTCTTTCGAAATTGGGTCTGATCCATAAAAGAACATGGGAAAGGGGGCCTTATGAAAATTTAAAAAAAATCCCCTTTAACACAATGAAGACAACAGCTCTGATCGGATTTAATTTTTTGTTGCAACTTTCAATATATGAGTGTTAGGTCCAAACGATCATTCCTTTAGAATTTCGATCTGAATTATCAAGAAAAACAGAAAATAATCCGTATGAAAATTTCATTACAAATCCTTGTTAGCAAGTCCGCAGCTTCTTCCGGATTCCCTTCAAACTTTCACAGATTGATTTTACCATCATTACGATCGTTGATGTTGACATTAGATCTGATCCGTCAAGTATAACAGGAAAATGAGAGTTGTGAAAATTTCATGTCAAAATCCTTGTACCACAATAAAGTCAAAGTTTTTAATCAGATTATCTTCACATTTTCCAAGAAAGGTTTTACCATCATTATAAATTCTGTCTGTTGCTTCAAGTATCAGGGGAAAGGGGTCATTACAATAATTTCGTTTAAATATCCTCGTTAACATAATTAAGTCTCCAGTTTTCATCGTGTGTCTCTTCAAACTTACACAGGATGACTGTAGTGTCATTAGATTAGTTTCTGTTGAAAACTGGTTAGTTCCGTCAAGTATAAAGTTAAAATAGGTTGCGTGAAAATTTCATAATAAATATCTTGTTACCACAATTTGATCTATTGTTTTCGTCGGACTTTTTTCAACCTTTAAGAAATTGTATGCACTATCATTATGATTGTTTCTTTCTAATTTGGGTCTGATAGTTTTATTACAAATTCCTCATTAACACAAGAAATTCCTCAGTCTTTATCAGATACTCTTCAAACGTTGATAGAACGATTGTACCATCATTTGGATCGTCCCGTTCTAAATTTGGCGTAATCTATTAAGTTTCACGAGAAAGGTGCCTTATAAATCGTCGCTAACATAATAAAGTTCCCAGTCTTTATCATTCCCTTTTAGAATGATTGTACTATCATTAGGATTGTTCCTTTGTAAATCGGGTCTGATTTGTTAAGTTTCATTGGAAAAGGGGCCTTATGAAATTTAATTACAAAAAATTCTTGACACAATGGGCCCCTACCGATATACGGAGTTCTCCCGAAAATTGCCCTTTAATTAACTCCCTTGATTCTACTGGGTAGTTCCGGTTTAAATTTCAACAAAGAGTATATAAGGGCTGAGACTAAAAGTGTCTGTTTTGGAGAGAATTAATTATTTTTTCGGTATTTCACACATAAGAATATTGAGTACTTTTGTAATACTTATAGATTATGAAAATGTTTTGGTAGTTTTTATTTACATTGACACGTTATAAACGTCTTCCCGTCCGAGTTTCATCCAGTTTTCATATTCTACTTCTCATTTTCGAAACAAAATTAGCAAAAGTGTCCTTCATGGTGAATTGTTGCTTTTATTTCCTTGGCTTGAGAATATCTATTGAAACATGCAAACAGACAAAACAACAACGGGGGAAACAAAAGTATTGCGATAAAAGGAGCATTTTTACAAGGAATTTCTCCAAATCTGAGCGACCCGTTATTTTTTATACAAATAGATTTTAATATTTCGTCTGTATCCTATTTCGTTCTGGGATTATTTTATCTACAAATGTTTAAATGGTAAGTTAATCTTAAGAATTATCGATGTCCGTCCATAAACTCCTGTTTTAATCAAAGTAACTTACACGTTTTGAATCGGTATCTTTGATTACGCAATAGTCCACGGGTGGTATCCGGATATATCTCATAACGATCGGCTATTTGCTTTGATTTTCACACGACTGCCCAGATGTCCTTCTTTTGACTAATTAATAAAGGGAGTCGGTTGACTTATATTATTTGGAATTTATCTAGTTCTAAAGATTGATTAATGTTTTATCTTTCTGTCCATATATTAAATGCAAAATGGTGAGGTTGGGTCCCTAAGTACACTTTCAGAGGTTTAATGCTCCTATTTTGCGTAGAATCAGATATTTTTCAGAAATCAATACAGAGGAATGTTGAGTACTCTTTAAATACTCTTAGAATATGGAATTGTTGAGGTAGTTTATATTAACGTTGACAGGATTTAATCGTTTTTCTCTCCCGACCTAGGAATCAATTTCATTCTCGTCCAGTTTTCATATTTTACTTCTCATTTTCGAAAAAAAAAAATAGTTAAGGTGTCCTTTGTAGAAAATCATTCTTTAACTTGAAAAGACTTATTAAAACAAGGAAAACACACAACAACAACCAAGAATAAGAATATTGCGATAAAGATTACTTTTTACGCCGACTTTCTCCACATCTGAAAGATCCATTATTTTCGGTACACATGGCTATTAAAATTTCGTTCGTATCCTCTTTCGTTCTGAGATTTTTTTCTGTAAAGGGTTGAATGGTAAATCAAATTTAAAAGTTAACGATGTCCTCTCATAAACTGCTGATTTAATCCAAGTAACTTACACGCTTCTGATCGGTATGCCCGATTGCGTAATAGACCACGGGTGGTATTTTGGATATACACTGGATAAATCTCATAATGATCGGTTATTTGCTTTGATTTTCACCCGATATCCCCTTATTTCAAGTAACAAAGGAAGTCGTTTGCTATTCCCTCTAATTCTAAGGAATTTACGAGTTTGTACATTTTGAATAGGATTATAAATGCAAGAGGTAAAAGAAATCTATTTTAAAACGTTTCTCATTTAGAAAAAAATGGAAAAAATGTTTAAAGTAAGAAAAATCTACAAAAAATCGCTTTATTACAACAAAAAGATTTGAATCTTTAGTATATGTAAATTGTATCATATATGTCATTGCATGATATATCTCAATATATTAATAAGAATTTGGTATCAACTAAATGGATTAAAACGTTCAAAAAGATTGTCTTGGTTGGATCTTTGTAACACTTTTATCTCTTTTATATTTTGCCCTCCGGTTATCGGTTAAACACCACTTTCAACAATAAATCAGTTACTAAGCATAACTGACATTTCATCTGAGCCACCAGCTGCTCACCCTACTTTGACTTTATCTTTTGCCGATTGGTAAGAAATTAATGATATATCTAACTTGCAATTGGTAAGAAACGAATGATATATCTTGGGAGGACCTACAGAGGCAACAATAATTTCCACAAGCCTCCAGACACTTTACAAAGCTTGTTGAGGATCATGCAGTGAAATTCTAATTAAATTTATTTCATATTCATCAATGAAAAGGGTATTTGGCAAATTCCCATGGTCATGAAATGAAGACGTATGGAGAGCTTCCTTGTAACAGTTCCCGTTTGTAAAATGACTGATATCTTATAAATTCAAAGCCCCGCTTGACATGTGAAACCATTTTCTAAAAAAGGAAATAACGGATTGTAATTCCGTGAGTATCATTGTGTTTATTTCGATCAAAAAAGGTCTTTTAATGGTAATTAATACGTATATCCGGAGTTAGGGTATATCCGAAAAAATACTTTTATACCGGCTCTTTTACGATTATAAACACGTATAACGTCACTCAGCTTTAAAAATTAAGCTCAGCTGTTAAAGTAAAGTAGTCTCTAGATCATCTAGGGTTTCAACATTGATGACACATAGTGAGAGCTGGCAACAACCTGTTAATGTTTTCGATACCGATATCACCGGAACTACCCAAAGATTTAAGGGAGGTCACTCTAATACTAAAACTAAGCGGAGTAACTCTGGATATCGGTAGGGGCCCATTCAGTCCACTGTTTTCATTGGGTCTCTCAAAACTTTCACAGAATGATTGTACATTCATAAGAGTTGTTCCTTTTGGAATTTGGTTTGTTCTGTAAAGTATTACAGGAAAAGGGGCCGTATAAAAAATAATTGAAAAATGATTGAAAATCATCATAAATACAATATGGTCCACAGATTCACAGATTGATTGTGCCATCATTTTGATTTATGAATTTGGCAGTGGATCTGATCCGCCAAGTATCACAACGAAAGGGTGCTTTATGGAAAAAATATTAAAATATTCTAGTTAACACAATGAAGTCCCTATATTTCATTGGATTCAATTTGAACTTTCAAAGAATGTTTGTATAACCCTAAGAATTAATTCTTTTTGAAATGTGTTCAGTCAATAAAGTATCATAGTATTACGTGAACTTGGTTGCAATATCCTCGTTAACACAATAACGTCCACAGTTTTTATTGAATTCTCTCCAAAGATGTATGGCATAATTGTGGCATTGCAGACAGGAAAAGGGGCCTTACACATATTATCTTACAAAACATTCTCATTTATGTGATTAAGTGATTAAGGACTATCGTAGGGTCTCACGAAAAGTTACTTTCTAAAGACAAATGGAGTAGATACACCACAAAACACCGGAAAATGGGCCCTAGGGATTTTTTGCTCAAAATGTTCGCGTTTACGTGATCAAGTCCACAATTATCATCGGATTTTGCTGAAAATTTCTCATGAAGAAACTTCCTTTGGAAATGGCGTGGATCCGTCACGAACTTTGGGGAAAGGCGGCTTTACGGATTTTGGCTCAAAATAATAAAGGGGATTATGTCCAATTTGTTATTTTCATTTCATGTATTCTTCTTTAAGCAATTAACTTCCTTAAATATAAGATGACTTTAAGGGAAAACTTGATAGCCAAAAGAGCGTCTCGGAACCATATGGGCCTCTTGTTTATCCTATATAGTATTACTTTGATTTGTTGTCTGCAATTTCTTTAAAATTGGACCGGCCTAAAATCTTGTCGTCTAGTTATTAATCATAATTTCTTTTTTATCTAAACTATGGTTGCTTTTTAACATACACTAATTTTGAATTAATTTCAATTTTTAACAAATCTGACCGCTTCGTATTTTTGTCATCTGGTAAAGTGGTTGACTTATGTTAATCGTGTCATAGGTCTACTGGAAGCAATATTTACCAATTCATATTATTAGTAAATGTATTTTTATTGCTATGGATTTTACTAAGGCTGGAATTTCTTAATTCGTTTTTAGCCCGCTAAATGGTCGGCTTTAGATGCGCCGTAAAACCTCGTTCATTCTTTATAACCGAGAAATAAAAGAGACATCGGTATTTCCAAACCCTAGGATGACAAATGGTTGCTCAATGGTTATTTCATGAGTAAATTTTTTTTTGAAGGGGGGCAAAATTTTAGTGTAACCACGCTTTATTTCAGGAATTCGGATGTCGGCGGTATGTGACCTCATATGCATATAATCCCAACACAAGTGACAAGGACAACAACCAATATAATGGAATTAATCACATCAAGGGGTCATAACAAAACAGATATAAATGCCTATACTAACACAGTGATTTTTGATATCTACAAAACTACCTATCTAAATATAGTATTCAAACAATATATGACATGAAATAAAATAAATCCCACGATATGATAAAAAAAAACCACACAAAAAAAACCACCGTTTACTCCCCCCCCCCCTTTTTTTGATACACTTTGATATCGGATATTGACCTCGTGTCCATATCGTTGACATCCGATCAAAAAGACATCTGTGAATCTGATTGGTCAAATTTTCAGTAGGGCGAGATCACGTGGCTTAATAGTTTAAATCGCTTCTCGAGCAATTCCACGAAACACAAAACGCAGTTTGAAAAATGGCGTCATAACAAACATTTTGACGTCAATATCACATTAATGAGGAGCCTTTGTCTGCTGCTTTCATGTTATCTTCCGATAGGTGGCATTGTTCAAATACTGACCTATCTAATTTGAGCATTCTGGGTAGTGTCATTCGTAAAACTCGACCGATTCCGTCGAACTACATTCAAAATGTCGGCGCCCATGAAAAAGCACGCTTCGAATATTTGAAGCCCTTTTTTGGAGCACAGGTAAGACATAAGTGCTTTCACAATTTGAAATAATTATTTTTCCTATTAATTTGGGACGACAGTTAAGTTTAATTTCTCCACAATTGTAGTTCTTATTGCATTTATCCACTTGCTACTTTTTGGCGATAAAATATGGAGTTATGCGTTCGACGTAGAAATATTTATTCCAATCTGGATAAGTGATACAGTCCCGAAGACAGGTCAATCTTCGGAGAAAATGACATGCGCAGGCAACGGCAGCTCTCATTCATTTTCTTTGAGAAAAAATGGCGGTATTCATCATAAATTTTAACGTAATTAAACAAACATTTCAACAGTCATTTGGCCCACCAATAGGTGGATTATCGTAGTGGAATTAGCAGCTGGAGGCTCGGTCAGAATGTTGTCCTAGTACTAGTGGGAAAAACATCTGGGATCCGTGGTTTATTGTTCAAGCCCCGCGATGTGACTGAAATACTGTTAAAAGTGGTGTTAAAGTCCATTCAATCAAACAACTAATAAAACAACTGGAAGCACTTCTTAGACCTGTAACTTAACCATTTAAAAGTTTCTTAATAAACAACATTAAAAAGAAACATTTTTCTTGTTATTCCACACACTCTTATGTTTTGAAATGACGTCACTTTAACAGTCAGGCTGTACCTTGTACAGGTGTTAGATAAGGATTTTCGGGAAGGAAGATATCTTCAGAAAACGAGAAAGTTCTGTTAGAAAAAATGTTTTCCGTGGAATTTATTCTCTCCAGGTTAAAAATTATTTGCAAGGGTATTTTTAAATCCATTCATAACGGTAGTAATTTGCTGCGAACAGGTTTATGACACACATAGGCGTTGTGTGAATTTGTAATTGACTGATCGCTGGCCCCGCGCCATCACTCCGCTGGCGTCATCCACTACTCCGATAGGAAGTTCCACTTCGATATATTAAACGGTATTTTTTTTTTGCAAAATTTATGATCAACCATAGTCAAAATTTAGAATGGTCGGTTTGTGACCTAAAAGTCGTCTCTCCAGCTTAAAGATGCTGTAGTTACGATATTTAAGCCGCCAAACCAACAAAAATTGTTCACATTAATGCCGGTCAATAATCGGAGTTCAAAACTATCTTCTGGTCTAAATGAATGATTTGACTGGTCGATTCGTTCTTTGATTGACAGCTGAGGCCCATTTATCATTCCAGCTTACACAATTTTAATAAACAACACCCGGAATATCTTTCGTTTATTCAAGTGATATTGTACCTGTACAAACTTTCGATTTTAATACAAAATATTACTTGTAACAGGGGTGTCGAAATACCATGCCCGCTTGTCCAAAATGAGTTTTGTACTTGTGGACAAGAAGGTCTTTCAAGGCGATTTATCCGGGAACAGGTAAAAAAAAAAAAACACCAGGGCAAATATTAGAAAATAGATACAAAATAGATCCCAAAGATAACTGAAATATCATGCATGCTTAATTCAAAGAGCTGAAAAAAATGTGATTGATGATTTTAAAAAAATGAATTCCAGCTTTGTCTTCATTAACAGCATTTTTTTCTCAAGAGGTTTTTTTTTTTTTTCGACAAGTTCATTTTAATTATGTTCAAGTAGAAAATCAAGATTTACACACCAATGGCCAATAAGAGAGGGATTTAAAAACAATAAAATCTCGGTAGTCAACAGAAAGACACAAGAATATAACATTTTCTATATTATTATTTTATTTTCATTTAGTATCAAAACATCTTATGTAAGTACAAGTTATCCATGTGCGTTTATGGTGGGGCGATTGATTTGACGGTTTCGGATGCCATACGTATTTGTTCATGTCTCACCCAAAGCGACGCTGAATACATGGTTAAGAACCTGTAGCTTTTATCAAAATATATTTTTAATTCCTCTGTTTCGCAGTAATTTAAAACTATATTAAAATCTTCAAAACCCTATTACCTTTATCGCCGGTATTTCTCAGTAATGCATACATTTCGCCGTTATAAGAAATCGACAAGAAAAGTAATTTGTCTTAAGACGAAAATAGACGCTAAACACATAGATAATCAAGTTTTGTCATTTTCGGGAATACGATCTTCATAAATAATGCTATTAGCTAATGCCAAACTAAAGTTAAGGTACAGAAGAAGAACCAAGGATCAAAGTAATACATGTACCAGCTCGAAGCGTGTGTGGATCTGCGGAGTAATAGAATGGTATCGACAAACTTTAAAATATAAAACTACCAACTTTTCTTTCATGAGTCGCTGTCCTGCGAGCGTCTCAAGTACCGTCCTCTGTTTGACTCTTTCGTAGAAACAAACTTAATTTGAACTCTTATGCATAGCCATTGATACCATGTCCTGTGCATCTTTCGCTAAGATATATTTAATGCAGCATTGCTTGCCTCGAGAAATAAAAAAACAACAACCTTGTTATGACAAACTCTGTATACACTTAGTAAATGTTATTAAGCACATTGTCAATTAAGAGATGAAAAAAATATCTTTGGTTTTCATGGATGTATGAACCGAAAAAACCTAATTACATTGTATGCGCGAAGCGGATTCATACATTGTGTGATTAGGTTTTTCGGTTCATACCTCCATGAAAACAAAACGTATTCTCTTCATTTCTTATATTTTAATGGCATCGAGCGAAAAAAAAAAAAAAAAAAAAAACACACACACAAAAGCTTTACAAAACTTGATACCATTTTGTATGGGATTATTTTGTGAGGAAGTATACAAAATCGCTGCGTGCTCAAAATTTTGTTCATTGAGTTATGAATATTTTTTTTGACCAATCAGAACGCTCGTTTTTGATAGACCAAACTGAAAATTAAATTATTAGAGGATGAAGGAATATTCTACATACATTGTGTGGCCGCCTTGGCCGCTCTTTGTCTTCACTGTCACGACTGACGGATCGCTGGCCACTCCTACATTGATAGAAAGTTTGATTAAGATTCAACAAGAAGATTTTCCTATCTTGTAAATAGAAAATCTGCAAAGGAAGTCATTGCAGCGGCTCTTGAATGTCAAGCATTCTTGTACATGCCTTTCGTCTAAGCATTGTGTTTCTATCTTTTTGTCCATCAGAGCGAGACATACCTTGTTTTGATAAACAAAGTGTGTTCCTATGATTTATTGTTATTTGTTTTCATATTCGCCTTACCTAGATTATCCGAATTCCTATCTTGATTTACAATATCTTCCGTAACTTCCAAGAATATTTTCGGCTGATAAATTAAAGCAATTAGTGAAAGTGAAAAGACGATTTAGGTTAACTAACGACCCAGACAATAAAAGAATAAAAAGATGTTTGTTTTTTGTTTCATGTTATCAAATGTAAAAACAATATCAACTTGAAATGTAAACTAACAATTTTTGTATTATGAATAATATGATTTCATTTTCATCGATCACGATTCACGCGTTTTTATTAGGTTTATGTTATTAATACTTTCATGGACAAAATTTTGACCACGCAACTATTTTGTATGCTTGCGCACTAAGTAGATAAATAAAATTTTACTCAACATATTAAATTATTTGCTTTACTCTGCTTGATGCCATTGAATTGTAATACTAAAGAGAATGTTTTTATGTTAGCATTAAAGGTATATCTGCCCTCCGAGGAAGGAAAATCAGTTTAAAGAAGCTATCGCATATTTGGTCACTAAAGCAAACAATGGCTTTGGCTTTTTAATATCATTATACAAAACGAGGTTATATGAGATGTTTTCTAGAAAGAGTATTTGTATTTTTCTTATCGATTTCAACTCGTTTACATTGGCAAGACTGCACCCGATTCTTCACCGGAAATGTTCTTTAATCTTCGGCATTGACCGTTGTATGCAGGTGCTAATTACTAAACTTTACGGGCGAATTGATCTCTGTGACCGTGCAGATTCATTGAATGACTAGCGAAAGTTAAACGTCATCACTGACGTAATAGTTTTATGTAAAAACATACCTTAAAATGTGTTGGGCCACAATCAAAATTTTCGAAACTTCTTTCTTGAATTTTAGGCTCACCGCGTAGAATAGTTTTGATCTAATAATTTCAATCGTCATGTTTATTTATGCTTTTGAGCATGAGGTATGGTTTTCTTGCTAATTTTGATGCGCGTTTTTGGCGGAAAATATGGCTTCGGGTTTGCATACCGTGTGATTAGGTTTGTAGGTTCATACCTCAAAGCAAAAAAATCCCTTCATTTCTTGAATGCGTTTTCTTTATCCTCAAGCAGGAGAAATGGAAATAGTAAATATAAAGCCTGCATCTATACTTATGGTTGAAAAAAAATTAAATGTTAATACTTAGCTGAACATTATTGCTTAAAAGCGGCTCTTACACAGATAAGAGAAAAACGTTGGCTCTCAGTTCTTTAAATTTCCAACTGGAAGGCTTTAATTATTAGAAGACGATAATGAATATGGCAGTTCAAAAGAGACGCCAAATATTTCAGCGAAGTACAACCCGAATGGAACCAGAATTCTTCGGGTAAATACGTTTTTTGTCGACTACACCGGAAATAGCCTTATTTGTGGTTCCATAGCGTGTAAAACGCGTCATTGACGTCGACTAACAAAAAAGTCTCTATCAACATCACCCAAAGTCTTACCACCTCAGCCTATAATTTCCAATGTTTCAAAGAAGGAAATTGAAAATATATCAGATCAGACAGAATTATAAGAGAATACAGTACATTTATTACGAGGAAACAAAATGTATCGTAAAAAGTGACGTTAGTAGGTATTGGAAAAGCAGCTTCTTTTCCAATATCACATTTTCATGAATCTGTTCAAGGGGCACTTCAACAATTTACCACAAATCCGGTGTACTTACAAACTGAAGGAAAGAAACAGATGTAGACAAATTGAAAAAAAAGAAAAATTCTAGTAAGAAGCAATTTGTTATGTTGATACTATTCTTTATAAAGTACTTTACGCCGATCAAAATGCACGTTTGTCTTCTGCAATATCTTCAGTTCCAACTACTCATAAAAGATCCTATTGTTTTGGTTTTAAAATGAGTTTATGGTTACTAGTTGCGAGTATATTTCTTACTACTAAACATAAACATCATATATAAGATGGCCGAGGGTTCACTGAAAATATTTTTAAAGATGTATTCTCTTTCTTGTGGTGTTGAATCAATAGTTGAACATCCGTTTGTTGTATACTTTCCGACAAATATGCATCCAACTAATAGATCGCTGGCTTCATACATTGACTACGCTGTCCACGCCCACTGCCTCCAACAGGAAATTTGACATTGCTAGTCGTTATTTTTGGACAAAATATGGCTGTAAAACATACAAAAATAAATTATTGGTTGGCGACCTAAACTTAAATTAGCTGTAGTTAAGACGTCTACGTCGATAAACAAACATAACTGTTTCAGATTTATGTCGACCAGAGTTCGCTTCCCCTCTGGATGAATGACCTGATTGGTTGACTGAATCTTTGATAGACATTGACGAATAGTTAATTGCTGATACTCAGTAATTGAAACTTTTACCTCTTCAGCAGTAAGGGCAATTGCTGGCCCCGCCAACCCAGTCCTGTGGCTATGCTCAGCAGGAAGTCCCCATCAGATTAAAAACGGCGTTATTTTGCAAAATATATGGCCAGTAGTATGAAACAACAAGAGCTTCGCAGAGCTGCGCATATACGCCGGAAGGGGCTTGTCAGTAACCTTGCTTTGTCAGTTAAGTTAGCTTGAATGATAGGTCATGCATCTTATCAATAGAAAGATCTTGTTACCTGAATAATATTGTATACACTTGAGAAATATGATAGCTTTCAAAACCATCGTTCAATTCTATGAATTTCGAAGGTCTTATGCACAACTAGACATCATGGGGAGTAACTGTGCAAAGTTTCAGCTCATTCCCATGGATAGTTTAGGAGGAGTTGCGCACACACAATAATGCTAACGGACGGACAGACAAACGGGCAGACAGACAGACGGAATTACTACACATCATAAAGATTAATTGTGGAGAATTTCAGCCATGAAAAATGCCATGAAAAAAGTAGGATAAGATGTGCATACAAGACAATAAGTGTTTTTCGTTCAATTTAAGGGCAGATAATTCAAGATAATTCTAAATGACTGGCAGACAGACGGACGGACTTACTACACATCATGGAGATTAATTGTGGAGAATTTCAGCTCATTGCCATGAAAACTGTAGGATAAGAAGTGCATACAATACGTTAAGTGTTTTTCGTTCAATTCAAGGGCAGATGATTCAAGATAACTCAAAAATGACTGGAAAGATTTGAATTTCGAAGGTCTTATGCACAACTAGACATCATAGGGAGTAATCGTGCAAAGTTTCAGATTCTTCCCGTTGGAAGTTTAGGAGAAGTTTCGCACATAAAAAAATGCTAACGGACGGACAGACGGACAGACAGACGAACGGAAGAACAGACAGACTAACGGACGGACGACCGGGGCCATAATACGACCCTTCGGGCGTATAAAAAGGAAAAATGGTTGTTTGGCGACAATGTTGGAGTCTAATATCAATCCGGGCTGAATGATTGGTCCTATTGGTTGATATATTCCTTGATTGACAACCGCGATTGCTCATTTGCATATTCGTCACTACACTTGTTTCGGTTATAGGAACTGTACGTCGCTAGACGGTTTCGTTTATAGGAACTGTAAGTCACTATAATGGTTTCGGTTATAGGTACTGTACATCGTTATCTTATTCGTTTTCATGAACTGTATACGTCACTGCACTTGTGTCGGTTATTAGAACAGTACGTCGATACAATGGTTTCGGTTATATCTGTATGTCACTTCAATGGTTTCGATTATAGGAACTGTGCGTCTCTACAATGGTTTCGGTTATAGGAATCGTACTATTACACAAACGATCAAAGACCGGAATATATTTAGTCCGAAGTTATACAGTTGGACCCCACGGGACTTTTCCATGAGTAATTACAAATCTTTAATATGCCGTAACATATCACAATATTCTTCGAAAAATTAACTACTTTGCATCAGTTTCATTCACAGTTCTTCATTTTAACAATTAAAAAAAACATCTAAAAGAGTAACTGAAAATGATAGATAAGCACAAAGCTAAGACTAGAAATACAGGTATGGTAGCCCAATATGTCATCTTAAGCATGGCAGGAATTCCTTTCTGAAAAAAAAATATTGCTGGATGTCCCTCATAAAAGTTGAATCAAACCGTAAAAACATTAAAAACTCGTCCATTTTTACTGTATTCTAGATTATTTTTTTTCATTTCGGGCGAACCAAATGCCAACAAATTCGAAGTTCAGTAAAATGAATTAAGCGCCTAATTGATCATGATTTTAGGCACCTCTTCTTCAACAAAGGCGCCATTGTCCTTATAATTTGAAATCAAAAAACGTCAAGAAAAGCCCAGCATTCTCGAGAAAAATAACCAACGCTATTGACGCGAATACAGATTCGCTCTCAAAAGCTATTAATTCTCCAAAATCATTTGTAAGCATATTAGGCAGGGTTAATCTGCCTGTTTTAGTATGGATAGGATACGACGTTAACGTCGTTTTGACACAGGAAGTCTACAGAAATTAGAAATTAGTTCTTTATAATGTTGTAAATCTGTATTGCATAAAGCAACCAACCGCGCGTTCAACTGCCGTTGATGTCGCCAATGTTCCTACTAAAAACTGTCCTTGTACAGTCCTTAGTTTAGATCGGAGACACTTCAGTTTGATTAGGTGAATTCATTTCTTTAAATGGTTTTTGACTACGCTCTTGTCAAATGTAAACATGTGCATTGATTGATTGGCTAAATGGGGTTTAACTCGACTTTAAACAGTATTTCGGTCATAACAGCACCTAAAAATGGATTCCTGTATTTCTCATACCAGTCCGTCCTAGCCTCCAGCTGTTTGCCGATGCCTTACCGATGCTTAACTTGTTGGCTACCTCCTACAAAGTTACTCGACGATTTTTGTTGACAAAAGCTTTAACATTTGCTACCATTGTTGGGGTCACTGCCTCAGTTAGCCGCCCAGTTCTAGGCCTGTCGCAAACACTCTTTCTGCCTTCAAGAATCTGCGAAAGCAAGTTGTAGAAGGTTGGACGTGATACATATTTATCAGAAAATCTTTTTTAAGCCTCTGAAAGATGTGGCAGGCTTTCCACATTTTGCAACCAGAAACTTTATTACTGAGCGCTGTTCAATGAGTCTATGATAGACGAAACACCTATCATATATAAGAGTGCAAAATACAGTGTAAACACAACTATCATTGAAAATAATAACCCGACGCGAGTTGTTGCTGACTGACTACGACGAAGTCACCCTTCGGACTTCCACTTGCCTACAAGACTGCAGCGTAACGTAGCTTACCCTTACTGACAGGAGAAGTGTTGAAAACGGTTGTGGCCTAACAACAGATCTTTTATATAAAATTGTAAATTCATTGAAGACAAATCATCGTTTTACTTTCAAATTCTTGCCTTTGTGAAGACGCTTAATATATTTTTCGATTCAAATTCTTCTAAGGTTTTGTAAAACTTACTTTATAAAATATATGAGTCTCCGAATATGTTAAACGTTAATTAAAATAGTAACCGACATATATTTTCTTTCTTCCGAACACAACATAAAGGTGTACGAAGGTGATGAAAAAGTTGTTGACATGGCCTTTTTCAAATGCCATGATCTTAAATGTTTCGAAGTGATGAATCCATGTTTCATTTACAGTTACAAATTGCTTGGACATTTGCTCCTGCTGAAACATGGCCAGTTTTTCCTTGAGCATGTTGCACCGAGTTTGTATTTAGTGTATTAAAGGTAGGTATCGATGTTTTTTTTTATGTCACAGATTTTAATTATTTTTATTTCCTTCCATATACTATTTGAATACAATATGCCGGAAAGTAGTTTTGCCAAAATCTGAGATCGCTTATCAGAAAAAAACAGGATATTTCCCTTATAGCCTATGTAGGCTATTAATCTATTTTTAGATAAATCCGAGACAGTCGCGAAGATTATAGGGCATTCACGTGGCGCGAATAACCGTTGGAACCTTTCATTTAGTTTAAATTACATCAAACCAACGTCATCGTTACGTCATCAGGGGTTATGTTCGCTAGCCGGTTCGCTAGTGTTATTACGAATATAAACACTTACCGTAGTTTTGCGCTTATCCTTTCATGTGACATGATTTAGGACGTTGACTGTTTCGCTAGTAATTTGTTACCTTCATTTGACTTTTGGTCATACACAAATGAGGTCATTCGATGTCGACACCCGAATTCCGTGATATCTAAAAATAACCTGGAATTCCGCTGAACCTTTCCGCTATAACCACAAAAAGCCACTTTAGGTCTATTAGATTACCACCAAGACAATACCTGACCTAACTTAAAGTATTAAATGTTCGTTTGAGTCTATTTTTCGGCACTTGGTAATTTTTTCCTGTCTAGGTTTCAGAAACATCGATACCTCCCTTTAAGTATGCATTCAACGCTTTTTTATCAATCTGTCAGAAAGCTGTGGCAGATACCGCTGTGTAGGTCGCCGATCATCAATAATTATATCATTGATTTTACTGACGGTAGCCCCTCTCTCACTACCGCCTTTAAATTCAGCGGGTCATTTCTTCACCATACTTTAACATTGGGTATGCTCAGGTAATGTGGCTAATTCAATTAGGCTATAAGCCTTTGAGGCAAAGCTATTGAATAAATGCAACACTTTCCATTCGTTTAGAATTACCCATTATGGGTAAATTTGAGAATCTAATTTTGTAAAATAACGGGAAAAAATCGTCCTCGGAAATACTACAAAGACCTCAGTTGTTAAGTAAATAAGAGTTCTAATTCTGTCCTAGGCCGCTGGTGGTTTAAATCGCCCCTATTATATGCTCCATATCTCCTGTCTGTTATATCCCTTCTCAACTTTTGAAGTCACTAATTAAGATGAAATCGTTTGCTGCAAAACTAAACGTCGTAGCTACAGCTTGCATAGTTCGGACATTTTAGTCGCCGAACTAACCAAAATGCATAGCATTAATGTCGGAGTTTACTTCCTGTATAAGCGGCTGATTGAATTGGTCGATTTTCTTTTATTAACAGCGGCAATCTGTCATTCATGACTCATGTCACAGGCCCGATAGAAGCAGACTCGTGCTAAAAACATTATGTCGATCATAACACCTAACTCACAAAAATACTACATATCTAAAACAGAATAATATAGAGAACAATTCTTTTTTTGAAAATCAAGTATCAGAATCATGTGCAATATAGCAAGGATGTTGGATTGCAAAAGGCATAAATACTTTGATTTTAAGGTTTTGAAATGAACAGCATGTTTTATCTTGCGTGGTTCATTATTGTTCATCTGAACGTCCCATAACGCTTCTTCTTTCCTCGATTAAGTCTAAGAATAAAACAGATAAACCTTCTGATACCCATGCCATCAGTGTTATTATTTTGACCTGCCTTTTGTTTGCATGGCTATTTTTCTTTCAGGAATAGACGCCGTCGTTTAGAGGCCCATTGGAATTTCACCAAAAGTGTTTTTACTCGATGGTGTTCAAATGTATCATCAACTCTTTCTAAATTTTACTTGTATATGTAACATAATGATAGTCATTCTGCTATTATCTAGGAGGTATCGGTTTAACCTGTTCCATCACAACCCCTCCTTTTTACGCCCCACAAGAAAAAGGTTTTAAAAAACATTGTGGATAATGAAGAAATTGCTTATGACAAGCAATTTCTTCATTATCCTCAATGTTTTATGCTCATAAACGGCAAAGGTTTTTAAAATTTTATCAACTCGAAATTGTTGTGTAAAACTTCTTTCAATTTACACCAGTCTCAAATTTTCTGGTGTGGGTTACTAACACAGGAAAAGAGCGCCTCGTGTCCTACTTGGCCACTGGCATATTATTGTACTACTAGTAATTTATTGTGGTAAAATGTGTTTGATATTCTATCCGAGTACAGACTATTTATTCGTAAAATAGTATCATTCAGGTATGCATTGTACAAACTGGTTTCGCGTTAGATTTTATAGTTTGAAAAGACTTTGGCTTTGGCTTTCCATGCATATAAAAAGAATCTTTTAGATCTTCGTTTATTTCATAAAGATTTTGACATTGGTAATTACATTTATAGCTTGTCCCGGGAAGCCGCTTTGTTTCTTATAACTAAGTCCTTTCTTCGGTGATTTGATTTCACTTATCAGCGACTGTTCTCAATTTATGTTAATGATTAGTGTATTAGGACTCCGATTTTCTTATCATCAATAACTTTCATAACTTTATTGCGCAGTTCTTGTGTCATACAGATTGATGTTTTCGAAAATCACACAATAAAGCTTCACATTTATGGCTTGAGAATGAATTTCATCTTGGTATAATGAAGCGTTTATTAAACTCAATCAATGATGACCTCTTAGCAATTGTGCATTACCTTTGATCTCTGCTAATTTACACATGATCTGCAATATACCTGTCAGTTCCAGTTACGTACGATATATTCAAATGCCTTTTAAACACGAATGTCATTTACATATAATCAAGTTATAGTGTTAGGATTTAGATAATGGTGAATATGCGGACTGGGAAAAAACGACGTTACTACATTCACTTACATGACTGATCCGGAGGAAGAATAGGGAAATAACGAAAGATCCAAACTAGTTTTTCAATGGGCGATAATTTGCTAGAACATATGCTCATTTTTCTTCAATTTGTCAAATTTCACTGGTCGTCTTTTAGCCCCTTTCAAGGCAAATAAAATGTTTGGCGGACTCGCTTAAAATCACACGGATGAAAGAATTGATGAAAGCTCTCGAAGCACTGGTTGTGGGTTAAAACGTGAAATTTATAAAGAATAGAAATAAAAAATGACAAATCTGTTTTTAAAGGAAAAAATGTGTGGTGTAGACTAAGATCATCTGCACGTAATGTAGACTGATTTTTGTCTTTACCACATCTCATACCTAAACAGGAACATTCAGGTTTCAGCATGACAAAGTGTTAAAGGGAGGTATCGATATTTCTGTAACCAATAACCAAAATAAGAAAAAAATGCTAATTACGGAAATGTACGATCAGACGAATATTTAATACTTGAAATTGGGTCAGCTGTCTTCGCGGTATCCTGAAAGCCCTACAGTGCCTATTTGTGGTGATATAGGAAAGGTTCAGCGGAATTACAGGTTATTTTTAGATTTCACGGAATTCGGATGTCGACACAGCGTGATCTCATTTGCATTTGACCAAAAGTCAACGAAAGGTAACAAATTGACAAGCGAAACAACCAACGTCCTAAATTATGTCACATCAAATGGTTAGTGCAAAATTAGGGCAGGTGTCTATATTCGTATTAACGCCTACGACAGTTTGAACTGATCTTTAAGACCGGCTAGCGAACATTTCTCCTGATGACGTGGCTACAAGCAAATTCAAACTGAATGCGAGATTCCAACGTTTATACGCAACGCGTGAATGACCCAATATTCATTACAACTGTATCAGCTAAATCTAAAAATAGATTAACAGCCTACGTAGGCTATTAGGAAAATACCCCGGTTTATTCTGAAAAACGGTCTTTGATTTTCGCAAAACTACTCTTTAGAATATTTCCTTAAAAGGGAATAAGAATAATTTATATCTGTGACATGAAAAAACATTAATACCTACCTTTAATATTAAAAAAGAGAAAGCATGCCCTAATGTGTCGCCAATCTAACAGGGAACGTCACCTTCCGTATCATAAATTTGTGGACTAAAATTTATTGTTGTAGGATTTCATAAAGTGATTTAGATGACTTGTCGCGTTTCATGCTAATGAGCTATCGTCAATGGCATTATTGAATTATGCTTTGTTATATGACATTGTTTTATTTGCATAATTGACCCTTGTCATGCTGAACAGGAATGTTTCTGTTTTAGTGGGAGGTATAGATTATGAGACAGTGTTACCGGGTCTTTGAGTTAATTTCATTATAATGGGGTGTTCCTGTTTTAGTGGGAGGCATATACTGGGACTTCGAGTCAATGCATCATAATGGAATGATCCTGTTTTAGTGGGAGGTATAGACTATAAGAAAATGTTCCTGGATCTTTTAGTTTATGCATTATAATCCGTTATCCGGGAAATCCTGCTTAAAGGTTGTTAATATGTGTTTGTGTGTGTGTGTGTTTTATTCAGAAAGAAATTAAATTCTGATTGTAAAGAAGGCGAATAAAAATGCCATTATCTTAAAGGTGATATCGAGGTTTCCTTCATGTCACAGATATGAATTGTTTTTATTTTCTCTCATATAATATTTGAATACAATATTCTTAAAAGTAGTTTGGCGAAAATCAGAGGTTGCGTATCAGTAGGAAACAGGGTATTTCCCTAATAGTCTACATAGGCTATTAATCTATTTCAGATAAAACCGAGACATTTGCTAAGAATATTGGATCATTCACGTGATGCAAATAACCGTTGGAATCTCGAATTTAGGGTTACCAACGTTATCAGGCGTTATGTTCGCTAGCCGGTCTATGATTCTGTAAAGATCAGTTCAAAACTGCCGTAAGCGTTATTACGAATATAAACCCTTACCGTAGTTTTGTGCTAACCATTTGCTGTGACATTATTTATGAAGTTCGCTTATCAATTTGTTACCTTCAGTTGACTTGGTCATATGCAAATAAGGATGTTGTTGGTTTACTGGTTAGAGAAATACCACGAGTCCATGGTTAGGTGTTGCAGCCGCCGCGATTTGACTCGATAACTTAAAAGTTCAAATGTTTTGAGTATGAATTAGAATTTCTTTTTTATTCTCTTTGTACTACAACCCAACACCAACAGGAATACGTTTTCCATGTTAATCTTATGTGAAAATAAGTATAACTTGTAATTTCTAGCGAATGTACGAGGGGTTTCTAGGTTTCCTATAAACGTGGACTAGTCGTCAGTGATTGTCTGTGATAACTGCTTTGCGTGTATATCGGATTTATGATTATTTAGTGCAGTGAAAGCGCCATGGTGCAAAGATATTAAATTCGATTCATACTTTTATGAACTTTGATTATTAAATATATACAGAATCTTTCGAAATACGTCGAGAAAATTATTTTTAGAATCGGTTTATGTAATATGCTTTAAGTGAAATTGTAGACTTCGTCCGTCATCTAATCTTTCAACCCATTTTATCAGACAACTGATTGTGTGGGGATGGGTTAATTTTTTTGTGCTATAATTAAACTTTATAAAACTCGATTTATCTAATGCAGAGTACCTTTACTTACTTAATTTGTGAGAATGTTTGGTAATTAAATAAATATTCAAATGATACACTCTATAGAGGGTAAATGGGCTTATATATCATAATAATGCAGCAAGATTAACGGTCCTTGCTAAAGGAACATTGGATTTCCTGAACGAGACCTTTATGCCCCCAAACGTTCTGTAATAATTAATTTAAACAATAACAGTATTCTACGTACATATTCCGACGCACTCAAACTCAGACACTAAACTACACTAAACTATTACTGTCCTAATTATATCTCTTTCATTTCCAGTGGTGGCTGCAGTCATAGCGCAGTAGGTAGCGCGTAAGACTCCTGTTCTTAAATCATGGGATGTCATGGGTTCGATCCACGGCGGCGACACATATTCTTTCTGACATTTGTCTCTCACCAATGGGTGGATAATCGTAAACCTTAGTGGTATAGCAGCTGGAGGCTAGGAAAGGATGTAGTGGTAGTATTGGTGTGAGAAATACCAGGAATCCGTTCTTAGGTGCTCCAGCCGCCGCGATATGACTGAAATATCCAACCAATCAATCATTTCCAGGAGGCTGGGGGAAATAAAAAGACTAACCATACTTTATTGTGTTCATATTAGAAAGACAACAATGAAGATCAGTTTTGTTTTTTTTTTGGGAGGGGGGTCGGTCGGTTCCACACGAACAAGCCTTTCATGTACGTTTTCATCTACATACATCGCCACGTTGGCCAGTGAAACTAACGCCATTTTCCATCGAAGGTGCCCCCTTAACAAAACTATTTGTTTGGACACCATTTGCAAATACTACATGTAATATAAGAAAATTTAAGGGGTAATACTTTTTTGTGCAGATAATTGAGGGGGATATTGTTTTTTTACGTCGCATATTTTGATCATTTTTCCCTCTCATATTCTTTGAACACAATATTCTAAAAGGTAGACACACAAACGCAGTGTTCGGTTATCAGAATCAAATATTACATTTTGCGACTTATTACGGTTTCAAGTTAAATCGGCTCTTGTACAGATTTTCATGAAGGCTTGGTAAAGGAAATGAAGGCTTGGTAAAGGAAATGAAGGCTTGGTAAAGGAAAAGTATCTGCTTTACCAATAGTAATTAATATAATTTTCACGAGGAATATTCTGTCTTCGTGTTAAATCTACAGAATTTCGAATACATTTAATTTAATGCTGTATTTTTCTATGCCCAACTTTTAATCATCGTGATTTATCGGGTGAGGCCGTATTGATAGCGAGAGCCATTTTAATACTTGATATGAGATTTTCGGTGCAATCGACACCCGGTGAATTACGACTCCAGTTGTACATTTCTGACTTTTTCGGCGTCTCGTGACGCGAAATTTTTCAAGTCGCAGCTTTGATCATTTACCCCTCTCGTATTGTTTGGAATCAATATTCGGAAAAGTAGAACAACACAAAAATAAGTGTTCGTTTATCTTAATATAACATGACTTTTTTAAAAAGATTTTGATATTTAATTAAACCATAATTTCGCTCAGAGAGTTCAATTGAATTTTGGATAGTTGCGTGATGCGTGAAAGAGTTGGCATCGTGCTTTTATTTGAGATGATTTTGATCACGCGCTCAAAAACCAACGTCATCGTGACGTCACTAGTTGTGATATTCGCTAGCCGGTTTTCGGTAGGGATCGATGTTTTTTTTTGTTGTTGTTTGTTTGTTTTTTGTTTTGCTTTTTTGTTTCAGAAGTGGTTTATCAGGTTTAACTAGGGTATTTCCCCAATAGGCTGTTAATATACATTCAGATTAAGTCCAGACATTTGGGTCTTTCACGTAGTGCGTAAAACCGCTGGAAACAGTTTGAAATCGCTTAAACCAACGTCATCGTTAGGTTATTTGGAGTTCGCTTGCCGTTCTTCAATTCAATAAAGATCAGTCTTAATTTGTCGTAAGTGTAAATACGAATAAAGACACTTACCGTAGTTTTATGCTAACCGTTTGATGTGACATAATTAAGGACGTTGTTTGATCGTAGTTTGTTACCATCCGTTGACTTTTGGTTATATGCAAAAAGGTCATCCGGTGTCGACAACCAAATTCCGTGATATCTAAAAATAACCTGTAATTCCGCTGAGCCTTTCCTATATAATCCAAAAAGCCTCGTTCAGCCTATCAAGTTACCGCGAAGGCAATACCTGGCTAAAATTTAAGTATTAAATGTTCGTTAGAGCGTATTTTTTGGCAATCGGCATTTTAATCGGTTTTGTAGGACAAAACCGGTATTTCAAATTGATCAACCGGAAATAAGTTTTTACGCATTTCCGCTCATTCCCACGAAGAAAATAACCTATTTCTGAATGCCAATAGCCTCCATTTAGTCATGACTATTAAGGAAAATGGTTTAAAACTTCGACTTAATATGTCCATGGTAAATTGTCTAAAAGAAATAATTTCCTCGCATTTCAAGATAGAATATAGGTCAGTGGTAAGTAGCGAATACATGTAAAAAAAACTCCGAATCATGTCTGTTAGTTTCGACCTGGCAGGGCTGAGCAAATTTACACCCCGTATACACAGCATATGATACAAGTTACAACCCTGTTATAGTCACGATTCAAGCACCTATTTAATCTACCGAATAAAACACCCATTACCTCTTTCCTTGAAACGGACATGTAGTACTTCAATTGTAATAATAATATGCTCAACGCAAAAAGAGTTGAATGGTAGATTTGATTTCTTTACCTTTCATCATTTAACCTTTTACCGCACAAACACACATTTTCACGCATTGGTGAATAATATTAAAGAAAACCTTGTGATTAAATCAAAATAGCGAATTCGGTAAACATTAAAAGGGCCATGCTTGATTGAATGGGGTTTGGCGCAACTTTTAACAGTATTTCAGTTATATCGGGGCGGTTGGAGCTCCTAACCATTGATTCCTGGTTGTTCTCTTACAAGTATTATCAATACATCCTTATCGAGCCTCCAGCTGCTCATCCCACTTAGGTGTCCGATTTACTTACTCATCTTAATGATATATGCTGGCATTATTGAGCGCGGTTACTAATAAGCCACCAAAAAATTCCACGGGACTTTCAGTCTTTCAGTCCTTTGAATTTTTATCTAGGTTTCAGAAATATCAATACTTCCTTTAACCTAAGCAAACAAATACAGTTTTAAAACTAAGTTTTTCTAGATTTGAAATTCGGGTAGCGAATATAAATCCTGGTGACGTCATTCTGACGTTACTTTTGATGCGCTAGCGAGCTTCAAACTCTTTTCAAACTGAAAGCGTTTGAAGCACCAATTTACAATAAATTGCAACTTTCTTCGCCATTTCTTAAAATAGATTAACTGGAAATATAATACATTATTTTATTTTGAAAATCGCTTGGCAGAGTATTGTAGGATGAAATAAGAAAAAGATAACAAAATAGGCAAATGAAAAAGATCAATGCAAGACTTGTTGTCCTTAAGAAAATACAACGAACTAGTTGTTCATTTTATATTTGTAGCATTTACAAATTTGTACTTAAAATACATTTTATTTGGATAAAGGCAATTATGGTCTCTGTATGCTTTTTATGAAGCATTCTAAATCTATTTAGAATTTCATGATTCGTAAAAGCACAAGACAAATTTTGCCCCTAACGAGGGAATTTGAACGATCATCAGTAGGTGACCTAATTGCCGTAACTACAGCTTGAATTAATGTATATGTATCTTTAATCATTTGTGTTTGTCTTGTTTTACTTATCATTTCCTAATTTTCTTGGCCCGATGTTCATTCAACCCTTGTCATGCTGAATTAAAATCCTTTGCAGAATCAAAGGACTGACAGTACTGGAAGGTCTTAACGAGGATCTATATTTCTTTTGAAAATTGATTATTCAAACAGCTCAGGACAAAGGGTACAAGCAGGAGGTGTAGACCAGGATCAGACTGCACTTATGTGCAAGCTGATCTTGGTCTACATCTCCTGCAAAAACAGGAACATTCCGGGTTCAGCATGACAAGGTTTAATAAGTCGGGAAGAGGTACTACAGTAAAGTTCACCGGTAGTTTATTTTACATTCTGTCTCAGTGATTGTGGTGTGTGTGTTCAGAGAAGGTCGGTCGTAATTGATTCTATTAAATTATTGTAAGGATAATCGCTTTAATGTAATTACAGAGTTTTATATGTTATCATCGCATGGAATATACAAGATTATGTCGACATGATTTTTTAAGTGAAGAGATGGAGTGCTTACTTCCAAGAGCCGAAAGTTATTATTGCTTTATTTTGAGCACAGCTAATATCTCATAAAATATCTGACGAAACAAATAATTTCATAGCTCTTCTTCAAAGTTAGATAATCATAAATAGAATTAATCTAATAACTTAATACAAATTGATATATATATAAATTGCTCATATTTTTTTAAAGACAGAAAACATACTTGTTATGGTGATAGAACTTCGAGCTTAAAGGGGAGTGATTTTGAGTTATAATGTAAAATTTGGATATTTTCCTCAAAACCCTATTTTGTTGATACTCATTATAATCACCTTATCAAGTCAGGATAAATCAATTCTTTTTTAAATATGTACGTGCGTCTGTCTTTGTCCTATTAAAGTATTTATACGAAAACTCTCTCAATCTGATTGTGTCTAGATTGAGTAATTTTGCTATCCCGTTCCAACACAGCAAAATTTTAGACCGGCCCAATTTGAAAGAAGCTGCAGACGACAATTTCAAGTTGATGGATTTTGAATTTTTTCGTCTTTTTGGATAGAAAACATTGTGGATAATGAAGAAATTGCTTGACACAAGCAATTTCTTCATTTTCCACAATGTTTTCCAAAGTGTTTTCTTGAGGGGCGTAAAAAGGAGGGATTGAGTTGGAATGGGTTAAGTCGCCAATCAACGATTTGCCGTTTGTAATATGTTCCTGGCCATACATTATGCAACCTAACATTTTTTGATTTCTCAGTAGAACTGACTTGTCGAAGGTTAGAGGTCGTAGCCATCGATCCATCAATTGACCAATCACTGGACCCGCCCACTTACTCCGTTGAACCCGCCCGCCGAGTTCCACTTCCATTTTAAACGGCGTTATTTGCAGATTTATGACCAGCAATATGTAACAAAAAGTAGAATAGTTGGTTGGCGACCTAGACGTCGTATCTACAGCTTGAATAAGGTGTAGTTAAGACGTTTAAGTTGCCAAATCAACAAAGACGCTTCACATAAATGGCGACCTATGTCGGAGTTCAAGCTTCACTGCCGGTCTAAATGAATAATTTTTCCCTTTATATTCCGTTTTCCCTTTATAGACAGCCGCGATTGGCCAATTAACCCAGAGGCACAGTTAAAAGTGTTCACCTGACACAATGTTGTAACTATAGACGTGAACAAGAGGATTTATCTTAACCGTGTTACAAAATGTGCAAACAATGAGGATAAAGTATTTATAAACACACGACAGACAATGGATATTTATAAAATAGGTTCACTTCTAGAGGTAAGATTTAAATTTCAGTTTTATTTAACTTTAATGTAAATACCAGATATCGGAGGTTACATGTTCGGTAACCATGGCGTGGACATAGCGGGGTGCTAGATCAGATACGCATACACAATCGCAATTTGACTATTTTGCATGCATTTTCACAGTGCTGAACTGATCTTTAACCCATTACCACACGACAAAATTTTAAACTGGTCCAAATTGAAAGAAGTTGCAGACGATAATTGAAAGTTCATGAAATTTAATATTTCATTCAACTTTCTGAGTAGAAAACGTTGTGTTAAATGAAGAAATTGCTTGTTACAAGCAATTTCTTCATTTTACACAAAGTTTTCTCTTTTTTTTCCATTGGGTGTCCAAAAGCGTCATTGCATGGGTAAAGGTTAAGACGCATATAATATCGGTACATCGACCTTATCAAATCTTCAGTTGTCGACAAAATTTCTAAGACGAGATAGTAATTCAAATCCAATTAGTGCATAATAAGTTATGTGAACATGAAAAGGTGTAAAATGTAATTATATGTTGCTCAACTGAATCACCAAAATTGATTGAAATTGTATCCAACGTTTTCAAATAATTTACGTTGATTTTCTTTTTTGATTAAAAAAAGGGTACATGTATAATCATAAGGTTAACTCTTTCCTGTTTTGCAAAATTTTAGACATTTCCAAATTCAAATGCAAAGTGCAATAGTGCAAATTGTAAAGTGGAATTAGTCTGAAAGAAATGCCGTTCAATAGGGTATAAAATATTGTGGTAAAAGAAGAAATTGCGTGTGACAAGCCATTTCTTCTTTTTCAACAATGTTTTCTCAAGAATAAAACCACAACAACGTTAAATCCCGAGTTTTAACAGGAAAGAGTTAAATACAGAATGCACATACGAAATAGATGCACACATTTGATATATTTTGATTAAAGCTGTAGGTACGACATTTTACACTCCCTATGCAGAACAGTTGGTTTTAAATTTGAAACTTGGTGTAGGCCTACATTTGTTTCCCTCTGAATAAAATATAAAACAACGAACAGATTATAACTTAAAGCGGCTCTTGCACAGATTATAAAAGAAAATTTTGGCTCTGAATTTTCAAATATCTAACTGTAATGCTTTCAAACATTTGAAAGATAATTATTGAGCCGATTTTCAATAAAAGTGCCTTAAAAAAGACAATAGAATATTTCGTGTTAAGAGACGCCAAATGAGTCAATGAAGTTTACCCCGTATGGAACTGGAATACATCGGGTATATACGTTATCTGTCGATTGAATCGAAAAATGAATTGTTTGTAGTTTCCATGAGGTTTTCAGGTTTAAACCTTTTTATTTTACATCGATTGGGAAACAAGTACTTCCAACTTGAATTAATCCCTCTCGATTCTGCTTCCTGGAAAATGCACCAGTACTCGCGCCGAAAGTGTGGGCCAATGACAGAACCAAGATCGATAGCCGCTCCCGGGAATCGAACTCAGGACCTCTTGATCGGGAAGCCGACGCTCTACCTCTCGACCACGGACGCCACAAAGTTACAATTACGTCACCAACTTCCGCTAGCAATTCAGACGTAATCAACATTACCCAACAGGAAGAGAGAATATTGTCGTGAAAATGTCATTAATAACAATTGGAAATGCATATAAATTTCCTATAGAAAATTTTCGTGAAATTCTGTTGAAGAGCCACTTTAAATTTGCCGTGTAAACCAGTTATATTTATGATTTACCCTATTTGTACCACCATTTATCGTTGATAATGTAACCGTTTAGTATAGCTAGTATAAACGGCTCGTTTTAACAACATGGGGTGACCGAAAATGACTTCATTTGAATAAGACATTTAATATTCATACTGTGATTTCTTTTTTCTATAGAAGTTACATGTTAGGAATACCCCTGATTTGCTTTACCCTCTTTAATTCTTATCGAAATTGATAAAAACCAGTATGATATATTGCTTTTATTGAAACTTGTACATCTTCATTATCTCTTATTATTATGACTGTCACAATCAAAATCAATATTTCTACCATTATCATTTACCCTTCTTCTGTTATCTTTGTTTTCATAGATTTTTTCGATCCATACTTGGATTAACTGTGGCATAATTTTCCTGAGGCAAAATGCATGACATTTCTACGACCCCCCCCCCCCCCCCCTACATTCAAGTAATGTTATTTATAATCCAGAAGAATATTGATAGTCGTTTAATCCATATTTACGATAAAGGGGAAACAAGCTACTACTGATATAATATTGTTTTGTTCTTAACATGGTTTCTCACCTGTTGTAATAACGTAAAGGATTGGGTGTAAAAAAAAGACTTGATTTACATCACATGTGGTCGTATCGCCCTGATTCTCACATAAATATAGACGAGATATACATACGTCTGTTGGCCACTAAAAACTGTCTGTGGGGGTAAAAATTGTAAATCGTAGTTCATATTTTTCAATCTATTTTATTTATATATCTGTTTATTAATAAAATGCATTCTCCAAAAAGACATGGCTCCTACTTCAGTTATGGGATGAGCTACGCAGCCAGTTTGCTAGTCGCAAAGTCAGTGTGAAATATTAAGAGTTCAAATGTTTTTTTGTTGTTTGGTTTTTTTCAAGCAAAGCTTTTCCAGGCATATTTATTATTTCAAGGGATACTTTATGCTTACAGAAAATGAAACTGAAAATTACATTACGGATCGCGGATGTCAATCTAAGAATCAACCGACAAATTAAATCATGCAATCCCCGAAGTGAAGTTTGAGCTCCAACATTGCCAGACATTTATGGGAAGCTTATTTGGCGACTTAAACGTCGTAGTTACAGCTTATTCAAGCTATATTTACGACGTTGAGTTGACTAACCAACCATTTTCCTTTTTTTTTTTTTTTTTTTTTTTTGTTACATTTTAATTTCGGAGCTCAGTAGGCTTGACCAGCGATCTGTTAATATAAATTCGACACATGATGTCATTTACACAAAGAACTATTTATACAAAGTACGTCTAGTCTGCAATATTCTCCTCATTGTCTTGGTTTTAATTTCTATACACCTAAGATACGCCCAACATAAATATTGTACTGGGAGAACAAATTCCCAAATCACTCGCCCCATTCATTTACAACGTTGGTCCCGCCGATTGACTCCGGCAGAAAGTTCCATATCTTTTTCAAGCGGCGCTATTTTCAAAATTTATAGCCAGTAGCATGTAATGGTTGGCTGTTGAGTGAGCTGTAGTTACGACGTTTTAGTCGCCAAACCAACAAAAAATCATAAAAATGGTGGACAATGTTGGAGTTCAAAGTTTTCATTCAGGCTGAATGAGTGATTTGATTGGTCGATTGATTCCTTGATTGACAGACGCGATTGGTCAATTGATTGAACCACGTGATTTGTACAGTAGATATTTGTAGATACCGTGTCATCTTTTTGCATATGACATTTGTTCCTTACTATATGGGTGGATATAATAGCCACGCCCTTGATTTTAACCCTTGTCATGGTGAGCCCGGAATATTCCTGTTTTGCCAGGAGGTTTAAACAAAAATTAGCCTGCACAAATTTGCAGGCTGATTTTTGTCTACACCACCTGCTTGTCTCTTTTAAGCCAAAGTTGATTATAAAATGATTTTTCGGAATAATTATTAACCTATTACTAATGCACCCAGAGCTGTTATCCCTTTGATTTTAATGCATTTCTGTAGAGGATTTCATTCAGCATGACATAAGTTAAGTCTTAAAAATTTTATATCTAAAGATTTGATAAGGTACAATGCCCTAAAAATTTCATATCTTTTAAGTCGAGAAAAAAACATTAAATCAAAATTAAAAATTTTCATTAACAATTACGCAACGTATGCCCTAATGTCAAAAAGACACCAAGTAATAGTGGCGAAAAGGAATAAAATGTTGACAGAATCGAATTCAAAGTCGACAGGGAATTGCCACAGATAAAAATCCTTGTTTTGAGACTACAATTATTTTATTTTTTTTTTATATAAGAAATGTCTCACTTGGACTTTAATCATGAAATGCCCATGTTGTCAAAAACGTGAACATGATAGATAAATCTTTTCACTATTTTAGAGCCAAACTAATAAAATGATGGCTTCTAATCTCAAAATGGCCTACAATTGTGAATACACTGCACTTTTCAATCATGAATAACCGACGCCAATCCACGTTAATGTCTTGACAAATCCCTTCTTCATCGACTTAATATAATTGTTATTCTCACGGCTAATAGAAAGAAATAGTCTGGCTGAAGTTGACGGATCATTTGCCACCACAGGAGCTCCAACAGGAATGCCCACTTGGATATATACAGGCGTTATTTTGAAAAATATGTCCGGTAAAATGTAGAAAAAACAAACAAATGTAAAGTGGATGGTTTGCAACATAAATTTCGTAACTACAGTTTGAATAAGCTGTAGTTACGACGTTTAAGTAGTAAAACTAATAAAAATGTTTCGCATTAGTGTCGGCCAATGTTGGAGCTCATAGCTAATTTCCAATCTAAAGGAAGGATTTGATTGGTCGATTGATTCTCTAATTGAAGTCCCAATCCTTCGGTTGAAAAGTGACAACAAAGCGAAAATTATAGAAATTAGTCTGCCTTTCTTCCACGTACATTTTATACTCCTTATGTAAGATGGTATAGCACGGACCGCGGTTTGTATGATTGACAAGCGAGCTTATTTACGTGTCTTAATATTCAGACCATGTCTCCACCACTGAAATACGATGAAGGCAAAACAATGATGGTAACAGCAGTTTAACAATTTCAGTAGCTGTGAGAAAATACAAATGAATATTGCAGCCTGCATTTTAACCAACCCTTATTCACAATACAATCTTCAATGGCTGTCGTTCGAGAATGGCTTCCATTTTATTATCTTACATTTATAGCTTGTATATAAAACGATTGATTGATTGAATGGGGTTAAACGCCGTTTTTAACAGTATTTCATTCATATCGCATCGGCTGGAGCACCTAACAATGGATTCGTGGTATTTCTCACATCAGCACTACCACTTCACCCTTTACTAGCCTCCAGCTGATATCCCTTTTAGGTTTACGATTATCCACCCATCGCCGCTGACATTCAAAACATAGAGTGACGAATCAAATTTTTATGAGGACTAGAAGTGAACTTTGGTCGACATTTTATGAAGCACTTTTGTTAGTTTTGCGACTCAAACGACGTAGCGGCAACTTATCAAGGTGTACTTACGACGTTTGGTTCGCCAATTAACCATAATGATTGTATTTTTTGTATTTTTGTCACACGCTACAGACCATATATCTTGCAAATTACGTCGTTTGATATCTTACTTGAACTTCTCGTCGGGGTTAGTGTTTGAGTCACTGTGCAGAGCAAGCAATCCGCCAAATGATCTTGATCCCTAGAAGGGCTAGATCAAATATTTACATGGCAAACGTTTAAAGAAATGGCGACTGAAAGCGCTGTGTCGTGGTGATATGTGTGATAGAAAAATAAATGGAAAGGTAAAAAACCCTTTTCGAACAATATTTACCTATTCCCACACATTCCCTCCTTTTCACGCCCCTAGAGAAAAAGCTTTGGCAAACATTGTTGATAATGAAGAAATTGCTTGTCTCAAGCAATTTCTTCATAATCAACAGTGTTTCTATCCGAAACAACGAAAACTTTTAAAATTCCATCAACTTGAAATTGTCGTCTGCAGCTTATTTCAATTTCGCCCGGTCTTAGATTTTGTTGTGTGGGAATTTGTTAAGCCAATATCTGCTTTCAAGGTTAGTGTAATTATTTAATCATTCTAATCTCTTCTTTAAATTTAAATCATACAGATAAATCATTAATACGGGTTATTTCTGTAGTTTGAAATATGTGTTGTTGTTTTTTGTTTTTTTTTTTGGGGGGGGGGGAAGGTGACTTAAAGTAGTATCAGCCGTTTGAATAAGCTGTAATTACAACATTTAACTCGCCAAACCAGCAGAAATGCTTCGCATAAATGTCGGCAAATGACTGATTTTTATCGGAAAAACGAAATGATTTGATTGGTTGATTTATTCTTTGATTGGCATTCATAAAGCGTCAATTTCATAAGTGTGTGAAGCCCACATATCGAGCAGTCTGGATAGTCAGAAGTTTTAGACTGGTCCAAATTGAAAGAAGCAGCAGACGAAAATTTTGAGTTGATGGAATTTTATTTGTTTATTTATTTATTTACTTATGTGTTTTTTGTTGGAAAACATTGTGGAGAATTCAGAAATTGCTTGTAACAAGCAGTTTCTTCATTTTCCACATAGTTTTCCGGAACTATTTTCTTAGGGGGCGTAAAAAGGAGGGATTTGTGGGAACGAGTTAAGCGCATAGTGAAGACTCTGATCAGTTTATGTATGAAGTTTAACACCACTTTTATCAGTTGTACAGTTATATCGAACAGTGAGCCTATCCATGGTTTCAAGTCTATGCCTAAAACCAGCTTAACCATAACAATCAATCTGAGTAACAAGCTACACTTCCAACTTGGTATCGGTCTCGGGTTCGATCCTAGGTCATGGCAAAGATCCTTTCCGACATATATATTTCGCCAATAGGTGGATAATCGTATACCTACATTAAATGGGAAGCCGGAGGCTCTGAAAGACTGTAGTGATAGTACTGGTGTGTAAAATACCAGAATTCAATGGTTACGTGCTCAGTCCGCCGCGATATTACTGAAATACTGTTAGAAGCGGTGTTAAAGGGAGGTAACGATGAAAACTTTGCCAATTGGATAAAAGTACGCTCGAACTGACGCTTTACCCCTAAATTTTAGAAATTTGTCTTTGCGGTAATCTGATAGGATTAAAGTGGCTATTTTGCTTAAACAGGAAATGTTCAGCGGAATTCCAGGTTATTTTAGATATTACGGAATTTGGTTGTCAACACCGTAGGAACTCACAAAGTCAACGGAAGGTAACAAATTGACAATCGAAACAACCAACGTCCTGAAGTATGTCAAACCAAATGGTTAGTGCAAAATTACGGTTAGTGTATGTATTCATATTGACGTTTCCGGCAGCTTTTTGACGGATCTTTATAGAATTGAAGACCGGCTAGCAAACATTACTCCTGATGACGTAACGATGACCTTAGTTTTGGCAAATTCAAACTAAATGCGGGATCCCAACGGTTATACACACCGCGTGAGTTACCCGGCTATTAGAGAAATACCCCGGTTTATTCCTATATACGAGCTCTGATTTTCGCAAAAGTACTTTTCAGAATATTGTATTGAAATGGTATATGAGATATCAATATCTGACATGAAAAAAAAAAAAAAAAAACATCGATACGTAACGTTTACCTCATTCATTCAATCAACCAAAAAACCAAGTATTACTGCTTATCATGCATCCGTTGTTCAGAGACAATTGACGTAAGTCGCGATTACTTTTGTCTAATAGCGGAAAGAATGTTGGCCGATCCGGGTTTTGAATTCACGGTTTCAGGCCTTAGAGCACAATGCGTTACCGGCTAAGAGACTGTGCTGATCCATAGGTTGATCCAAGTTTTAATTGGAGCTTTTATGTATTTGTTGAAAATGACGCTCACTGATTCATAATCCAAATGCGCTGTGTCGAAATTTGTTTCTTTCTTTGAATAGGGTTTAACGCCGCTTTAACGGTTTTCAGTCATGTCGAGGCCGCTGAAGCACCTAACAATGGATTTCTGGTATAGCCCGCACCAGCACCACCAGTACATCCTTCCCTAGCCTATCCCATTTAGGTTTACGATTATCTACCCATTGGTGAGATACAAATATCAGAAAGGATTTTTGTCGCCGCCGGGGATCAAACCCACGACCCCATGATTTGGAGTCTCAGATCGGAAATGATTTAGAATATATTGAAAGACTCAAGTTTCATATAAGATATGATGGAAACAACCATTGTTGTATGAACTTAAAGAAGAATGTTTACGCGAAGCGTATTTATACATCAGAGTGATTACGTTTTCAGGTTCATACCCCTATGAAAAAAGAAACTCTTCATTTCTATTAATCAAATGCTAGCAATGAAAACAAGGCAGATCATTTACTAGTGTTGAGTAAAATGTTATTGGTCGACTTACTGTTCAAGCATACATAATAGCTCCATGCTCAATGTTTTGTTCATGGAAGTATGAAAAAAATATCAGCAAATTAAATCATTTGAATCTAGAATGAACCGCCGTCATAACGCACATATCCTTTTCGACATTTGTCTCCCACCAATGAGTCGATAATCGTAGACCTATGTGGGATAACAGCTGGAGGCTAGGAGGATGTGATGGCGGTACTGGTGTGAGAAATACCGGGAATCCATTGTTAGGTGCTCCAGCCGCCGCGATATAACTGAAAGATTGTTGAAATCGGCGTAAAATCCCATTCAAAACAAAAAAAAGGAATCTTGAATTACGAATCTAAAATCAAATGATATATTTACAAATGCCGCGGTGGAAATGCAGATAATTACAGAATGTCATGCATTAAAGTGACGTTGATGGATTTATCCTTGTATACCATCTGATTTACTGCAGCAATAAACAACATCTTACTTTTATATGAGGGATCCTGGGGCAAAGCTAAATTTGAAAAGATGCAAAAGAATAGATAATTTAATACGACATTAGAAATGACCATTGGTCATCATAAGTGACGGCAACGCCCACTGGGCTCCGACAGGAAGTTCCACTTAGATTTTAAACGGCGTTAATTTGGAAAATGTACTGCTAGTATTATGACGTTAAGTCGCCATATCAGCAAAGATGCTTCACACAATGTCGGCCAATATCAAAGTACAGTTCCGATCTATTTGAATGATTTGATTGGTCGATTGATTCTTTGATTCTCAAGAGCTATTCGTTAATCTACTGAACGCCATAATTTTGTATATTTGTAATAATTCTTGGTGCTTTCCGATAGATTATTGATAGGTCTCGTTGGCCAGTGATATCAAGAAAATGATAAACGTACTGCTTTGGTGTGATTGCAGCCCACTGTCACTCATTTGCTGTTAATTATTCTCATAAACCATTCTGATTTGCAAGGATAAATCATGTGTTGTAGACTAAAATTAGACTGCACATATTTACAGGCTGATCTTCGTCTACACCTCCTGCAAAAACAGGAATATTCATAGATCATAAAGGACAAAAGTCTCTAATTACGACATGAAATTGGAGAGTTCATGCACACGCTATCTGACTCCTTTTCACAAAACAATATCGCTTAACCCTTGTCATGCTGAACCCGGAATATTCCGGTTTGGGCAGGAAGTGTAGACTAAGATCAGACTGCACTTATGTGCAGGCTGATCTTAGTCTGCACCTCCTGCTTGTATTTTTCCTGTCAGAGTTGTTTATGAAGTTGATTTCTAAAACAAATGTTGATTTTTGAACAACAAGTTCCATCAGTGCTTTCCGCCCTTTGATATGACAGCATTTCAGTTAGGTAAATTATGCAGCATGACAAGGGTTAATTTCATATTTATCTTGGTTTTGGATTAAAGAAATAGAACATTTTTGTTTGTAAGATCGATTGATCTGTGATCAACAAAATCTTTATTTTCAACTGTTGAAATATAGTTTTTGTTATTCACCCGGAGAAGTACCAACCAATAGATTTTAACTCCTTTAAATTTTCTTAACCCTGGTCAGCTTTCCCAAATTTGCATAAGAATCACTAGAAAGCCCTGGCTGAGGGTCATAATTTCTTCTGAAAATTATACTCAAAAACTTTTCCAAATTAAAAGGAGTAACCAGGTGGTGTAGACTGCGATTGTACTGCACATATGTGCAGGCTGATCTTGGTCTACACCTCCTGTAAAAACAGAAGTAATCCGGGTTCAGCGTGACAATGGTTAAAGTTTAAATCTGGAGATAGAAACTTTTGAATTCGAAATATGCTTGCAACAAAAAATCAGGTTGCCATATTTTAGAAATTCTTACTAATTGTTTTGTTGATCTGTCAGATACAAGCTTATGAATTCCGCGAAAGTCATTTTGTTTAACTTGTCGTCAGTGATTTTCCTTTTCTTCCTTATTTACAATATCTCAAAAGTCTTTTTTGTGCTATACTAGAATCGCTTAGATGTCACTAGGCCACCATAAACAGGTTTTAGATAGCTTCACACATTCCTTCAATCAAATCCGTTACATTTATCTTAATGAATAAAAGGGTTGACCAAATCAAAGAAAGACATACTTCTTTATCATATTCGCCGAAAAAAAATAAAAATAGAAGATAAAAGATAATGAATTGTTTGGATATGTTAGCTTGACAATTTCTTTGATTTTCATATTTTTTTTTCTCTCCAACCCAACCGCCAATTTCTCAAATTTGACATGCCGATTAAAGTGCAGATTGTCTGCAGCCACATCCACCAAATCTTTTTTAGGAAAGTTACGTCGAACGATTGAATCAATATTGATGTTCGCTACTATTCGACTTAAGTCGCCAAACCAACAAAAATGGCGGCCAATGTCTGAGTTCAAAACTCATTTTTGGTCTCAATAAATGGTTTCATTGGTAGACATGTTATTTGATTGACAGCCTCGATTGTTCAACTGTCTGTATTGAGGTTTACATGAATCGACAAAAAATAATTAGATAAATCAAAAACGGCAAAACGACTCGTACAAATTCAGCCTTGGACCGACGTCTAAACAAGATGTGAACTGGACGAAAATTGTCTGTTTGGCTGTCAAATACAAAATAGGCAGACATAGACAGAGGGCGTAATTAGTATTTTAGATTTAAATATTTCAGCAATACTGTCATAAACCCTACATTGTAGGTACTCATAAGAATCGTCTCGACGAGACAATTCAAATGAGTACCCACAACATAAGGTTTCGTTGAGAAATTACGATTTTCCAAAGTTGTTATCCCCTCTTATCTAGACCTCTGCAATGACGGGTAAAATTCAAGCAATTTCTTCATTATCAAAAATTGTTCTACCCAAAAAGACGAAGATTTTTTTTTCTTTTTAAAATCCACGAACTAAAAATTGTTGTCTGCAATTTTTATTGAATTTGGACCAAAGCCAAAATTTTTATGTATGGTAGTCAGTTAAGGACGACAAATGAGAAGAGAAATAATGGTAATACTGTTCATGTATGGCTCCATCCCACAAGACGCTTTTTGCGTACTTTATGCTTGCATACATTTGACGTTAACGCAGCATTTAACGTCATTTCAATGTTGTACATGCACATCAATTATGTGCAATAAATGACTAGAGAAACTTGTTTAGCATACAAAATCCATTTTTATTTGTTTAACACGGGCGGGAGAGTACAGGCAGGGACGCCATAGTGTCTTTGAAAACTCCACAGAGCCTCGAGTGCTATCACTATGGCGGTTTCAGCATGCTCCTTCAAGTGGATATACACACGTTCGTCGCAAAACAAGAATGCACTCTTGTCACGCTGCTGTTCGTTAGATTAACTTTTCGTTTGGAATTGCAGAACTTCTATCCTTTTCTTACAGTAATTTCAAAGTCAATTGATTTTTGAATCGATCCGATCTTTTGCCTATTCTTATTGTTGTTATCGTTTGGATGTATGAAAGTATACACTGCTTGGGCTTGTAAAGACCACCATCCCATACCATACCAAGTCAATTTAACACAGTATTCTTTCAACTTATTGAAGACCTAGTCCCCAATTATTCAAACCTCGTGATTATGGGCGATTTTAACTTGCACGTTGGCGACTCTAGCAACGTCGTTACTGACTTCAATGATTCTTTAGCTGCATTAGGTTTATTGCAGCATGTTGACTTTCCAACTCACGTCCACGGCCATACGCTCGATCTTGTGATCACAGAACTTGCTAACGGGATAGATGTACTTTCCTGTGAGCCTGGTATATTTTTGTCCTATCATTGCGCTGAAAAAATTGTTACGAAATTTAAAAAAAAAGGCATCGTTTGTAAGCCAATTTCTTATCGGAAATACAAAGATATGGACAATTTTAGTTTCGCCAAAGATATATCAGAACTTGAACTGTCTCAAAAATCTATGGATAAACTGGTCGATTTGTTTGAAAACGAAATTGAAAATCTATTTAACAAACATGTCCCTATAAAAAATAAAATTCAAATATATACATCACCAAAACCTTGGTTTTTATTAGAATATTATCACTAAAACGAGTAATGCGTAGATCTGATAGACAAACAGCCCACTGACTATAAAAATTACAAATCTGCACTTCAAACATATCACTCCGAATTGAAAAATGAAAAGCAAGTGAGTCCAAGTCATGAGGTATTAAACTCAAGGGGTAACAAAAAGCTGTATCAATTATTGAAAGAAGCAGGTCTTCAAAGACCATGTTAACAGAAAATGTAAAACAAAACTGGCATGTTGAACTACAATAAGATTAAGAGCATCCGCAAATATCTGTGTAAAGAAGCTGTTGAAACTCTGGTCCCATCTCACGTGATATCCCACTTAAACTATTGCAACATCAACCTCTATGGCATTTCGCAAATAGAATTATCAAAACTTCAACGTATTCAATATGTGTGCTAAACTTGTGCTAAATCGTTCGAAGTACGACAGTGCAAACAGGCTTTATACGACCTACATTGGCTTCATTTCAAAGTTCGAATTGAATTTAAAATTCTTACATATGTGTACAGCCGCTCTGTAGGAAAAGAACCAGCTTATTTAATAGAACTCCTAACCTACAGAGAGCCAAAACGAGCATTGAGATCATCTGAATCGTCTGTCGGGTGTTATAATGTACCTTTCAACAGAAAGGAAACATTCTCGGATAGAAGTTTCAGTACAGTCGGTCCGAAATTATGGAATGAATTACCACTTACTCTCAAGAAACCTAACTCTGTGGATATCTTTAAACAGAGACCGAATTCACTGTTTTTAATGACTTTTCAAAACTTTTGTAATATAAGAGTGTTTTAATTTGAACAGTAGATTTGAAGTATTTGCCGAATCAACCATTTAATTGTTTCAATTGTCTGCCCCTTTAACATGTGATTTAATAACTCTTCTTTTGTTATTTTAATATCAAACTTTTGTACAAAGCCATTGAATACGTTCATACGTAGAAATAGGCGTTTAATCAAATTGTCAAGTTTCGAAACAGTATAGAGGATGAATTCCTAAACTTATCTTATATTATTTAATTTTAACGATATTCGAAGTTGGACATTTTAGATGCACTGATTTTTAAGAACATTAAGAAATTGCGCTGATAATAATTAATAAATATCAAAAGAAGGGAAAAAACGTAATCGGCACATTAACCGAAAAACCTGAACATCAGTACACAAAAAACTAGTCCGCCTTTATAGGTACACGACGAATACGGATTTTTCGTACGCGCCGAATACGGATTTTTTTCTATGGAGTTGAATCAGAAAGTCTGAATCTTATTGAGATTATTGATAGGTTCGATATTGCCAATCCGAACTAGAACAAAAAAGATGGCAATCGACTATAACCTTTTCCTGTACAAACCCGGAATTTTACATTACTGTTTCTTTAATTATAATAATGTGTAAAAAGAAGAAATTGCTTGTAACAAGCAATCTCTCCTTTTCTCACAATATTTTCTACCACATGAGATGGTTTCATTTCAAATTGCATTCAATTTTGATTGTCGTCTGCAACCTCTTTCTATTTGAATAAGTCTGGAATTTTAAAAAACGGGAAAGGGTTAATACAATTTATTGAACCAAAGCTTAAGTTTTTGTGAGTTAATTGTGATGAATTGCACGAGCAGCTACAACGTCAATCACGATTACAATACCCTGCATAACTGGCTACAAAAAATGCGACCGTCATTAGATCATTTATATCTACATGTAAACATAGAGCCTCCAGAATTCAGGTTAGGCTCTCTCAAATATATTCATATATATTTGGCACTATTGTCGAGTTTTGACATTCTAATCGTACTTCCCAAGAAAAAGGTCCGATGGCGGAGAAATTGGGATTTCTAGACAAGTCTACTTTTGCAAGACAATTATGCAATATATCAACATCGAATTTATAATACTGTAGCCAATTTTGCTATATTCAGGGCTCCCGGTTTACTCGGAAGATTTTTTGTGTTATATTTGTAATCGGATATAATTGAATTTTTAGTTTCGTCTATCAAAAACAGCGTTTTGATTGGTTGGGGGAAAAAAGATTTATACCTCCATGCGCAAAATTTAGAGCACGCACCTATTTTGTATGCTTGCACACGAATAAGTTTGATGAAAAATGCATCAAAATTAACAAAATATATGTTGATGTCATTAAACTATATTAAATGAAGAGAATAGTTTTTTGTTTTCTTGCAGGTATGAAGCGAAATACCTTAACACACTTATATAGTGTGATTAGTGTTTATCGTTTCATACCTCCATAAAAACGAAAAAATTATCTTCATCTCTTAAGTGTTTTTAAGAAAAGGGTACTTCGCTGGTTTTGGTCAGACAGTGCTTAGTTAAAAGTCGTAAATTTCCGGTCAGACTTATTGGGGGAAATTGAATGAGATTACGCGCACGTGAATTATATAATCGGTAACGATTACCCGTCATTAACCCATTCCAACACATCAAAAATTTAGACTGAAAGAAGAGATTAGAATGATTAAATAATTACACTAACCTTGAAAGCAGATATTGGCTTAACAAATTCCCACACAACAAAATCTAAGACCGGGCGAAATTGAAAGAAGCTGCAGACGACAATTTCAAGTTGACGGAATTTTGAATTGTTCCGTCTTTTTGGATAGAAAACAATGTGGATAATGAAGAAATTGCTTGATACAAGCAATTTCTTCTTTTTCCACTATGTTTTCAAGCACTTTTTTCTCGAGGGGCGTAAAAAGGAGAGATTGAGTTGGAATGGGTTAAACACAAATTGATACTAAGTAATATTAAGGTTTGAAAGGAGCTATACCTTACTTTGAAGGGAAGGTTCCTTATTTAAAGAAAAAACTGAAATCAAGAATACAGAACAAAAATAAATATTTCCACTTTAATACTTACAAACTCGTGTAGTAGGACGAGGAAATTGAGTTACGATAGACATGTTTTTGCCTATGAAACGAATACTGTTTGTTTACATGGAGGTATGAAACGACAAGGAAACAATCACACCATTGCACAAAAATCGTATTAGACATTAACCCTTGTCATGCCGAATAGAATATTACATCGAAATAAAAGGACTGAAAGCGTTATAAGGCTCTCATTGTTGGTAAATATTTCTTTTAACAGCTGTTTTGATTAACGATTCTAGATTGAAAGGGACAAACAGGTGGTGTATAGAAAGATCAGACTTTATATATGTGCAGTCTAATCTTTGTATATACCTCCTGTAAAAACATGAAAATTCAGGGTTCAGCATGACAAGGGTTAAAAAAATCCGTATCATCCAAGTACTTACTAGATGGCGTCATCTTACCGGTAAAATGACGTCATGCCAAGAATAACGTAATAAGAATTATAAAAAAGGGTTTTTTTTAGATAGTTTTCGTAGGGTTTTTTATCTTTAATGGTCAAAAGTTGTTGGCACATGATAAATGGAATACTGCGATGCAGTATTTGTATTGGATTCTCGCCGAGTAAGAAAATTTGATATATCATGACACCTATAGTTATACGCGGCTCGAATCCAATACATAGTTTTGTATCACCATTATATCATACTATTAATGTTCCTTATGTATTTAAATCATATATCAAATAATCGTATTCAAGTTATGCACATTGTTGACTCTATCCAAATATTGAACTTATCCGCCGAAAGAAAGACTAATACTTCTGATTTGAGTTTACCGGAAAATTGAGAAATGATGGCTTGAAATAAATTGGTTAATTTTTTACCAAATATGGATGGATGGATTGATGGAATCAGCTACTTTCGGTTTGAAAGAGCAATAGCTACTAGTCCAACAGAAAAAGATGTTGTTACGACGTTTAAGTCGCGAAACCATAAAAAAAAATAAGCAAAAATTGCGACGTATTTAAAAGTTCAAAAGTCATCTATAATCTGATTGAATGATTTCATTGTCGACTGGTCAATGGATTGACGCTCGCAAATGGTCACTGTTTCGTGTTATTCCCCTTGTTTGCTTGATTTGGCGAGAGATAAGATGGACGGTACGCGGGTTGGTCCGAAGGCTGAAAGAGAGCTCGTCTGTTACTTGCTGTTGTGGATTTTTCAACTGCTGCTGTTGGTCTGAAGCTTTTGCCATTATAACTAGTATCTATTTTTTCTTGGTTGTTTGGATTAGTTTGTAGTGCGCTGTAAGCTCTATTTTTTGGTCGAACATCCATCAAACTTTTGATGCGATATTTTTATCTTAAAATGTAGGTAGAATACTAAGTCTTATGCATAAGCATGGTGAGCAGAGTGATCAGCTGAGAGCTGGTGTTGAATACCGTCATTATACTTGTGTGAGAAATATGGGAACCTAAGGTAAGGTGCATAGGTTCCTGACATATAACTTAAAGAGTGTGAAAAGGGGCGTTTAATTGAATAAATCCGCCAATTAGTTGTTTCATTCTCCTTCCCAATACATATACACCGGTGAACATTTTTCGTTAAGGGTAAAATTTGTTTAACATTCTGTTTATTCAATTTCTTAAACAACTATCATGAAATAAAAGAAGGAAATGTTCATATATGTTTAATTGACACTTTAATCAAACGCCATATTTGACTTTTGAACAAACTTAACATTCCCTTCAAATTAGTATTTAATTCACTCAAGCGTGTCTGCTTGTCTTTCAGTCTGTTGCTACTTTTCTTTTTCCTTCATTTTTATTTGGTTTAAGAAAACAGGAACGTTTTCTATGAAAGATGTTGATGTGTTTATAACGCTTCGTGGTCCTTAAGGGCATTGAAGCGTTATGAAGATAGCAATCTCTTTCTTTCCCCTGATGTTCTCTCATTGTCCTTCCATACACGCAAAATTAAGAAATAAAAATCATTCCTATGGCCTTGTTTTTGAATAGCGTGTCATTTTTTCTGATAAAGCGGCTCTTGCACAGACTATGTGAGAAAAGTTTTGGCTCTCAATTTTCGAATTTCTATCTGTAATACTTTCAGACATTTTTAGCTAATTTTGTGATAAAGAGACTGTTCATGACTTTAAAGAAAAGAAAGAAAAGAAGGAAAAATATTCTCTTGTTACGAGACGCCAAATATGTCAGCGAAGTACAACCCGAATGGAACCTGAATTCTTCGGGTAAAAAAGTTATCCCTCGATTGCAACGAAAGTTGCCTTATTTGTGGTTTATGTTACTTATCAATTGCGTCATTGGTTTCCGCTAACGATTCAGTCGTTATCGACATCACCCGAAGACTAACGATCCGTTGAATTCCGAAGTAGGACATTCAATTAAATTTATAGTTATTTAGTAGATTTAACACAAAGAAAGAATATTTATCGTGAAAATGACATTAATAACTGTTGGAAATGAAGATAATTTTCCTATATCAAATTTGCAAGAAAATCTGTTACAGAACCGCTTAAATATATATATAAAAATTTTGAAAATTAAGAACCACATTACAAGTAGGTCTTACCAAGATTTCGATTTCAGGGGACATGATTTGTATAGAATACGTATTAAATATTGAATGAGCGGGAACGAATCTAATCTATTAAACAAGTCATCTGCCAAAAGATGAAAACGAGGAATTGCCAGATAAATCTGTTTTAAATGACGAGTATAATTAATTCGTTATTTTACAATACTCACTTAATATTCTATTTAATTATATACTGATACATATTTCTAGGAGAATATATTCATTCCACACAGACAAAATCGGACACGCCTAAAAAAATCATGTTCTGACATTTTCAAGTACGTTTTATATAAGGTAGTCTAAGATGATGTCATTTCCATTCTGTAGATAACGTCATGTTGCGAAAGAACGTAATCAGAACGGTGAAGGAGAATGGAAATAAATGTAGAAATACAATTTTTTTCTGCGGAGGAAAATTTTGATATTCCACTTGACCTTCAGTCTCGGTAAATATCAAGAGTTTTCTCCGTAGCTCATAGGCAAGTACAAGATGTTGTATCGAAATCGTATTTAAATGATACGGCATTTTTTTGTGCTAAATAGAACAGCTTGTTGTTCGAATAATGAAATTCAGTGTATAAGGACACGTGATAATGACGCCATTACATTCATTATGACATCACTTTCACGCTAATGAAGCCCATCTTCACGTACTTCAGTTCGTTTGAATACCAGGCCACTGACATAGCGCAGTGGTAGCGCGCAGGACTTCTAGTCGAGGGGTCTCGGGTTCGATTCCCGGACGAGGCGAATATCCTTTCCGACATTAATTGGTGGATAATCGTATACCTTTGTGGGATGAGCAGCCGAAGGCTCGGGTAGGATGTAGTGGTATATTGGTGTGGGAAATACGGGGTATCCACTGGTAGGTGCTCCAGCCGCCGCGATAAGACCGCAGTACTATTGAAGTGGAGTATAACCCCATTCAATTAAATAATCAATCAATCAGTTGAATATCATAACACTAGTCTTAAATCACCCACGAAAATATCAAAATATTCATCGATTTTAATTCACTCCCGCACAGTGGGTCATATTTAAAGTATATCAAAACTGCAGCTATAGGGAAATACAGCCTACAGTTTTGTTTTTCTTTTACGTTTTCTTCAACATGTAATCAATATCAAAATTTCCAGTATCCAGACGTTTACATTTTTCCAGAAAGGCTTCTGGAAAACCAACAGATTAACCCAGACATAATACCCCCTCAGTAACGATTTCCTGGTTATTTGGTACCCAACATCATTCGTGATTCACCTCTAGATTCCTGGAAAGTGTCTGACAGCTCAAGGTTGTTTTTCAAAACAAGATAGGAATAGAAACTCCCTCCCTCTAAGATAACAGAATATAATGAGTACAAAAAGTTCCAAACAACTTCGATTTTATTGCTTTATTGTGCCTTTTCTGAGAATAAGAATGATTAAACAAATGTGTTTTGATCGGATTTTGGTTGATGCCTTATTTTTCCGAACGAAAAATACACCGTCGATTAACTCATTGTTTTTAATCAAGTTTGAATAAAGTTTACGTATGTGTGAAACTTGATAAGGTCGAGTGCACAGTACAAGATTCGGCGACCGATCTTTAAGGTCAAGGTTATAGTTCAATGACCGATAATCCTTTCCCGATGCATATCTTTAATATGTTTGGATGAGTTCATAATAAATTGACATACCTCTTCAAATTGATGAGGGAATGTGCAGAGTATAAGATTTGGCGCCCTACTTTCAAGCTAAAAATATTTTAATATGCTCTTGCATCTTGGTGAGACAATGTGCAGAGCACAAATTTCAGTGACCTAAATTCAAGGTCACGATTCAAGGTCACATGATCAAATCACCTTTTCCGGAGCACATATTTTATATTTATAGATAGATTTGAAAATATCTTGACAATCTTGTGTATCTGATTGACATGGGTTGTACTGCAAAAATAATATTGGAATAAAAAATAAATGATCAATCTCTGTCCCAGTCCACCTACAACGTTGGCCACGCCCATTGACTCCGACAAGAAGTCACGGCGCTATTTTGCAAAATTTATGGCCAGTTGCATGTATCAAGAGAGTATAACAGTTGTTCGGCGACCTAAACGTCGTAAATATACAACTTGAATAAGCTGTAATTACGACGTTTAAGTCGCAAAACCAACCAAAGGGTTAACAAAAATGGCGACCAATGTCAAGGTTCCAAACTCACCTCTGGTGTAAATGAATGATTTCATTGGTGAACTGGTTGTTTGATTTACAGTCGCGATTTGCCAATTTTAATAGGTCATGACTGGTACTACTTATAAACCTGCCTGTGACGGGATGTGTTACTGTCTTTAACAAAATCGTGTTTACGTTGATTTGCAATTGATAAATCGCTGTTTAGGTCGCCAACCAACCATTCTATGTATTTGTAATATGCTTCATTGAACAAAATAACGCCGTTTTAAATCGAAGCGAAACTTCTTGTAGGAGTCAATGGGCGGGGCCAAAGGAGTCAGTGGTAGGGGCCAGCGATTGGTCAATTAGTTGATAATAAAAAAAGAAAGAAAATGTTGGTCTATTAAACTTCATTCAACCCTTGCCAGACCACAAAATTTAGACTTGTCCAGTCCGAAAAACATTCCAGATGATGATTTTAAAAGTTGAAAAAATACACTGTGGAAATTGAACGAAAGAAAATTAGGGCTATCATAGGGGGGGGGGGGGTCTTTTTTATATATATTGCAAATACATTTAGTTGTTGGATAATTTTCTTTTTTATTTATTGTGTAAGAGAGACATTTTACTATTTGATGAAAACATGAAACAAATAGATCATGTCCCTTCTTCTTTAGTTCTAAGATTATTTAGACGCACAGTCAGTTGATTGCAAAATGTAAAGGAAATTTGTTCCATTGAAGAAATAGAAGAAACTGATGAGAGCTTATTTAACCCATCAAAAATAGACAAGATTTTACTATTAAAATATTGAAATTGAATGGTGACGCAGATGGCAATTCCAAGTTTAAGAAATCAAGAAAAAGTTTGTCTGATTGGGTAAAGGACATCGTTTTGTGGATGGACATATTTCACGCAGTGGAGCGCAACAGGCCCTGCTAGACCTCTTGTTTTTCTTTTTTCGACATCTGATTTGGTCGAAAATCGTCAGATAGAGAGAAAAGGTTCATACATGTACATTAATGATTTGAGTTTTACCCGTTCACAAGTCACAAAAAATTGATTCTATTCGTGGTTAAAAATCGTTTTTAGACAAAAAAAATCGTTCCTGTGCGTCCAGTCTAGTAGCATTTAGAGCTATGTACACACATAATTAACCAATCGCTGGCCCCGCCCACTGACTCATTTTGCCCTGTCTATTGACTCCAACAGAAAGTTCCGCTTCAATTTCTAATGGCGTTTTTTCGCTGAAATAATTGCCAGAAGCAAGTTACAAATAACTAAAATGATTGTTTGGCGACCTAAACGTCGTAACTATAGTGTTAATAAGCTGTAGTTACGATGTTATTGTCGCCAAACCAACAAAAATGATTCACCAAATGGCGCCCAATGTTGGAGTTCAAACTGAAATTCCAGTCTACATAAATAATTTCATTGGACGATTGATTATTTGATTCACAGCCAAGATTGTCAAATATGTGCGTTTCGTAGCTTGAATGAATACCTTAAGTCCTCAAACGGTTGTTGATCATATTAATCTATTTTATATATCAGAGTAAAGCCAAAAGCGGATTCATACTTCCGGCTGACCAGTCATGCCTGTCAATTAAATTGCCAGTCGACTTCGTATTACAGTTTGTTCAAGCTGAAGTTACGACGTTCGAGTTACCAACCATCTATTTTTTGTATCACGCTACTTGCCATAAATTTGATAAATAATGACGTTCAAATTCGAAGCGGGAATTCCTGTCGGAGTCAATGGACGGGGCCAACGGAGTTGGTGTACAGGGCCAGCTACTGGTCAATTCGATCAACCAAACAATCCCCTCATTATATATTGCCTTACCGGTAGTGATAACAGAGCTCCAATGTGACCGAGACGATAGCCGTTTTTACACGTCTTTTTTAATTAATTGCCTAGACTCAGATCCTATTCTATTACGATTCGGTCGTGTTCTCTCTTTCTTTCTTTCTGTCTCTGTCTGTCTCTCTCTGTCTCTCTCTCGTTCTCTCAATATTACTCTCTCTCTCTCTCTCTCTATTCCCCCATCTCTCTCTCTCCTTCTGTTTCTTTCTCACAAACACACTCTCTCTACCTGTCTCTTCGTCTATCTCTTTCCCTCCTGTCCATGCACTTTCTCATGCGAAAGTATTTAAATAGTCCATTCGATAGAAAACAGACACAATCCACAGGAACCCTAATTAAGTGAAATTATGTAGGATAAAGGTGAATTAACTTGAATAATTACACTTGGTTGCATAATATAATGCAATGTTTTGATGTCCGTATTCTTTAAAATTTAAAGGTGGGTTCACAAAGAGTATAATTACGGTGATGTGAGACTGAGTTGTTTTTGCGGCGGACTCATGACTAGAGGCGACAGAGTAGGACTCATGCACGAACCCCGATTTCGCCGCTGATCACGAAATTGACAAATTGCGGTTGTCAACCAAAGAATCAATCGACCAGTCAAATTATTCATTTAGACCGGATTTACGGATCGCGACTGTCAATCAAAAACAATCGATCAATCATATCATTAATTAAAATCGGAATTGAACTTTAGCCGTCATTTGTGTAAAGCCTTTTTCTTGTTTTAGCGACTAAAACGTCGTAACTACATCTCATTCAGGCTGTAGGTACGATGTTTAGGTCGCAAATGACCAACATCATTTTTGTAACATTTTACAAGCCATAAATCTTGCAAATTCCGTCTTTCCATTTTGAATTGGAGCTTCCTGTCGGAGCTCAATGGGCGTGGTCAGTGATCCGTTAATTGAGGGATCGCCGTTGCTTATAAAAAATTAATTGACAAATCAAACCATTTTATCTAGACAAGAATGAACTTGAACAGCGAAAATTATCTTTAGATTTTGTTAGTTTGGTGAGTTAAAGGTCGTAACTACAGCTTATTGACGTTTAGGTCTCCAACCAACGAGAAGTTTTTATTCTATATCTCCCACCACACCTTTGCAGAATAATAACGTTTATTAAATACCTATAAGTATTTCTATTAAATTAAATTCATTCCAGACTAATAAAATGTGAAACGGTACAAAACAATCTATATCTGATAGTGTCAAATACGGTTCCACATAAGGCAGTCTAATATTAGGTAATTTTCATTTTGTAGATGACATCATAATGCGAACAAAATTTATGGTAGCCTAAGTGAGAAGGGATTTTCTATTTAATAATATATATATGATAAATGGAATATTACGTTGCGATCGCGACGCAAAAGCTTATATTTGCTTCTCGCGTTGGAGGAAAATTTGATATTCCACTTGACCTTCGGTTTCTTGCAATAGTAACATTTTCCTCCACAGCTCAATTCAAATAAAAGATGCATCATTATCGTATGTTTTCTTATTTGTTATATAAAAATAAACATTTCTAGTAAAATTCATACATTCTTTACAGAAAAAGTCGGACACGTCAGAAAAACAAAACTTATCAGAGAGTGTCAAACGCGGTTCCATATAACGTTCTCTAAGATGACTTCATTTTCATTGTTATCAGAATCGTAAAGGAGTAGGGAAAAACCTGTAGAAATAGAGCGTTTTCTTCCTTTTCATAAATTATATTTTAAAATAGGTAAAGTTCTACAAAAGTTGTAGAAATAATTTCATTCCGTGAAAAACTGTGGTTTCCACAGCATTTGAAAACGGGAAATTTTAGTAAATCTTTGATTATTATTTTTTTATAAACTACAAAGCTTTAGGCATTTCTATTTCTTATGTAGCTTAATCACATGGTTCTCTACCATGCTTTCAAAAAATTAATCTCTGGGGTCAAAAATTGCCCGGCCCCTGAGGTTCAAAGTTTGCAAAAATGCTTAATTAGAGCAAGTTCAAAAGACTTCTTCCCGTAACTATAAGGTCTAGGACATTAATATTTGTGACGTAGCATAGCTAGATGCTATACAAAATCACTCTAATTTTCAATATCTCGGCAAAAATGCCTTTATCAACAAAAAGAAAATAATATAGAGTGATTTTGTAAAGTGTTTAAACAGTTCCCCGAGGAACATTATTGTTATACATAGCTAGATGGTTATGTACTTAATCACTCTATCAAATTGCTCTGCTAGGGTGAAAAGCGACCCTGCACAAGGGGTCTAAAATAGGGAAAACGCAAAATTTGAGTAAGTAAGAAAAAAAACCTCACTTTAAGGCCGAGTTAACCCTGGATAAAATATGGCCCTGGTCCCCAAGATCCAAAAATACGCAAGATTAGAGCAACTTCAAAAGTCTTCTCCTTCTGAAATTTAAAGTGAATGACATCCATATTTGGTCTGTAGCTCTACTAAATAATTTTGTACTATGTTACTGGAAAATATTCCTTTAAGAGAAACAATGTATCAAATTCTTCTCCTCTTAACATTGGTACACATTAAAAGAATTTGCAGACATTTATCAAGTTTTGATTGTAATCTAAATACAAGGAATTTTAAGGGTACAAAACATTGTGAGAAATAGAAAAAATGCTTGTATCTATCTATATATACTGCCCAACTCCCCTTTCGGGTATTACTGGCAGGTGACTTGTAACTAGTAAGTTCTCCCTTTCTCGCAATATATTTTAAACCTATTTTCATTGAGGGCATCAAAATGTGGGATATTTTGGTAGTAAATTCAACTATAAAGCCATAGGCTTTCATATTTATTGTATAGTCGCACACCTAAGAGGGATGAGCATCTTGAGACTCTGAAAGGATGTTAAAGTGTCATTATACCCATTCAATCAATAAACCCATCCCTTGGCTTAGCCTGATTTGTCACTTTATACAAACTTTTCAGCACATAGGAGGGTTAATCGAATACATTTATTTTTCAAGTAGAACTCGGGACTTGTGATTCAGTTGCACTTCATTTGGAAATAGTATATTATGCTGAACTCTGTGTTTGTCAAAGGGTTCCTATAACATCAAAGTGGTCTAATACCATACAAGAAAAACCTATTAAAAGACACACATCTAAGAGACGCCCTTTTTAAAGTAGACTCCCACATACGTATAATTATAATCTAATGCCTCTCAAAATACGGAAACTTAGTACAAGGTTTTTCGCTATCCAACGCCTTAATTACTACTTGTTGGCTTTAACTTAATGACTCAATCCAAAGATAAACACATATTAGAATATGACCTACGGTCTACAGCCCGTTGAATGGCTTTGATGTAACATGGGTAATGCAACACTAGTTTTAGAATTGAATGGTCGCTGTCCACGCCCACTAAACTCCGACAGGTAGTACCATTTCGATATCAAACGCCGTTATTTTGCAATATTTATAGCAAGTTACCTGTAACAAAGAAAAAATAAAATAGCTGGCCAACAGCCGCCGTCATAGCGCAGCTGGTAGCGCGTCGGACTGTCAATCTAGAGGTCCCGGGTTCGATCCCCAACGGCGGCACTCATCCTTTCCGACTATTTGTCTCTCACCAATGGGTCGATAATCGTAGACCTATGTGAGATAGCAGCTGGAGGCTAGTAAAGAATGTAATGGTAGTACTGGTGTGAGAAAAACCAGGATTCCATTGTTAGGTGCTCCAGCCGCCGCGATAAAACTAAAAGATTGTCGAAAGCGGCGTAAAACCCCATTCAAACAAACAAAAGCTGGTTTACGCCATAAACATCACAGCTGCAGCTTGGATAAGCTAAAGTTTCGACGTTTCAGACGAAAATCAACAAAAGTGCTTGACATAAGTATCGGCCAATAAGTGAATAATCCGATTAGTTGATTGATTGAAACAAGCAAATCAGCGGATGTCCTTGTGAATTGGTATTCGCCGATCCGCCGTTAATAATCCGTTATTCTTATGTCCTCAATACCCATTTGTTCACGTCAACAGGTTTCAATGTCCCCCTAATCTTTTGAAAATAGTCATGTACGTGCACTGGAAATAATTATATTCATTATTGTAACATATTGCCCAAAGTCGAGCGGAGTTTGGACCTTATAGACAGTTCCCTGATACCATTCTGAGGTCAGGACATTTGGCCCAAACCTTATCAAATTTGCTGAAGAAGTTTTTATGGCCAAATGGGAATCCTTCTGGAAAATGGTAATATTCCGTCAAATTATTAACAAAGGTTTGATTGATAGTTTCCATATTACCACTGTATAAGTCCCAACTTCGATCTAGTCTTTCTCAAACATGATATGTGTGTATTTATGAAGACTATTCATGTTAACCCTTTTATACGAAATGATTAATCCTTTTTAATGTTTCATTAAGGGCTGCAGTGCTGTTTCTATTGTGGGTAAATTTTGATTTTGAAAATTCATCTTATAAACAATTCTGGCTGAAAAAGGAATAAACATGTGGTTTAAACTAAGATCAGACTGCACATATGTGTAGGCTGATCTTAGTCTATTCCTCCTGCCAAGATAGGAATATTCCGGAATTAGCATGACAAACTTTAAAAACGACCCATTTCAAGCGAAAATGGGCCTTATTGATAATTTCCCAGTTACTACGATATAGGTAAAAATTATGACAAACTTTCTAAAACTGTCATATAGTCTAAATGAAAATCACTTGAATAATTGTTGACATTTATCAACCAAAAAGGCATTGTTGACTATCTAATCATTATCGTTTTAGAGGGTAAAAATGATTTTTGTCAAAACAAAGATACTATTGGTATTACATGTACGATTCATTAAATGGTTAGAGTTGAGCGTTATTTCTAGCATACTCAAGAAATCCGTGTTTCTATCCGTACCTGAAAATGGTACCTCGTTAGTCTAGATAAGCAATAAAACACGCATTAATTGATCAATTATGGCACAAAGAGGTTTTATCCACAGTCTAAGCAAATTCTACTACATCAGTGAAACTAACAGATTATCGTCGAACTTTTAAGGAAGAAGCGTAAAACATTTAAGGAAGCATATATATGAATTAAAATGGATAACAAAATTAAAAAAAAAGAATATTTAGAAAAAAGCTATGAATGGTGATAACATCTATATCACCATTTGGAATACCTCTACAATAGGGATTTTCATGCTATAGTGTTAACCCGTGTCGTGCTGAAATAAAATCCTATACAGGGTTGCTTTAAAATCAAAGGACTGACAGCACTGGAAAGCCTTAATGACGATTAATATTCTTTTTAAAAAAATATTATTTAAACAACTCTGGCTTAAAGGGGACAAACAGGAGGTGTAGAACAAGATCAGACTGCACTTATGTGCAGGACGATCTTTGTCTATACCTCCTGCTAAAACAGGAATAACCCGGGTCAGCCTGAAAAGAATTAAAATCTCTCAACTCCCTGATATTTATACATGTAGTTTCAGCTACATTCAAAACAATCACATTTACAAGATTGAAATTTAAAGACAAAAAATGACATTACGTGTGAGTTCACGTAGAAACAGATCTAGCGTTTAAGGCAATTTCAAATTTGCAATCTTTAAATTCTTTTAGTTTATTCTGCACGTGTTTGCTATCAAATCAGTTCAAAGCAATATTAGAGTAAATTCTGTGATGTAAGAACCATTTTTTAAATCTTTATGTGCACTGCACAATTCGTTTCTAAATGAAAGAACAACAAAAACAATTTTGAGTGAGCAAAATTTTGAGGGGTTATTAATATATTTATAGGCAATAATGATAGATTTGTACCAAAACTATCGTTTAACTACTGTTCAAATCCAAAAGGATTTGTTTTTCATTTCAAACATTTGAAAGTTATTAGCAAACATATGTTCCAGTCAATAGGAATCAGGAGGGTCTTAAGATAAACGCCATTCGTTACTTCATATGTCTCAGGATCTAACAACAATGTGTATAAATATGTTAAAAATAGTTCCACATTTTCCATGAAATATGACCGAAAAAAAGAACGTGTTGTGTCTTTCAAAAATATTTTTTTCGTTAATATGAAACATATAATTACAGAGAGAAAGCCTCACTTTTTAAGAAAACAATATCTGCTTGAGATGTTAAGAGAATGTTTATATAATACAAGATGGCCCTAAATCGTTCACCTGAATTATTTCTCTAAGTCTGACAAGGCTAGCCCAGCAATGCCCTAATTTTAATGGCGAATCAAATTTCATGCATTAAAATGTTTTGAAAAGTGTCACCTAAGGAAATTCCTGCCAAGCCTTGTCAAAATTGTGCCAGTTGTTTTGTTGTAGAAGATTTTTAAAGAATTGTTCCATGATTACCTAAGTCTGATAAGCCCGTTTTGCCATGCCCGGTTTTGTTTTTTGTTTTAAATTCAAACTTCATTAACAAGTTTGGGAAAAGGTCAGCCCAGGAACGTTCTTTGTATTTACTGCAAGATCGATATTTATTTCATTGGGTAAACAGTAAAAGATATTTTTTCACATGTGGCAGAGGCACGAGTATAATATTGCGTTCGGTCTTCACGAAATGAAATATACATCGTTCTTACGCGAAAAACAAACGATTATTGTATAAAAAGAGAGAATACTTTTTCTTTTTGTAAGACAATCATATAAAGTTCTTTATTATATAACAAACTCATGACGTCAGCTGTATCTTTCGCCCCACTGAGATGAAGTTCAGTTGCGAATAATGTACGTAAAAACCAGTTAATTATCAAAAGTCATTCTTATCATTTTGATAATTTACTGTTATTTCAGCACAATTATCTAGTAGAAATCCACCGAGAAAAACAGACAATCGACCAGAAAGCATTAACCCATTCCAACTCAACAAAATTTTAGACTGATCCAAATTGAAAGAAGCTGCAGACGACAATTTCAAGTGGACCGAATTTTAATTGTTTTTGTCTTATTGGATAGAAAACATGGTGGAAAATGAAGAAATTGCTTGATACAAGCAATTTCTTCATTTTCTACCATGTTTTGTAAAGCTTTTTTCTTGAGAGGCGTAAAAAGGAGGGATTGTGTGGGAATGGGTTAAAGAAATAAATCTCGAATTCACCTTTCCATGTTATTGTTTATTTAAGGCACATGTAAATAAACAAATAAACTCGAACATTGACCAATCTTTCATCACGCCCACTGAAATCCTACAGGAAGTTCAACTTAGATATCAAAAGTGTTCTTGATCAAAATTCATAGTCAGTAACGTATTAAGCACGATTTGATAAATTGGTTGTCGACCGTAACGTCGCCACTACAGCTTGAATACGCGCCAGAAAATACTCAACATAAATGTCGGAGTTCGAAGTGTAATTCATTAAACTGAGGAAAGAAATTAAACTTATAAATGAAAAGATCAGAAGAAATACAAATATTTTGAGTAACAACGGATACATGTAAGAGGATGCCACTCCGCTTTTACTGAAGTTGTCGTTCTTAAAAAAAGTTCCCGAAGTTCATCCTTAGTAAAAGTAAATGGATAGTTGCTGTCAGTCACAGAATCAATCGACCAATCAAAGCTTTGATTTAGTATAGAATTGAAATCTTAACTCTGACAATTATATGAAGCATTTTTGTTAGTTTGGCGACTAAACGCCGTTTATTATGCAAATGTAACTTCCTGTTGGAGCTCGAAGGTGTGGCTAGCGATCTGCTTCTTCTGAATAATGATGTCTTCAGAGCTAAAACTTGAATGCTGTCATTTTATTCATAGCGAGCTTAGAGAATTACTACAAAAGACAATATATATTTTTATCACTGACGGACCGCCCCTATCAATTAGGAGATCGATCTACTAGTTTGATGAGAGCCGCCGTCATAGTTGGTAGCGCGTCGGACTGTCAATCTAGTGTACCCGGTTCGATCCCCAACGCCGGCACTCATCCTTTCCGACTATTTGTATCCCAATAATGGGTCGATAATCGTAGTCCTATGTGGGATAGCAGCTGGAGGCTAGGAAAGGATGTAATGGTAGTACTGGTGTGAGAAATACCAGCTTCAGCCGCCGCGATATAACTGAATAATTGTTGAAAGCGGCGTACAACCCCATTCAAACAAACAAAAACAAACAAGCAAAATTTTGAAGAGTACTATTGAATATTAAGCGATTTGATATATTGATATCCACCCGTAGAACACCCGAAACCTGGTTCAAATTCTGGCCAAGTAGATTCCAATTTGCCAATCGCTGGCCCAGCCCACTGATTAATTTGACCCCGCTCATTGTCTCCGACGGGAAGTTCCGCTCTAATTTCTACGGCGTTATTTGTAAAATTTATGGCTAGTAGAATGTTACAAATAAGTGGAATGGTACGTTGAACGACGTTTAAGTCGCCTAACCAACAAAAAGGTTAGCAAAATGACGGCCACTGTTGGAGTTGAAAGCTCAGGTCCGGGATGAATAAATGCTTTGATTGGTGGCTTGATTCCTTATTGACAGCTGCGTTTAGTCAATTGGACCTTAACTCAAGTGCGGGGTGGTTCCAAAGGCTTCTGACCCGTTAACTGTTTTGTCGAATTCATTCATCATGCTAATAACTCACGTTGATTCTCAGATAATATTAACCCATTCCTACACAGTGACGCTTTTAGACGTCCAAAAGGGAAAAAAGCTTTGGAAAACATTGTGGAAAATGAAGTAATTGCTGCTTACAAGTAATTTCTTCATTATCCACAATAATTTCTATCACAAATGCAAAAAAATCCTATATTTCATAAGCCTTAAACTGTCATCTGCAACTCCTTTCATTTTGGATCCGTTTAATTTTTTGTTGTGTGGGAATTGGTTAAGTGATTTGATGGACTTACTTGAAGCTGTCAATATTGATACAAATTCATTCTGACATTATATGCATTTATATACTTTCAGGTACATTTACTGCTTCCCTTAGTTCTAGGAGTACATCTTGATGTGTTTGGTAAGTATACAACAAGAAATTCGTCGCAATTTGATTGGTTGATAAACACGTGACTTATAGTCACGTGCACTGTTTTTCCCAATGGCGCCTCGCCTCGATATAAATAGTCACTTTATTACGGTCAGTCAACCCTCGCTTTGTTAGTTGCAACACAGTTAAGCGAGCAGTCGGTGATATGTCCATTGAAACCTGTATGAAAAAGGTTTTTTTCAATAAGGAAAACATTTTGTGTTGTATTCTCCCCTTGTGCGTTTAATACATGAATGTGGTATACGTGTGACAGTTGAAGGCCCATTTTCACAAGGATCATATTTTATTTACAATCATAATTTGCAGATTACAGAAGATCGCTGTCAAATTTGCAAAACTGTTTTTAAATTCTTTTTATAATGTAAATCAAGGTGATCGCCACACGTGTAAGACCCTCTCCGCTAGGTTTTAAACCCAGGCCTTGCATTAGTCGCCCATGAACTTATCGGAGTGTTGGATTCCGATTTGATACCGCAGCTCCAATAATCTCATAAATACATACAAGCTTTTGCCAACATGATAGATATCATTCCCCAAGTAAACTCGACTTTTCAACACAAATAAAAGTGATGACCTTTCATGTTATCCAACGCCTGCTCCATTCCCGAAGCTGCGAGCCTATTCCGTGGAATACATGGCGTCACAAACTTGAATAAGAGGCACCTTGGGGTGAATATGTATTCGGTTTAAATTTTTATCTATGGAAGCCCATATAGGGTAACGCGATGAATAATCAATTCGCTATACGGTTTCTTGTCGGGATATATGACGATTTATTCACGGCTGGAGAAAACAATGTCAACCTTCGTCTGCGGCTCGGCTGACATCATTTTTCAAGCCGGGAATAAATCGCCATATACTCCGGCAAGAAACCGTATAATTCATACTGATACTTACACTTACAGTAATACTCTGCTGAGTTCTTGAAAATACAATATTTCCATGGTATTCTCTTAATGCGTATTAAATATTCATTCAAATTTGAGTTATTAATACATATTTCTTACTTGAAGCATCAATACATATTTCATAGGCAGCTTTGGTTTTAGCATTTCTCTGCTTATTTTCCCGTTACACCCATTTCGCTGGGCGATGATCTAAACCGATCTGCGGAAGCACCTCTGATCGCTAGGCATACAGAGTACAAAGATTATAAAAGAGAAATCTCATTTTTAACGGATCTCCAATGCCTTCAATTTAGGCAATACTGCCATGGTAATATTAACCCTTTCCTGAATGATCCACGATTTTTACGGCCTGAAATGTTGTACTTTAGAAAATATTGTGGAAAAAGAAGAAATTGCTAGTAGCAAGCAAATTCTTCTTTTCTCACAATATTTTCTTTCATAGAGGATGATTACTTTTTAACTGCACGTACTTCATAATGTCGTATGCCATCCCTTTATGTTTGAAAATTTTGAAACACAGTAAATGTTTAAGCAATATGTTGACGGTAACTTGAATGATTAGGTTACTAGTGAATATATGTAAGTACAATGTAGCAGAAAACTCATAAAAAACTTGTATCATGGAGAAAAAATGGTGAGCGCGAAAGGTCACCTTGGTCGCGACCTGACGAGGCTGATGACGCGTAGAATGCTAACTGAGCGATATTGAGTCTCCGTCGGTCGTCATTGACGGATCGATGGCATTGGAGCATTTTTGTTGATTTGGCAACTTAAACATGGAAGCAACAGCATATTCAAGCTGTAGGTACGACGTATGCGTCGACAACCAACCATTTTATTTTTGAAAAGTTATTGAACAACAACAAAAAAAATCCAAAGTAATACCGACGTCAATCTTAATTGAAATTCCTGACGAAGGTCGGACGGAAGGACCAGCGTTCCGTTAATCGTCGTATCTAGATCGACAGTACAGCGTAATTAGGTTGTAATCTGGTCGCATTTTCACTTTCGTTTTACATGCACTCTAATAATGATTCTCCAAAGTGCAATTTTTTACACCTTGAACTCCGTAGGTCACCTTCACTACATGCTGTTTTACAATATATTTGACGTAAGGAATTTTATTTCCCATCCAGAGGTATATAAAATAGTGCCAAAAAATGCACTGGGTGTGGAGGGATTTTGACATCAGGAATGCTTTATAATTGAACGAGGAATCCTAGATATTTTCTTCAAATCCTATTGGCCTCTCCTATAAGTTTGCAAATATAAAAAGAAGCTGATGTCAAATTTAGTGGCAAGATTGAGCACAAATTATCATGAATTACAAAGCGTAATGTGAGATGAACAGAATATTTTTGTTTTCATGGAGGCATGAAACGAAAAATCTAATCACACTGTAGTACTACGCGAGGTGGATTCATGCATACGTTTGATAAGTGTGACTTCAAGCAAAAAAGTAAATATTTCACAAATGTTGATACCTTTGTGGTGGAACTATTTTGTGCACAAGCAAACAAATTGCTGCTTCCTCATTTATTTCTCATGGAGTTATGAGTATTTTTTGGACAATCAGAACGCGCGTTTTTGATAGACGAAACTAAAAAATAAATCATTTGTTAATACAAATGTACATATACATGTAGATACCGAGTATTTTCAGCCAAGAAAACATGCACCATAGTTCAATGATTTCCTTTCTGATTTGATGTAGTTTTTTTCTGAATAGATTATGTCGTGTTAACCATGTAATGCTAGGAATTACTTCTCCTTGATTGTTTTAGATAAAGCTGGGAAAGGTTTACAATATGTGTGTTTCTGTACTAGTATTGTCATTATCTGTGCTTTGTCAGTCTGAATTTGCGAAGCATTTGATTAACATGACAAGCAGAATACGTGTTGCATGCAGGTCTTACAAGGAGCCAATTAGGAAATAGGAGAATTCCAATGACCTCGCCGCCTTGAGACGTCACAATTGACGATCGAGACTGTCAGTCGAAAATCGATATACCACTCAAATCATATATCAAGACGGGAAGTGAACTTTGAACACCGACATTGTTCGACATTTATGTGAAGTATTATATTGGTTTGGTGACTTAAATATCGTAACTTCAGTCTATTCAAGCTGTAGTTAGAACGTTTAGGTCGCCAACCTATTATCATATTTTTGTTAAAAGTTACTGATCATAAATTTTGTAAATAACGACATGAAATATTTAGGTCGAACTTCGATTCGGAGCTGAGTGGGCGGGGCCAGCGATCTGTCAACTTTCTTATCAATGCTTTTTAAAGCGAGTGGTTTTTGTCGACTTTTTAAACTTTTTAAACGTTATATGAACGTGTTTAGCACATGTTAAGAGGATATATAGTTAAATGAATACAATATGTAGCTAGGTCATACAGTAAGATCAGAATCAGAAAGATTGTAGATTCTAGGATTGTAGGGGGGAAATCAAATTTTAACAGTTTTTCCTGGATAACAAATCATTCATATCGTCGATGCGAAAGCAAAATGTCGTAACTACAGGCTTGAATAAGCTTTAGTTACGACATTTTGCTCCCGCACCGACGATATCTAGATTGGTGTCTAATGTTCCTTGAATATTTCGATTGTAAAAGTGAATACCTCTGCTTGATAGAAATTTAGTAATTTACATGTATGTATTTCATCCAGACAATACATGAATAACTTGATTTTCGATTAGTTTTGATTAGCCATACTATTCCAACAAAGCTGTAGTAACGACATTTTAGCCCTTGCACCGATGATATGTTGATCGGTGTCTAGTATTCTTTGCATATTTCGATATATTTACGCCATTTTTCGGAGAATTATTACATACGTTCTATCCCCAATTAGCATATCTAGCATTTGTGGCAGTAGGGTATGTGTTGTGAATCTGAACATCACGTCTCTCAAAAGTGGTTACTGCAAACAAGCACCTAAATAAAACAATTATACACTTTCTCTTACATTGTATCAGCGGCGTACGCAACACGCGGTCAAATATCATGGTGAATCAACATTATGAAACGGTGTAATTACGACGTATCTTCAACGTCTCTTTTACGTTGTAGTAGCATCTCTGTGGCGTACTTGAGATCCATCGCTGTACTAATGTGTTACTTCGACGTTATCCCATAGAGAAGAAAGTATCTTTCTTATATGAGGTGTTTACTACAAAGCAAAAAGCCTGTAGTAAACTCGATCCTGTGCTTCGTTAAAAAATTGTCTACAGTTATCAATAATGTGTTATCCACTACATCTTAGATCTTCTTCCCCTTAAACCAGTTTAACACTATTGCGTACCAGGTTGCAAAAGTCGCAATAAGGATGGAATTTAGAGAGATAGCCACATTAACGTGAACTAACGCAGACTAAGCCACTTTATACGGGGAGCAGCGAGGTATTCTAAATACGCGCTTCTATAAGAATCCTTGAATGTAACATAAATTATGTTTACGCTACACACAAGAGCGAAAGAAACACACAGCATTTATGCCGTGAAAGAAAAACTAGAACATTTATGATTAACATGATACTAAACTATGACAAAAGTGCGTGAGATCGGCGAGTGTGCATTGCGTAAAATATATAGAAAACATTGGGCGTGTGGATATGAAATAGCGATTTCATTTCTACGATTCCACAATCGACCAATTGCGGATGTCAATCAAGGAATCACTTGACATTGGCCGCTATTTTTGTGAAACATTTTGTTGGTTTGGCGACTTAAACGTCTTATCTACAGCTTATTCAAGCTGTAGTTCAAACGGTAAGATTGCCAACCAACCATGGTACTTTTTTTATCCCCTTTTGATATCGAAAAAGAACTTCCAGTCGAAGTCAATGGGCAGGGCCAATGGGGTAAGTGGGCGGGCCAGCGATTGGTCAACTAACGGAGGAAAGCGAGGTTTTGCAGAGTGTTCGACTATTTTTGATGACGATTTAAGTCAATTCAGTATATTTTTGAACACAGATTAGATATATTGGGGAATATTATGTTAAGATAGAGATACAACATCTTGTAATTGTTTTGATATGTGGAGGAATTTTTTTATAATTAATGAGACCGAAGGTCGAGTGGAATATAAAATTTTCATCCACAGCGAGAAGCAAATACAAGAGTTTGTATCGCAATTGTTACGTTATATCCGATTTATTATATACCCATTTTTTATTTGATAAATCCGATGAAATGATATGAAAAAATTGTATTTCTACAAGTATTTACCCTTTCCTATACCATTCTTAATACGTTATTCGCATTATGACGTCATCTACAGAATAAAAATGACGTCATACGGGTTTTTTTCTGGCATGTCCGATTATGTCTGTGTCGAATCTATATATTTAACTAGAAATATTTGTAGGTATATAATAACTAATCTTATACAGTGATCTATTTTTACGATAAAGCCAACAAAATTATCGATTTATGATATTCCATGAAAATATGACTCCGTTTGTAAAATTACGTTATTACTTTCATACGATGTCAATTTCAGTGTAACGAAAATATGTAATTAGAGCACAGATTGAACAGATGTCCATGAAAACTTGATATAGGAAAATTTTCTGATTTTCCACGATATATATTCTTTCTTCATGTTATATCTACTAAGTTCACTATAAATCAATTTATTGCCCTACTTTAAAACATCGGAATATATTAGATGGGACGGTTAGTCTTCGTGTGATATCGATAACGATTGTATTATTAACGGAAGCCAATAATGTAATTTATAGGTCATAATAACCTCATATAAGGCAACTTTCGATGCGATCGACTGATAACGTATTCATTAAAGAGATGAAGAGAACATTTTTTGTTTTCATGGAGGTATGAACCGAAAAACCTAATCACACTGTATGAATACGCGAAGCGGATTCATACATTGTGTGATTAGGTTTTTCGGTTCATACCTCCATGAAAACAAACAATATTCTCTTCATTTCTTATAATTTAATAGCATCAAGCGAAAAACCAAAAGCTTTACAAATTTTGATACCTTTTTGTATGGGACTATTTTGTGCGGAATCATACAAAATTGCTGCGTGCTCAAAATTTTGTTCATAGAGTTATGAATAATTTTTTTCGACCAATCAGAACGCCCGTTTTTGATAGTCGAAACTAAAGATTAAATCATTACCCGATGAGTTACGGTTCTATTCGGGCTGTACTTCTTTGACTCATATTACGTCTCTTAACGCGAAATATCTTTATCCTAACCCTAGTACAGACATTTAAAGTGAGTACCGTACTGAGTGGTTATTTTTCAAATCAAATCCAAATCTAATTTTCGTTTGCAAAACTTTTGAATTTGGACGGGTCTAAAACTTGCAAAACAGGAAAGGGTTAAGCATGTTTGGTTTAATATCCTACTACATGTATTGCACTATTGCAATATAACGCATTTGATATCAGAAGTAATCAACCGGTTCATTTCACTCCCCCCCCCTTGTCATATTGTAAACGTTGTTTATCGAAGTTGACTAGTCCACAATTGATAATAATGAGAAGGGGATAAAATATCTAAAACCTTTAAAACTAATTAAACGTAATGCATACGCCAATTAGATTCATACAATAGTGTGATTAAGTTTTAAGATTCTTATAATTCTTTTTGTTTCTTATAATTCAATGTCATCAAGCAAACTAAAGCAAATATTTTACTAGTTTTGAGAATATATTTGCATGAAAAATAGTTTCACGGCATAAGTCTTGTCTGTTTGAGATAAAAAAAATCAGCTGATCAAAATGCTTGAATTTCGATAGACGAAACTAAAATTGAATTAACTATCCGAGCAAAAAACGTTTTACCTATTCTTGGAACCCAATAATGTTTCTTCAGTGAATCGGTGCTGACTAAATACGCGTGTCCCCGAATAGGGAGATCATGGTATGTACCACACTGTGGGTTCAGATTACCGCGACGTTGTCTCGGTGTGCCTTTGTGATCGCAATACGCCGTACAAGCGCCACCCGGTATGCAGCTGTGTATTGAATATCAACTTTAGACAGTACGAACGAGATCGTTTCCTTTGGAGATATAGAAATAATCAGATTTTATATCTACGGTACTAGATAAGTTCATATGCGATCTGCATCATTCCATTTAATAGTTTACGGATAGTACAGAATTCTATTCCCGGAATGTGATGTTATATTTAGACTAGTCGCATCCGATGACAATAAAATATGTTCAAAATTGAGACTAATTTGTAAATCACTGGACGCAACTTAAACATTCCGAAATTTCATTGATTCGGAACTTTATGATATGTTAATAAAGAATTCTACCAAGAGAAAAAAGGGAAGGGAACTAATACACCATTTTGGTTTTTATGGGGTTGAGGTGGGAGTATTAGAATTTGAAATTTTGCATACAAAAGCGCCAACACAAATCATTTTTCTATTCTAAAAGTTTTCAAGAAATTGTAAACAATGCCCTAAAGAAATCTCCAAAATTTCAGTCCGTTTGGCTACGTAGAAGTCATCTAACAATCTTTACTTCTCGTTGATTTCAACGAATCAAACCTCGGATGTACATCGTATAGGAACATTTTAACGCCTCGCGTGACAAACTTTCAAATTGCGCTATCTGTTATGGAAAGCAATTGTGGTAAAATGTATTAGGAAAGGTTTTGTAAGAACTCTATTTTCTCTTGGTTTAAACATATTTCATTTGCATAAATTATTATTCGGACACTACAGATAATAATGACATACTAATTCCATGCAAAAAGGATAAGGACATAAGCAGAGCTTAAGTTGTTCTTCTCCTTCACGTTGCTCAAGAGATGTACGACTGTTTATTATTGCGTTATATAACTATTTCGGTAAGAAGAAGAAAATAATTTGAGGATTCAATAAAGAAAAGCTAATCTAACAAAACAAAAAAGAAAAAGATTAAGATAGGCAATAAGGGCTTTAACTTTAAAAGAAACCGTTTTTAGCCTGAGATTGCGTAAACAATCTGAGGCTAAAGTTACAATGCTAAAAATTAAAACCCATGCAGAGTTTAATGTGAAAACATAATGTAAAAACATCTACCGCAATCAATGTGGTCTTCTGTCGCATGAAAAGTAGATCGGATCTGACCATAAATTAATACGCCCGATTGAGTCGAGATGGGCGAAGGCGAGATATGACTCATTGAAAGCTGGCGGCTTGATGTACAGTACTTCTGAATTTGGCAAATTTATCAAAACTTGACGAGTGAATGGAAAGAAAGAAAGGAGATATGTAATATAATTGAAATTATTAAACATATATAACCATATCATATTGTTAAGAAAAAATAAGGTGTTTGTTTCATACCCAAATAATATTACTTATTCTAGGGTAACAATGTTAAAACGGTCCGGTTAGACGAAGTTGCTGTATAAAGCTGATAAGCGAAGCTGTCGGTTTTTTCGCACGATTGGAATGTTTTGTTTAACAAATTAATTGGTCATTCATAGGATCATATTTGCACTGTCTGAAAACAGTTTGGTCGTGCTCGGACGTTGTGTCTATATATTTTTACATCCGAATTCTACCCAAAGGATGCAACCTCTACATACCACTTTTGAAAGGTGTACAAAATTATGTTAACCTGGCAAACGACCGCCGCCCTCTCTCGCTCTCTTTATCTAGAGATTATAAAGCGCATACTTACTTAACGAAATTGGTCTGTGTGGTAGAATACTCACATCGCACGCAAGAGCCTCCTAGTTCGAACCTGGCTACACGCTCAATTCCCCCATCTCTCTCACTCTCTAGCTCTCTCTCGCTAGCTCCACTAGCTGAAAGCCAACGAGCGTTTGTCATGATGTGGTTTCCGTCGTCTGTCCTTCAACTTTTACTTTAAAAATCTTCTTCTCAGAAAGTACTGAACATAATTCAGCCAAACTCAACCAAGATTAACAGGAAGGATCCTTGGGTGGCCTTTATCAGATCCCTTCAAAGCATTTTGATCGGGTGAAAAATATGTAACGATATATACATGTAAATATATCGTTACAATACCTCAACAGGATGAAAATTATTGCGGACAGGTTGTGTCCCCTAGCGCACAAATTGGCAGATCTGCGCACAATCGACAGTAGATTTGGGTAGAAAGTGGAACCTCCGATAATCCGACCATCAAACTTTTTCTGCCCAGATTATATATCTCCTGTATACACACCTCAGGCTTTCAGCGCTTTCAGCGCTTTGATTTACATATTGCTTTACCTTATATAAGTTTCTACGTTTACGGGAATGGCCGAGTGTGTTCTGATTGGTCATCACACTGTCTACTCAAATGATTCTATCTATCTTACAATAAAAAAAAGATAATGAAAGAGTATAGCTCCAAGCAAACATTCCTTGGTTAATGATACCGAATTCTCCTTGTCGTAATGAATCACATCCGGTGCAAGTTTTGGCACAATGATGTACCTCTCTCGGCGGGCAATGAATTTAACACGTCAATCTGATAGCTATCACATATGTTAGAATGCTTGGAAATAGTACACTGTTGATATGTTCAGCCTTTCCGTGCCAAAACGTTTGACAAACATTGCCAACGTTTTCTATCTCTAGAAATAATTCAACGGTGTTAACTTTTACAAATTAAAGATTATATCGTTGGTGTTCTACCAGAACCTCGTAACTACAGCTTAGTCTAAGCTGTAATTACGAGGTTTTGCTAGAACATCGACAATATATCATCGGCGGGCCACCAAACCCTCGTAACTGGAGCTTTATTGAAGTTAAACTGTAAATATTTGATGTGTGGGCGGTACTTCAATCGTCGACATGTTCCCTTTTATCAAACTATCAAACGTATTCATTCAATCTATAAGTAACCTATACTGTCTGATAGCTAACTACCACCGTCCCCTAACTAAGAATCTAAAGAATTCTTAATGAGAATTTTTGATGACGATTTAAGTAAATCCAGTATCTTTTTGAACACAAATTAGATATATATAGGGAATATTATCTTAAGATAGAGATACAACAGTTGTGTATTGAATATCAACTTTAGACTTTTTCTTTGGAGGGATACAAATGCTCAGATTTTATATCCATATTATGTGTTTACCGCACTAGATACAGTTCAAATGCGATCTGTATCATTCCATTCATTCCATTCAATAGTTTACGCAAAGTACAGAATTCAAATCACAAGTTTCTATTCCATTGTGAGAACGGTCCAAATTGAAAGAAGTTGCAGACGACGATTGAATGTTGATGAAATCTTTAAAATCTTTGTCTTTTGGGGTAAAAAACCTTTGTGAATAATGAAGGAATTGCTTGTCACAAGCAATTTTTATTTATTTTTTTTTTTTCACAAAGTTTTCCGAAGATTCCAAATTGATGTGCATTTAAAAGCGTCATTGTATGGGAATGTGTTAAAGCGTTTCTAAGCATCATCTAAATACATCGTTTTAGACGATAAACCATGTTTAGTAATGAAATAAAGTAAATTTTGATTTCAATTAAAGGAATTTTCATATACTTCTCGTAGAAATCAGAAGAAACGTGATGGACGGCTTTGATAGGGATTAAATTCATTCATTTGCAATCTTTACATTATGACGATTTCCCGTTACAATAGAAGTTGACGGTTAACCATCCGAGACCAGACTGATAAGGTCTAAATATATCTATTATCTCATCGCCATGAGAAATCATGAAACTTTTCTATTTATATTGATTGATTGATTCAATAGGGTTTTACGCCACTCAGTCATATCGCGGCAGCTGTAGCACCTAACAATGGATTCCTGGTATTTCTCATACTAGTAGTACCACTACATCCTTCTCTAGCCTCCGGCTGCTATACCACTTAGATTTATGATTACCCACCCATTGGTAAAAGACAAATGTCGGAAAGGATATGTGCCGCCGCCGGGGATCGAACCAACAATATCCCATGATTAAAGAATAGGAGCTTGATGCGCAACCGACTGCGCTATGACGGTGTCTTTCTATTTAAGAGCCGTTTAGATCTTTCAAACTCGTTCAGTTAAAACATTATATGAAACGAAGATTTTACGAGAGCAAAATAAGCAAATATATTAGTCAGGCACTATTTTAGTTTCTGTAATTCATATTCATATTACACCACAAGCAGTTATAAGCGAAAATTAATATATTGGCCAATCTTAAGGGGGCGTTGTGAACGCCTTTTGTCTACAGGAAATATCACAAAAAAGTAATTTCTCTTGTCAAGGTTTGGTAATAAACATCGGTAAAGTGCATAGTTGTGCAACTTTTACGATTTGCTGACGGGTATTTACCGTCGTCATTTGTTTTGAATGCAGTATTGTGTTTAATGCAAAAGGGTTGTAAGTCACTTAACAAGGTAAATGAACTTACAGTATATTTACACCATCTTCTTGAATCTGTGTTACTTTGACAGTGTGATTATTTCAACAGACAATACAGGTGTCAAATGATCGTTTAGTTGTTGTCTGGCGCTTTTCTCGGATTCCATAGCAAAAAATCCCGTTAAATGTAGAGTGTAAGTTGTTAAAAGTTCAAAAAAGACAGAAATCCGCAACGCAATATGAAGTATCTTTTATTTTTACATGGTTTTAAGAAGACTTCCCTGTTATCTTTTAATCTATTCCACGCAATCCCGCCTTTGACGCCCATAAGGAAATAAGAGTTAAAAAAGCATCGTGGAAAATGAAGGACCTGCTTGTAACGAACAATGTCTTAATTTCCAAAAATGTCTTAATTTCCAAATAGACAAAATATTTAAGATTTACCGATTTAAAAGAATCGTCTCTAACTTCTTGCGATTTCCACCAGTCTAAAATTATATTGTGTTGTAATGCGTTTGATAATATGATGTTATCATTAAATATATTTTCTTATTCATTCATTGATGATCCGAATGTGCTTAATAATTGACCAATCCCTGGCCCCGACCACTTACTCAGTTGGCCCCGCCCACTGACACTGACAAGAAGTCCCGCTTCAATTTTGCACGGCGAACTTGCCAAATTTATAGCAAAAAGCATGAAACAAGAAAATGAAAAAGTTAGTTGGCGACTTAAACTTTGTAAACTAAAGCTTGAACAAGCTGTGTTTACGGCGTTTAGGTCGTCAAACCAATTAACAGAAATGGCCGCAAATGTTGGAGTTCAAATCTGGGTAGCTGCGATTATTCAATTGTCGCCACTGTAGATGAATGGCTGAATGACATGGATTCAAGAAGAGTCATTGGTTCTGTTTTTATAGACCTCAGAAAAGCTTTCGATTTGGCCGATTACGAAATTCTATTGCACAAGTTAAAGCTACAGAATTTTTCTGAGAAATCGTTGTCACTTCAAATCATATTTGAACGAAAGAACACAATGTATTAAATATAAGAATATGTACTCATCTTTGCAAACTTAAACCGAGCGGTGTCCCACAGGGCCCTATACTATTCTTAATTTATATAAACGATTTAAGTTTATTTACCAAAAACTCAAATTTGGATCTTTACGCTGATGACTCAAGTCTTTACTCATCAGGAAATGAATCGTTAGAAGTTCAAACTAATCTTCAGAGAAGTTTAGATTCTATCCTCGATTGGTGCACGAATAACAACATGCTTGTAAATCCAAATAAAACTAAGCGCATGCTTATTGGGTCCAAATATAAATCTAAACCTTCTACGCTTGATTTGCGTATCAACAATATTTCGATAGCAAATGTTGAATCGCATAAGATATTGGGTCTGAATGTAGACAAACATTTGTCTTGGGCGGATCATATTGATAAAACATGTGTGAAAAGAAACAGCAAAATCGCTTTGCTCAAAAGAATATCATTATACCTTACATCAGAAATGAAACAAATTTTTTACAGCTCATACCTCTACCGTGTTTTGATTACTGTTGTCCTGTTTGGGACAGGAATACTAAACGGAATTAATCTAAAATCAACATGCTTCAGAAAAAAGCTGCACGTATTATACTAGGGAATTCAATAAGAACAAAATCAAAATCACTCTTTAAGCATCTTAAATGGTTAAATTTCGAAAGTATGTGTAATTACCACATTACCACATACTTCATAGAAAGGTGTGTCGGTTTTCAAAGGGACAAATTGATTCTCGCGAATACTTGACTTCTTGAGACGAATACCATTATATCACGCATTTCCCTAAAAGGTGAAAATACATAATATGCATGCATACCATTGCGATGAATTGACCAATCACGGCTGTCAATCAAGGAATAAACCGACCAATCAAATCATTTATTCAACTCCAACATTGGCCACCATTTTTGTTAACCTTTTTTGTTGGTTTGGCGACTTAAGCGTCGTAAACTACAGCTTAGTTACGACGTTTAAGTCGCCAACTAACCATTTTGCTTTTTTGCTTCATGTTACTGATCTAGCCGTAGATTTTGCAAAGTGACGCCGTTTAAAATCGAAGCGGTACTTCTTGTGGACAATGTGCGCAGCTGACGAAGTGAGCGGGGCCAGCGATTGGTCAATTGATGGAATGACTATTTCTGATTTAACCTTCTATTGTTTTCTTTCTTTTTCTTTTTTTCAAACTTTAAGGCTTGTCCAAATTTTCCAATCGCAGCTGTCAGTCAAACATCCAGTCGAACAATTAAATCATTTATTTTTATCAGAAATGAATTTTGAATTCCGACATTGGCAGCCATTTTTAATAACCTTTTTGTTGGTTTTGCGACTTCAACGTCATAACTAAAGCTTGTTAAAGCTGTATTTACGGTGTTTAGGTCGTCAACCAATTTTTCTACTATTTCATTTCACGCTACTGGCCAATGATTTTGCAAATTTTAGTTGTTTAAAATAGAAGCGGGACTTCCTGTTGGAGTCAGTGGGCGTGACAGGAGTAAGTGGGCGGGTCAGCGATTGGTCACTTGGAAGGGTAGGCAGACGAGAATATAGATTAACTACAATTCAAAGGGTAACCTTCCTTTATAATTTTTGAATCAATATTTTTTTTTTTTTTTTTGGGGGGGGGGGGAGAAATGGCTTTTAAAGTAATTTAATTTTTCCTACAGTGATTCTTTTAGTATAATATCACAGGGTCGTAAAATCATGGATTGCACGGGAAAGAGCTAAAGTATATCCAAGCATACGAGAACTTCAGACGCGATCCAGCACAATTTCCTTATATTTCAGGCAGCCGCTGTAACAATCAAACCGTCGACATTGTGTTCGCCATCGACTCCTCTAGTAGTATATGGAAGCCAGACTTTCAGCGTCAACTTACCTTCATCAAAGATGTGTCAAAACAGTTTGACCTGGGAAACAAGCCATCACAGACTCGTATCGGGGTCGTATCGTTCGGGGATTCATTCTACGTCCATTTTCAACTATGGCAAAACAACAGACAAGATCTGCTCGAGAGAGCTTTGCTTCGAATACGCCATAGAGCAACTCGTAAAACCAACACCGGGGCAGCATTAAGGTATATCCGAAAATACATGTTCACACACCGGTACGGGAGTCGGATGAATGTTCCCCACGTCGTTATCTTGATCACCGATGGAATGTCCTCAGATCGAAAACATTTATTATCCGCGGCAGAGAAGGTCAGAGAGAAAGGAATCTTGATATTTGCTATTGGTGTTGGTGACGGGATAGATTACGATGAGTTAATAGCAACAGCTAGCAAGCCAAGCAAACATTACGTGTTTCAGGTTGATGATTATAGGTCATTGGATTCCTTGAAATATATACTTGCTAACTATACTTGTAAAGGTAAGAATGCTTAACTCGTTAATCCTTGCTCTTCTTTTGTTTGAATAATGTTTAACACCACTTTTAACAGTATTGTAGTCATATCGAGACCACCGTAGCACCTGACTACGTATTCCTGGTATTTTTCACTCGAATACTACCACAACATCCTTTCCGAGCCTTGCTCAGTTGCTCATCTTACGTAGAAGCCAAATATCGGAAAGGATATTTTCCGGGACCGGGAATTGAACCCAATACCTCATGATTGAGAGTCCGACGCGCTAAAACTACGCTATGGTCGCTGCCTTGCTCTGCTTGATTATGTGAGAACCAGTTTGTGTGGAGAAAGATTAGAATGCTTTTACACGCAGGCTGATCTCCGTCTTTGGTACCTGTAGTTGCATTAGGGAGTAATAGCACGAAGTTTTATTTACTTGTAACTTGTCTTGTTCTTAGATCATCTAGCGGTCTCCTTCTTTTGATTTTCTATGGTAGAATATGGTAGAAATCTCCTGTCCGGAAATGACTGATACCTATTCTCTTTCTCCACAATCCCCTCTTTACACCTCTCAAGATAACATTGTCGAAAATTGAGAAATTATTTGTTCATTTCTTCATTTTTCACAATGTCCTCAACTTGAAATTGTCGTCCGCATTTTCTTTCAGTTTTGACCAGTCTAAACATTTATCGTCTGATAAAACAAGCGTGTCATCGAACGTTTATATTTAGTGTTTTTACTTCTTTAAAGAAAATATAAGGACACTTTAATTTATGAGTCTAAGCGAGATTTCCTTTTTAAAAAAAATCCGTTTGTACCCATGGGGGAAGACAATAAACAGTCTCGCCCCCCTCGAAATGAAGTTATTTTGTTGTTGTTGTTTCAGTATATTGGCAGCTTATTAGCCCATTCCGATACAATACCACTATTTACGCACCTTTAGAAGACAGCTCTTGAAAACACTGTGGGCAATGATGTCCACGATGTGATGTCATGATGTCCACATCATTGTCCACGATGTTTTCTACCCTAGTAGGAGGTAAATTAGGTGTTTTTTTTAATTTTACAAACATGAATTCAACTTTCAACTTGGAGTAGTAGTAAACTTTGTCATTTTGGAAATGGGGAGAAATCTTTCTTAAGTACCTGTCCGAAAAAGAATATGTGGAAACTTTAGATAACCAAAGTGTAGTCGAATCCAAGTCTTAAGCTCTCTCTAAGCACATGTGTAGTATAGTTTAAGTCCTTAAGCTCACTTTAAGCACATGTGTAGTTTAATCTAATACCTTAAGCTCACTTTAAGCACATGAGTAGTCTGATCTTAATCTAAAGCTCACTTTAAGCACATGTGTAGTTTAATCTAAGTCCTTAAGCTCACTTTAAGCACATGTGTATTCTGATCTTAATCTTAAGCCCTCTTTAAGCACATGTGTAGTTTAATCTAAGTCCTTAAGCCCTCTTTAAGCACATGTGTAGTATAATCTAAGTCCTTAGGCTCACTTTAAGCACATGTGTAATTATTTGTTATATCATGTATAGACTGGGAAAGTACTCTGCATGTACTAAAAGGAATGTCTCTGATAAATAATTGATGGATATTGTGACTGACAGTTTGGTTTTGTATAAACCTACAGTTAAATTTCGTTAAAGTGACCGCGCGAGGGATCACAAAAATGTTGTCGCTCATGAAATTGGTCTATTGATACACTTTGACGTGACATGTAAGGACGCATCGGTTCGGCTATATATATAAATTATTGTAAGATTTTCAGTTAATCCTATGTTGATGGAACCCATTAGAATCGTCTCATTTACGTCTTGTCCCAGAGCCAGAGTTATTTAAAAGATCAAAACAGTTATCAACATAAAATAAGTACTTCCAGTCTTTTCAGTCCTTTTTTTTTTATTCAATTCTCTTGTGAATTTTTATTCAGCATGTTAAGAGTAAAGACCCTATTATCATTCGGATTATTTTGTTGGAGACATAGTATTACCTGGACTTGAAATTACGCAATATTTCCGTCTGAAACTATTTTGCTGAAAGGGATCTACTTTCTTAGAAAAAATCAAGAGTGTTAAAAAAACATTTACCTGATTTTTTTTATTTCAAATTCCTGATCGTTTTATTCGGGATATATTTTTTTCTAGAGTTGTATAAATAAGTAATTCATTTTCAAGATTGCCGATCAAATAAAACAGAAATCTTGTTTTCATCTGAACAATTTAAAATGTCTTGTAGAATGTCTGTTTCAATTTGCAATGGCGAAAGAAGAACGTTCCTGTTTATTCTCACTCGATTGTAACAGAAAATATATAGTTTTGCCGTCGTAAGTTTCAGGTCTACTATTTTCGTTTTATCCTCTAAAATGGACGGATCGCTTGCCCCGCCTACTGACCCCGCTGACCCCGCCCACTGAGTCCGAAGGAAGTTCCAATTCGATATCAATCGGCGTTATATTGCAAAATTGATGGCTAGTAACATGTAACAAAGAAGTAGCATATTGATTGGAGACTTGAACGTCGTAGCTACAACTTGAATAAGCTGTTAACAAAGTCGTCAAACCGACAAAAAAAGAACTTAAAAAAATGGCGACCAATGTTGGAGTTCAATGTTCGATTCCAGCCTAACTAAATGATTTGACTGGAGAAACATTCTTATACTATACGTCATTCCTTAAAAAGAAAATATCTTTTTTTAACTTCTGTGCAAGCACTTATGAGGAAAGGATCAGTTCTTGAGTCACTTTGTCCGTCTATCCGTCTGTCTAATTGTCCTTTTTGTCGGGATTGTACCCCCTTTTCTTACTTTTCCTTTGTGTTTTTACAGTTACTTTAAAAAGTACAGAGATTTCAACTTGAAACTTCATACACTGAAGATGTCTATGAGAAATGGATAACAAGAACCATTACTCTGGTGGCCTCATTGAAAAACAAAACAACAACTAAATGTTCTATAATGCACACGATGTCCATTTATTCCCTAAGATTTGACGTAGTGGTAAAGGCTTTTCACCCCACATGACCCAGTAACGAACTTGTCCGAGGTGTGTGTATTTGTTGGATTTAGGTCCCTCCGTGCTCTTGGCATATTTGTTATGGACCATGAGACAAAAGAGACGGATACAAGGAGATCCGGGTTCATACACCCATAGCTCTTCTACGCATAGATCTCCTTGGTTCTTTAACGTGCCCAGTGTAAATCTCCAATACACGCGAAGCTACGTCTGGGTTCCTTACCAGTTCACTTCTAGTTGGGCGGGAGACAACAAGTGTCCCTGAAAAAACCTACCGCGTTCGGGATTTGAACCACGGACTTTTGAACTGGGAGTCCTGCCTTTTACCACTGGCCCACCGGACCACCCTTATCATTCAAGATATTACAGTCACAAGATGTTTGACCAAGTTTTAATTTAAATTACCATAGTTTAGCCTTTATGCGCACACATTATAAGTTTTGACAAGCACCATATCTGGCAAGATCACAAAACTGACCTTTAGTTCTTTGAGATCAAATAGGTGAAATGGTATTCAAACATACTTACGTGACGAAAATCGACAGCTTTAACCCATTACCAGATGCTAATATTTTTGACTGGTCCAAATCGAAAGGAGTTGCAGACGACAATTCAAAGCTTATAAAATTTTGAATTTTTTGTAGCATTGGGATAGAAAACATTGTGGATAATGAAGAAATTGCTTCTAACAAGCAATTTCTTCATCTTCCACAATGTTTTCCAAAGTTTTCATATTTAGGGGCGTCATTTTGTGGGAATGGGTTAAAAGCTCTACAACTCTCACAAGGAGATTATTTCTCACCAAAAGGAATCTATAAATATTCCTTAAAATTGGTCATAGACACCTCTATAAATAATTCCAGAATAGAGCACACGCCAACTTTGAAAAGTTTTGCCGAACAGAAAACAAAAAATCAATTCCCAAATTATTTCATGTTGGCAACATAGAATAATTTTGAATTCTATTTTCGTTTCTTTTCTCAAAGCTTTGCAAAGTGGGCGTGTGACCTATTCTGGAATAGATGGTAAGAGGCGTCTGTAATAAATTGTAACGAGATTTTAGGGTAAACTTCGTCCCGACAAGAGCTTCAGAGTCTTTTACGAAAGGAAAAGTAAATACAAACAAAAAAGAAAAAGGAAAAGTATTGCAAGTGTATTATTTTGCTTAATTTAATTCATTCCGGCACAACCAAATTTTAGATTGGTCCAAAGTGAAAGAAGCTGCAGACGACAGTTTCAAGTTGGTGGAATTTTGATTCATTTCATCTTTTTTAAAAGAAAACTTTGTGGATAATGAATAAATTGCTTGATACAAGTCATTTCTTCAATGTTCACAGTGTTTTTCAATGCTTTTTTTCTCAATGGGCAGAAAAGGGGGTGGAGTTAGTTGGAATGGGTTAAGTCCTAGAATTGGTAATAGGCTCGGTTTACTAATAAAACGTTTAAAAATAACTGTGTTATCTTATTATAATTTAGTTTTAGTTTTGTCAATCAAAAAAGAGTGTTTTGAATGGTCGAAAACTATTCATAACTCCACGAACAAAATTTTGAGCACGCAGCGATTTTGTATACTTTCGCACAAAATAGTTCCACACAAAAAGTATCAAACTTTGTAATTTTTATGTTTTTCTTTTGCTCCAAACTATTTAATTACAAGCAAAATAAAGAGAATATTTTTGTTTTCGTGGAGGTATGAACCGAAAAACCTAATAGCGGATTAAAACATAAGTGTGATTAGGTTTTTCGGTTCATACCTCAATGAAAGCAAAACATATTCTCTTCATCTCTTAAGAGAATTAGAGAAGGTTTTTATTTGTTGTAATTTGATTCTTCTTTTATTAAACTATACTCATTTTGCGTTTACTTATCAAACTTTCCTCAAATAAATAAAACGAATCATTTTCTTACTTAACAATTAGAAAACACGTGTCATTATTTGGAATTTATAGTGATATGATTCTGTAGTATTATTTTGTGGTTAAAATTAATCAGTGACAGAGATCTAAATCCCCTGAAAGAGGGCTGTTACTTCGTTTCTTCATTACACATTGAAACTACATGAATTGCTTAAATATTTGTATTTAAATTAAACCATTACAACAGGACACAAATTTAGCCTAATTTAAGTTAAAAAGTGTTGCATTCTACAATTCAAGTTGAAAAATTTAGACAATCTTTGCATTTTAGGGTAGAAAATGTTGTGGACAATGAAGAAATACTTGTTACAAGCAATGCCTTTAATGTTTTTTCAAAGCATTCTTCTCGGGGATGTAAAACGGGATTGTGTGGGAATGAGTTAAGTCTTTTATGAACTTGAATAAATTATTGATGTATATCTATTAACCTTAAATCAATCTACGTTAATTTTCAATGTTTTCAAAAGGAAAATATATGTTAAATTGCATTTAATATCAAACGCATATACGTGCGATATAACTTCGAATGGGGTAGCAAAAAATCATTGACTTATTCTAGTAGCGACATAGCTTCCATTTCCTATCAGTGCAGGTTTATCAATTCAATGAATATCGCAGATAGCTTGAATTTGATTATTGTTTCTGATATGTATCAAACCTAGGCATTATTCAAACATATTCAAGTCCGCAACTTTGCCAAAGTATTACAGAAGTGTTCACTCAAAGTGCTGTCGGTTTTCAATACACACAGACCTTACAATGCTACAACGGCATTTGAAATATTTGTGCCAGACATGATTTGTGGAATTAATAACTTTTCTATTAGTAAGACTTGAACATTCACTTGTCACGCGAAAAGGCATAATTTTCTCAGAGAAATAAAAGGAAAGAAAATCTCATTTTACCCGTATTATGATTTCCTGGTTCGATACACTAACGTTCGGAAGATACATGCACCGAAGTTGTGGAAATATTTAATTAACAGCAAAGTAGTATCGCGGATTTATTCTGTAAGAAGTAAACTGGAAATATTTTTCTATGCTGGAAACATTCCCATGATCGAAACGGTTCCAATGAGAGCCTGATTGCATACGCTGTCAAGCAACTCAATAAGTCGCCTAAAATGACTTTGTAGATCCTGAAGAATTGACCGATCGCGACTTTCAATCAAAGAAACGATCGACGAATTAAATCATTCATTTAGAACGGAAGTGAACTTCGAACTCCGAACTTTGCCGATATATCTGTGAAGCATTTCGTTTCATTGTCAACTTAAACGTCGTATCTACAGCTTATTCAAGCTGTAGTACGATGTTAAAGTCGCAAACAGACCGTTACGGGCGGTAAATTTCAGATCCGTCGATATTTATTAAAATATCGCAGTAGAGATTCAGTAACTAGTATATTTCCTTTAACAGCTATCTATACTGTAATATAATGACAATGAACTTTATAAAATCGTTATATATGAAGGAAGAGATTTCCTCCGATCACGTTAACAAGCCGCAAATATACATGTTGTCTGTCAGTCAAACAAAGACCACGTTGAAATTGCGAAAAGCTTTGATCCTAGTCAGAGTGCGTGGACTGTAAAGACCAACTTGGGTCCAGCTTTTCTGAATCAAGAAGCATACTTTTTTATCATTTAGTTTATTTCGAAATGCGACCGCTGATTGACCTCTAACTTTTTCGACTCTATTTCAAATACGAATGAGTTAACTATTAGTTTCGCCTATCAAAAACGAGCGTTCTGATTGGTCAAAAAAATTATTCATAACACGATGAACAAAATCTTGAGCACGCGGCGATTTTCCATGTTTCCGCACAAAATAGTCCCATACAAAAAGGTATCAAAACTTGTAAAGCTTTTGTTATTTCGCTCGATGCTATTATATTATAAGAAATGAAAAGAATGTTTTTTGTTTTCATGGAGGTATTGCGTGTATCGGTGATTAGGTTTTCGGTTCATACCTCCATGAAAACAAAAAATATTCTCTTCGTCTCTTAAAACATCCGGGAGATCTATTTTCGCCTGATGTGTTGTATTTAAAATTCATTTTTTATTTTCTCCTTTTCTGATGTATAAATAAAACCGGTAAAACGGTACTTTGCTAATGTATTTAAATAAAGTTTATATATTAGCGTGGGAGGCTATTACTTTAAATTTCAACTAATTAATGCGGAAGTGAATTTAAGTATAGGCAGGGCAACTCTCTCTGGCGCTCACAGCCTATTATCAAGTATGCCAATAGAATTCAAACTCGATTTTTCCCTTTAGCCCGTAAAATTAATTTAACGCGATCTTAAACTACGATTTTAGGATTAACCCATTACCAGACAACAAATTTATTAACTGGTTCAAAGTGAAAGAAGACGCAGACGTTAGTTGATGAAATTTGAAAAAAAATCTTTGAAGAAATAGCTTGTAACAATTAACTTCTTCATTTTCCGCAATTTTTTCGGACATTGAATCGTAAGCGAGCATTTTGTGATCATGAAGGTAGGGCTAAATTTATCTATAAGTTGACGTCATTTATCATTAAAAACCTGGTGAACACGAGAAATATCACCGATTTATTCCTGGAAGAATTTATTTCATTCTGCGCATAAAGGCGTATCACTATTAAAAGATAAAAGCATTACGTAATAATGTTTATGTTCCGAAGATAGCCAGAGAATGATTATGACGGTATTAATAAATACAACAATCCTCGTAAAGTATTAATACTTGATATTTTCGTTAAAAAAAGGCTAATTCTCGAAAATCACGGAGTTGGATCAGTTCAATAACTTATTAAACTAAACATTCTTCGAAAAGTCGTTCGACTTTCCTGGTTTTAATTTCAATCCATTCCCACTTAATGACGCTTTTTGATGCCTCCTAGAAAATCGATTGGTGAACATTGTGTAAAATGAAGAAATTGCTTGCAACAAGCAATGTCTTAATTTAACACAATGTCTTCTAGACTGAGAGAGAAAAGAACATAAACTTGAATATGTTCATCTACAACTCCTTTCAGTTTGTGCCAGTCTAATTTTTGTTGTCTGGTAATGGGTTACAAAAGGTCATTTTCCGTATATACATATGTGACCCGAAAGGCCCGTTAGGCGAAAAGAAAACCTCCTAAGAAGTGGGACAACTACCAACATTCGTGGAGACTGCTTAGATTTTACGGGCCGAGGGTCTTAACATGTAATATTCTGTTTCTAGATTTTCCTTATCTAGAATGGCAATTCTACCTTTTCGTATAATTATTTTGAACACTGTGTCTCTAATTTATATGTGCTTGGTCTTCTTTTTTTTCGAATACTTTTTGTGGAACATCCGAATGCCCCTATACGCGTGACGGGTCATACAACTGTGAATATTTTCCCACTCCCACGCTGCTTGAAGCTACTTTAGAAAAGCTTTAAAAACATCTTGGAAAATGAAGATTTTGCTTTTCAAATTAATCGTGATACTTTCCTGTCAAAAAAAATAGATTTGTACGTTCCCGGATCGAAAGATCGGGGGTTATTGTTTTGCCGTTGTCCGTCTGTTCTTCTGTCATTCTGTCTGTCTGCAAAAAAAAAACTTATTATTTACAATTACTACAAGCCTGTTCAAGATTCATTGCTCATATTTGGCATGATGATAGATCTCTTTATCACGCATCTGAGGATACCAATATCAGGGCCATGTGACAAGGTCATGGTCATTTGTCAAAGTCAAACTTCTGAAAATTCTAATAATCTAACTTAACATTTATATTACTTTTAAACTATTAAAATGCAATGCTTATTATTTGGCATGATGGTATGCCTCTACGGATACCGAGGTCGATGTCATTTGACAAGGTCATGGTTGCTTATTGAGCCCATTCATAGAGAGTTTTAATACGACAATTTCAAGTTGATAGAGTTTCAAATATAATTGTCTAGGTAGAAAATGATATTGAAAATGTTGAAATTGCTTATAAAAGCATTTTTTTAAATTTGCACATTTTTTACCTAGACCCTTTTCTTTAGGGGAGTCAAAAAGCGGGATTTTGTGGTAAATGCCAATTTTAACAAAGACAGTCCTTCTTTTTAATGAAACGAATCGGCGAATAAGCAAGCCAGTTACAAATCAAACTATTTTGCATTTCTTAACTGCATCTTTTTTTTGAACAGATTATTTTTCATTTATATTTACAGTCGGGGAAGTAGAAGAAATAACGTCAATTACAACAACAACCACTACAACAACTAGGCCCCTCCCACCTCCTGACGTCATACTGTATCCACGGGTACCAGCCCGCGTGCTTCCAACACCGGAGAATACTGGTATCCGGCTAGATGGGACAGACAACTTGGGTCCAGGTCTCTTACAGGCAGATATTGACCCTAGTCTCAATGTTACAAGTAAGATATATTTAATTTATTATACACCTATAAAAGATATGGAGTAAAATCTGGCTGTCAAATACAACTCGAAAGAAAAAAAAATCAATATTCGGCGTGTAGCAAAAAACCGTATTCGTCGAGTACCGTTAAACACGGACTACTATTTTGTGTATTGACGTTCGGGTTTTTCGAAAAGTTGATTATTTCTTAGCCATTTAAGAGAATTTTCTTAATGTCATTTCCTAAAAGGTATATAATAAAAGGAATATTACAACAGTGTGTTTTTCTATTTGTTGTTATCGTGTTCTCGAATCGTGTGTAGGTATTTTTATTGGATTCGACCTTCGGTCTCATCCAATAAAAAATACCTACACACGATTCTCGAACACGATAACAACGCATAGAAAAAGACACTGTTGTAATATTCCCTATGTATTTCCCCCTCCTAGTATCCCCTTCTTTTTTTATGATTTAATAGCACTAGGTCATACATATTAAAATATGTAAGATAATCAAAAATGGGTCAGTTTAGATATATATATTTTTTTAATGAAACTATGTGTACAAGCATGAAACTGTTCCCATGTCATTTGTTTCTTGAATGTATGCAACAAATAACGGATCGCCAGTTTACTTCCGGTCTAATTGAATTATTTGATTGGTTTATTAATTCTTTGATTGGCAGCCGCGATTGTTTTTTTACAGCATAACAGATTGCATAAATTCGGATCGCGGAGGCTGGTGCACCTAATCAGGGCTGCCTGTCTTTTCTCATACGAGTAGAACCATGGTCTTTTAGAACGAGCAGATACTCAACTCGCTTAGGTCACTCTCACATTGATTAGTCTAAGACGTAAACGGCATATGTAGCCATGACTTCTGTCAATTGTCGGAAATAATCTAGATTTACTCAGAGTTCAATCGAACTCGCGACCCCGAGGATAGAGAAAACATCAAAAAATCGACTGAGCTAACAACGCTCGACCTATGAAGGAAATGAAATAACTGGTGTATTTCATGGTTGTTTAGGAGAGTTATTTCTGATTTATCCATTACTCTCTACCTTATGTTATGCATTATTTTCGACACCTTATCTCGCAAATCAGATATGTAACGCGCGATTTCTTGCGAAGAAATTCAATATATTGTTTATCCACAAGTTTGTCTTGACGTTTCCTAGGTTCAACTAGCATACTTTGGGATAGGTCTTATTTCGAGAAGTAAGGTTATGTTCATTTTGAAATCAGCGGTGTTTGTCGACATTTTCCATAATGTATCGACGTTGTAAGATCAACCCCCGTAACTACAACTTACTCAAGATGTAATAATATTCAAGCCATTTCAGCACAAAACCGGTCCTTGATATCCTGAGTAATACGATCTTGGAAAACTTCACAGAAAAATGAGAAAATGCTTAAAGCAACTTATTTCTCCTTTTCTCACAATGTTTTCTGCTTTGGTTATTTTCCATCTTCAGTGCATTTAATGTCGTCTACAACTTCTTTGGATTTAGATCAGTCTAAACTTTTGTGGTCTGGTAATAGGTAAAGTATTGTAAAATAATACTATTGGATTTACAGAACCCCTCTGTCAATAAAAAAGTCGACTAACCAATGAGATCATCCATTTAGAGGCGAACTTTGACTTCCGACATTTGTTTTCAGCATTTTTCTTGTTTATACGGCTTTAACCCAGATAGAAAAGTTTTAGACTAGTCAAACTCAAAAGGAGTTGTAGACGACAATCAGATGCTTATGATAATTGACATTTTAAAAAAAAATACAGAAAACTTTGTGGATAATGAAGAAATTGCATGAATCAAGCAATTTCTTCATTTTCCACAATGTTTTCCAAAGCTCTTCCTCTTCGGGGCGTCTAAAAGCGCCATTGAGTGGAAATGGGTTAAACGTCGTAACTGTAGTTTATTTTGTCAGTAGTTACAACGTTTTGGTCGCCATCAAACAATTTAAATTTATTTTTATGCTTACGACCATAAGTCATGCAAAATAACTTCGCCTAATATTCAAGTTGAGCTGTCATATCAGAGGTTAGTTGGCGTGATTAGAGATCCGTTATTAGGTCAACTACTTTTTATTTCGACTTTCTTAGTTATACCTGTTACTATTTCGGAGGATTTCTTGATTATCGGTACTTTCACGAACCATTTAAAACGAAGAAGATAAAAAAGAACTATTTTTGCAACTAAAAATTGTGTAATAAGAAAGATGATCACTAGAACAGATGGTCTGTTGAAAATAGAAGTAACAAATTTATATCTGTGAAGTATAAGCTTGTATTTTTATCCTTAGCCGAGTTGATTTCAAAAATAATGTTATCATAGCCACCTTTAATATGCAAATATGCGTAATTGTTTCTTTCACCGTTACTGTAACGTCTTTCCTAAAAAAATGCCGTAAAACTTTTCACATGGGAGAAACTTCATTCAACAACTCATTTAAAAATGATTTATTTAACAATTCTTTAATTATTTTTCCTAAATAACACACAGCTATTTATAAATATGGAAAATAAAACCCACGAATTTCTTTAGGGGGGGGGTAATTGACGGATCGCTTGCCCGTCTCAGTTATTCTGCTTGCCACGCCCACTGACTCCAAACAGAATTTTCACTTCGATAATAAAAGGCGTTAATTTCAAAATAGATTTGGCTAGAATCTTAACACAACAAAGTAAAATGGTTATTAAGCGGCGACATAAACGTCATGACTACAGCTTTCAAGTTGTAGTTATGAATTTTTATTCGCCGAACCATCAAAAATGCTTCACATAAACGTCCATCATTGTTGGAGTTTAAAGATCACTTCCTGTATTAATGATTTATTTGATTGGTCGTTTAATTCTTCGATTGGCAGATGCGATCGGTCATTTGTTGTATATCATGAAAAATGGCGGCTGCCTCGTTCTCTACCTGTCTACTATACACCCTGGTCAATCTCGCTCTCTCTATACATATCTACTATTCAACCTGGTCAACATCGCTCTCTCTATACCTGTCTGGTATACACTCTGGTCAACTTCGCCCTCTCTATACATATCTACTGTACATCCTGGTCAACATCGCCCTCTCTATATATGTCTACTGTACAACCTTGTCAACATCGCTCTCTCTATACCTGTCAATTGATCACACTGGTCAACAACGCTCTCTCTATACCTGTCAGGTATACACTCTGGTCAACCTCGCCCTCTCTATACATATCTACTGTACATCCTGGTCAACATCGCCCTCTCTATATATGTCTACTGTACAACCTGGTCAACATCGCTCTCTCTATACCTGTCAATTGTAAACACTGGTCAACATCGCTCTCTCTATACTTGTCTACTCTACACCTTGGTCAACAACGCTCTCTCTATACATGTCTGGTATACACTCTGGTCAACCTCGCCCTCTCTATACATATCTACTGTACATCCTGGTCAACATCGCCCTCTCTATATCTGTCTATTGTACAACCTGGTCAACATCGCTCTCTCTATACCTGTCTACTATACATGCTAATCCACATCTCTCTCTCTATACTTGTCTATTATACACCCTGGTCAACATCGCTCTCTCTATATCTGTCTAATGTACATCTCGGTCAACATCGCTCTCTCTCTCTTTACCTGTCTAGGAAAGGATGTAATGGTAGTACAGGTGTGAGAAATACCAGGATTCCATTGTTAGGTGCTCCAGCCGCCGCGATATAACTGAAAGATTGTTGAAACCCCATTCAAACAAACAAATCTCTCTTTATATCTGTCTATTATATACGCTAATCCACATCTCTCTCTATATATCTGTCTAATGTACATCCCGGTCAACATCGCTCTCTCTCTTTACCTGTCTACTATACACATTAATCAGCCTCGCTCTCTCTATACTTGTCTACTATACCCAATGGTCACCCTCGCTCTCTATAAACCTGTCAACTATACACACTGGTCAACATCGCTCTCTCTAAACCTGTCTACTATACACATAAATCAGCCTCGCTCTCTCTTTACCTATCAACTATACACCCTGGTCACCCTCGCTCTATATATACCTGTCTACTATATACATTGGTCACCCTCGCTGTCTCTATACTTGTCCACTATACCCAATGGTCACCCTCGCTCTCTCTATACCTGTCTTCATCGACATCGCTCTCTCTATACACGTCTTCTATACAACCTGGTCAACAACGATCTCTCTATACCTGTCTACTATACACACTTGTCATCCTCACTCAGGCTATACCTGTCTACTATACACCCTGGTCGACATCGCTCTCTCCATACATGTCTTCTATTCACCCTGGTCAACATCGCTCTCTCTATATCTGTCTACTTTACACCCTGATCACCTTCGCTCTCTCTATACGTGTCTACTATACCCAATGGTCACCCTCGCTCTCTCTATACCTGTCTACATCGACATCGCTCTCTCTATACACGTCTTCTATACAACCTGGTCAACAACGACCTCTCTTTACCTGTCTACTATACACACTTGTCATCCTCACTCAGGCTAAACCTGTCTACTATACACCCTGGTCGACATCGCTCTTTCCATACATGTCTTCTATACAGCCTGGTCAACATCGCTCTCTCAATATCTGTCTACTTTACCTTCGCTCTCTCTAAACCTGTCTACCATACACACTGGTCAACCTCGCTCTCTGTATACCTGTCTACTATACACCCTTGTTTACCCTCTATAAACCTGTCTACCATACACAATGGTCAACCGCGGTCTTTCTATACCTGTTTACTTTACAGATAAATCAACCTCGATCTCTCTATAACCGTCTACTATTCACCCTGGTCAATATCGCTCACTGTATACATGTCTTCTACACACTCTGGTCAACCTCGCTCTGTATTTACATGTCCTCTATACACACTGGCCAACATTGCTCCCTCTATACCTTTCTTATATACACCCTGGTCAACATCGCTCTCTCTAAACCTGTCTGGTATACACTCTGGTCACCCTCGCTCTCTAAATAACTGTCTACTATATACCCTGGTCAACCTAACTCTATCTATAACTGTCTACTTTACACACTGGACACCCTCTCTCTCTCTCTATCTATACCTGTCTACTATACATCCTGGTCGTCATCGCTCTCTCTATACCTGTCAACTATACACTCTGGTCACCCTCGCTCTCTCTAAACCTATCAACTATATACACTGGTCACTCCTGCTCTCCGTATACCTGTCTGATATACACTCTGGTCAACCTCGCTCTATCTAAACCTGTTTACTGTACACTCTAGTCACCCCCGGTCTCTCTATACCTATCTTCTATACACCCTGGTCACCCCCTATCTCTCTATACCTTTCTTCTATACACGCTTGTCACCCTCGCCCTTTCTATACCTGTGTACTACACTCTCTGGTCACCCTCGCCCTCTCTATAACTTTGTACTACACTCTATTTAACCTCACCCTCTCTTTACCTGTCTACTATACACCCTGGTCACCTTCGCCCTTTCTTTACCTGTGTACGACACTCTCTGGTCACCCTCGCCCTCTCTATACCTGTGTACTACACTCTATTCAATCTCGCCCTCTCTATACCTGTCTTCAATACACACTGGTCGACATCGCTCTCTAAACCTGTCATCAATACACATACCTGTCTGGTATACACTCTGGTCACCCTCTCTCTCTCCAGACTTATTTACTATACACCCTGGTAAACATCTCTCTCTCTATACCTTTCTACTATACACCTTGGTAAACCTTAATCTCTCTATACCTGTCTACTATACACACTGTTCATACCTGTCTGCTATTCACACTGTTCAGCCTCGCTCTCTCTATGCCTTTCTACTTTACACCCTTGTCAACCTCGCTCTCTCTATACCTGTCTACTATCCACCTTGGTCAACCTCGCTCTATTTATACTTGTCTACTTAACACACTGGTCATAATGGCTCTCTTTATACCTGTCTACTATCCACCCTCTCTCTATACCTGTCTACTATCCATCCTGGTCAACCTCGCTCTCTTTATACTTGTCTACTTAACACACTGGTCATAATGGCTCTCTTTATACCTGTCTACTATCCACCCTCTCTGTATACCTGTCTACTATCCACCCTGGTCAACATCGCTCTCTTTATACTTGTCAACTTAACACACTGGTCATAATGGCTCTCTTTATACCTGTCTACTATCCACCCTCTCTTTATACCTGTCTACTATCCACCCTGGTCAACCTCGCTCTCTTTATACTTGTCTACTTAACACACTGGTCATAATGGCTCTCTTTATACCAGTCTACTATCCACCTTCTCTTTATACTTGTCTACTATACACCATGGTCAGCCAAAGACTTTCATGGTGTTTTGTAAGAGCCTGTAAGCTCGCTAGAGATCCTCGGTTGAATTCCGGATTAACTTAATCTTTTTTATAATCTTTCCTAAAATCAACCAATACCTCTAATTTGGGTAAGGACTTCTTTAAATTTCATTCAGTGTTTAACTCGCATAAACTTTCTCTTCATTCTTCGTATTCATTTACTCTGTTTTTGAGTTTTCAAGGGTTAAAATTGTATCTTTAGCAATAATAATAATATGGAAAAAAAAACATCATAGGAATTGTGAAATATACTTTTCTTCGGAATGTCTGCTTAATTTGGCTAAAGAATACTTTTTCGACTATACCTTTTCATCTAGGTCGCTCTATTAATAGTTATTATTTTTTTCTTACAAAAAATCCCGTTTCTTGTAAATACGATGGGTGATTGAAGGTAAGCACCCTTAGGTAGGAAAAAGAAGTTCAATCTAAAACTCTTTATTTATATTTAAACATTGTCATCTTGATTGCTGTACACTTTGCCGAACGGTGTTGAAACATTTGGATACATTCCCATTAATAGATTACATGTTTGGTCTCCGAAATGCGTCGACAGCTTGTTTGACGTCAATATCAGTGCTAAATAGCGACCGCTGGGTTCTTTTTACAATAAGGAGAAAAGGTAATAGTCAGAGGGTACTAAGTCAGGTGAATAAGGTTGTTGCACCAAATTTCTTAATAGTAACCATGGCAACAAGATACTTGTGTCCTTGACCATTGCCCCGATGAAGGAGCACGCCTAATGACAGTTTTCAACGTCTATTTCTCCATGAACTTTCACTAAACTACCTCATAAGGTCAACACAATGCATCTAAGTTATAGTGGGACCTTTTACGAAATCACAGAAAAATGTGACCGTAGTCTTTCCTATTGATGTTGTTGTTTTGGCCTTCGAGGATAAATGATCCTGTTTTTTTTTGTTTTTTTTTTTTTTTTTGCTGTTTTGACAGTTGTTTTGTCTCAGGTTCGAAGTGATGAACCAATGTTCTTCAGAAATTACGAACTGCTTGAGAAATTCCCCGGATCCCGCTGAAACATGGTTGTGTTTTCCTTGAACATGTTGCGCTGAGCTTGATTTTGGTCAACTATAAGGAGGCTTGGGACTAATTTAACAGAAACCTTTGTCATTTACAAATCATAATGGTAAATCACAAGGTCTTGTCCCTGTGTAAATTCAGTGGTCCTTTTCTTCACAATGCTACAACACGGGAGATACTTTTCTAATCTGGCTAACATGACCTGGTGAATTTACGTAGGCAATAGGCCTTTGAGGTATTGAATAACGACATGGTAACCGACAAGTACCAATTGTTAAGTGTTACACGTAGTGTGTTGGTTTAGGCACCAAGTTCTGCCAAATAGCAGAAAGAAAAAAATATTTCTATTTTTGATTGAAAATCGCGACCAGTAAATTTTGGCTCTATCGTTCTCGATGGTTTTATTAGACGAACTGAGAACGAAGTGTTCTCGGGATTCGTGCTCTGTGGATCTGTTGTGACCGTCTGTCCGTCCGTCTGTGAACAAATTTTATAAATCTTCTCTACCAAGACTATCGATCAGATTTTCATAACACTTTACAGAAATGATATTTGTGTAATACTTAAGGGAATAGAAATTCGTCAGTAGCTCTGGTTGCCATGAATTTCTAAGTAACTATTTCTAAGTCTTTTTCTTCTAAATCATAAGGCTGAAAGCCTTCATTTTTTGTACATGTAGCATCATCCAATGGTTCGCTACCAACATGCTTCAGGTTATAATGTTGTGATTTATGGAAACTTTTTGTTTGGTTTTGTTTTGTTTGGTGTATCGAATCATGTTCTTGTACTAAAATCCTTCAGTTTATGGTGATATATTATACATTAGCCCAGTGTTGTGGGTACTTGTAATTGACATGGGAACATATTATCTAAAAATCATCTCCTCCAACACTAACCATCAGATTTCAATTGAACTTAAAAGAAAGATTTTTCGATGATGGTATTTCAAAAAACTTAAGAGAATAGGAATCCATAAATAGCTCTGGGTGCTATAGCAACTAAAACGAAATTCCCTATGAATTCTTTGAAAATATTATAAGTATAGAGCTTTCATATTCTGCGGGTAGCATTGTTTGATTGTCCTCTACAAATGTTCTTGGGGTTATGACGATGTGATTTATATTTACCCTATGTTTTGAGAAGCTTTATGGTTTTCAAGGAAAACTTGCTGAAAAGACACTGACATTAGTTCTTTTAAGAATGATTGCTATACACCGTACCCAATTTTAGTTGAGATTCAAAGCGAGATCAATGTTATTAAAAGGAAGTCGAGCTGAACGAAAAAAGATATGTGGGTAAAAAATGATAAAATGAAAAAGGTCGCTAATACATGGCCTTTTGCGGTATCAATCAGGTGAACGATCCAGGGCCACAATGGCCCTCTTTTTTGCACTGTAATTATGATAAGCAATATTGGTAATTATAGCATTCAATCACCATTCAAAGGATTGTTTGTCAAATTTATCAAATGTCAACATGGTCGTGATGACGATCCAAATTCAATATACACTTTGACAACCATCAAACACGAATAAGTTTTCGACGTTTGTCGGTAATAGGAACTAATTTCGTGAAATTATAAGAATGAAACTTTGGAGCTTCTAAAAACATTGCGATTTGTGTGACTAATGAGAAGAATTCTTCATCTCCTTCATTCTTTTTTACAGGCACCAAGTATATAAAAAATTCTTCTGCAATGGTTTCATTTGGACGATCTTTCAAGAATCAAGGATTGTCCTTTCATTCCATGACTATAAACATACGTAATGTTAGCGGTCGTCTAGAAGTACCTGTCAGTGAATTCCATATCAATTGGTGTGTTGAATCGGGTTTAATGTTTATCGGTCTTTTCGCGACGACTGGAGCACCTCACAAAGGATTCCTGGTATAACTCGCACCAGTACCAATATTATATCTTTTCCTAACCTCCAGCTGCTATACCACTTAGTTTTACGATTATTCAACCATTGGGTAGATGCAAATGTCGGAAAGGATTTGTGCCGCCGCCAGGGATCGAACCCGTGACACCTCATGATTGATGATTTGGGGTCAAATGAATTCCATATCAAACCATTTCAATAATTCACGCGCGAATGGGACGCCTTTAGAGATTTGTTTGGCAAAGTTGATAACTTATATCTTTTTTATAATTAACGAAATAGAATTACATATATCGTCTAACATCGAGTTGTCTTTCCTTGATTGAACAACAAAAACTTAGCCACTCGTGAACAAATAACTATTTTTGATGATTCAGGGAAAGACTAATCCACCTTGCACTTAAACAAACGATATTCGTCAACCTCTTGTTTTTATTGTTCAGAAGAAATTTGCTTAGCACCTAGAATTTCTAATTACCTAATAATTATTTTTTAGTTTAGTCTTTCATATTTCAAACGTTTTGATTAGCTGTCTTTCTTTTCTAACGTATATGAACAAAACATTTGACCACGCAACTGTTTCTTATGCTTGTGCACAAAGTAGATAAATTTACTCAAAACTAGTTAGGTATTTGGTTTTGCTTTGATGTGACAATATATTATAAGAAGTAAAGAGAACATTTTCTTCCCATTGGCTAAAGAACCTAAAAACTTAATCAAACTAATAAATGAATCCACTTCGTACATGCATTCAGTGTGATTTAGTTCTTTGGTGCATACCTGAATGAAAACAAAAACAAAAAATATCTTTTTTTCTAAACACAAGTACGATAACATGCTTTTAAGGGAAATAACTCAGCTGTAATTATGGGAAATAGTGGGTTTAAGTCTCGCCTCTTTGAGACATCTAGAATAAGTTTTCGAGGTTAAAAGCTTTTGTCGCAATCGCACTACAATACATTTGTATAAAACATTTTTTCCACTTGGACGTTTATCTGCTATCCATTGTGCGAGAGCCCGGTATGATCAGAAAACTAAATATCGACGTTGGTCGTGTAATGTCGTAACTACAGCTTTATTTAGACTGTAGTTACAACATTCTGCACGCAAAACGACGATATGCTGTTGTTGATGGTCAGAAATTATACCACTTGTTGTGAATGTCGTGTATAATCCATTACAACACAACCAAATTTTAGACTAGCCTAATTTGAAAAAAGCTACAGACAACAATTTTAAGTTGGTGCTGATTGTCTTTTAAAATAGAAAACATTTTCGAAAATTGGGAAATTAGTTGTAACAAACAATTTCTTCATTTCCCACTATGTTTTTCATGGCTTTTTTCCCTTGGGGGTGTTTGAAAGCGTCATCGAGAGGGAATGGGTTAATTAACATGGCGGTATTATACCACGATTAATGAATGACCTGGTCCACAGTCTACAATAGGAAGTTAAACGGCGTCATTTTGCAACATTCATGGCAAGTAGCATAAAAAACATAACAATGCTTAGTTTGCGACCTAAACGTCCAAGCTATAGCTTAAAAGGGCTGCAGTTCCGACGTTTAAGTGGCAAAACCAAAACAATTTTCAACATATATGTCAGATTTCGGAGTTCATTTCCGGTCTTAAAGAATTATCTAATTGGTCAATCGATATTCATTCGATTGACAGTTGCGATCTGTCAGTTCCAGAGAAGTACGAATTTTCTGCTACAATACTCCAGCTCATTCAATCTGTAGTTACGATGTTTAAGTCGTCAACCAACCATTCTACTTTTTCGTTACGTTGTTACTGGCCATAAAATTTGTAAAATAACGCCGTTTTACATTAGAATGAGGAAAACAGCCGGACAGAATTCCAACTTAATGCACCAATTGTTTATATAGATAGAGATCTTCTTTGTAACATATCTCCAATATGCGCAGTAATAAAACGCGAATGTTTATCTAAATATATTTACAAACAAACGGGCGACAGATGCATAAATAAAAGAAATTAATGACTGCAACCTAGGGAAGGATAATATTAATTCATCGGATGTCCTTGGGAATCGTTATTTTTAAGTGTTTCAAGTTATACAATACATCAAGGTATGCCCCCATCTTGATACAATCTTAATTATCAGACATTTGTTCCAGTTGGATAGAAAACATTGTGGAAAAAGACGAAATTGCTTGTTACTAGCAATCACTTCTTTTTCTATATTTTTTTCTCAATCATAAAATCACAGGGCCGTAAAAAGCAAAAGAAGAAATTTCTTGTCACGATCGATTTCTTACTTTTCCACAAAATTTTCCATCATATAGGATGACTACTTTTTGAATTGTGCTTGCTTTATAATCTTCTGCTATCCCTTTGAATTTAGACACGCCTTAATTTTGAAAAACAGTAAAGGGTTAATATATATCGAAGCGGAACTTCCTCTCGGAGCTCATTATGCGTTGCAAGGTATCCGTCAACTGCTATGTATAACTTTAATAAACAAAAAAGACCTTTCTTTTATTTTCATTGAACTCTTTTCTATTTCGCAGATTGTGGTGGCAAGCCAGCAGATATTTACTTCGCCTTAGATGCTTCCAACAGTATCTGGCCTGTCGATTTTGAAAAACAGTTGAAATTTATTCGCGATCTGATCAGTGTCTTTGACATCTCGAAAACCAAGACTCGAGTTGGCCTCATAACATTCAGTGATAGAGCCAGACCGATCTTCGACTTTTCAACAAGACAAGATAAGGAACATCTTATGAGACTTGTGTCAGACATTACCTTCATGAGTGGTCGAACGAAAACATCTGAGGCACTCAAATTTATACGTGAACAAGGATTTTCCCCGACTGTTGCACGTCGGGAAGTTGCGCATATTGTGTTGATTTTCACCGATGGATTGTCTAAAAACCCACGTGACACTGCTCGTGAGGCTGAACTAGCCAAGCGAGACGGGATTTATCTATTTTCAATTGGTATAGGAATGGCTGTTGAACGTACGGAACTGCGAGACATTGCGAGTGAACCCGAAGATGATTTTGTGTTCCACGTCAGCAATTTTAGTGTACTCAACACAATCAAGAATATATTGGCCATCAAGACATGTTCTATTCAGCCAAACAACTTTCTCTCGGATCAGCAACATATTGGTAATGTTTATTAAATATCTCTCTTTCGTCAAAGTTTAAAATAATTACAAATTAATATGAAAAAGATCGGTTAGAGAGCTACGACACTGTGTACTTTATTTATATTTAATACCCTGTTTAACGTTTTATTTCCAAATGACCTGAATTCATCATTTCAACATACAACCGAAACGACAAGTATGATATCTAGAAAACAATTACGAGGGCCGAGTGAAAAGTCTGTAGCTGAGGGCAGAAACAGACCTCGTATAAATATAGCCTGAAACAGAATGTTTAGAGAATTGATTAATCGCGCCTGTCAATCAAGAAAAACAACCGACCAATCAAATAATATATTGAGCCAGGACCTGAGCTTTCCAATCCAACATTGGTCGCCATTTTTTTAAACCTTTTTTGTTGGTTTGGAGACTTAAATGTCGTAACTACAGCTTATTCAAGCTGTAGTTATGACGTTTAAGTAGCCAACTAACTACACTATCTTTTTGGTACATGCTACTAGTCATAAATAACGCCATTTACAATCGAAGTGGGACTTCCTGTCGGAGTTAATGGGTGGGGCCTTGGTAGTCAGAGGGCGGGGCCAGCGATTGGTCATAGCGCAGTTGGTAGCGCGTCAGACTGTCAATCTAGAGGTCCCGGGTTCGATCCCCGACGGCGGCACTCTTCCTTTCCGACTATTTGTCTCCCACCAATGGGTCGATAATCGTAGACCTATGTGGGATAGCAGCTGGAGGCTAGGAAAGGATGTGATGGCGGTACTGGTGTGAGAAATACCAGGAATCCATTGTTAGCCGCGGCGATATAGCTGAAAGAACAGGTAAACATACATTGTTGAAAGTTTTCGATATATTAAGCTCAACCTCAGGAAACCTATTTTTATCTTTTCCTTCTCTAAAAAGCAAATCCTAATAAACATATCAGGACATGTATTTTTTCTTATATTCAAAGAAATCTGGAAAGTTAAGATTAATTTAGAGGTCACGGCTACTCGTCCGCGTCCCACGTCGCACGAATGTGATAAAAGTGCATTTATCTTAACCCTTGTCATGCTGTATAAATCACCTTACTGAAATGCTGTCAAATCAAAGGACTGAAAGCACTGAGAGAACTTGTTGTTCAAAAATCAATATTTCTTTAAGAAATCAACTTCATAAACAACTCTGGCAGGAAAAGTACAAGCAGGAGGAGTAGACTAAGATCAGCCTGCACTTAAGTGCAGTCTGATCTTAGTCTACTCCTCCTGCCAAAACCGGGATCAGCATGACAAGCGTTAAGTTTTGTGTGTGTTATAATAAAAGAGAGAAATGCCACAATAATTTCGAAGAGACGTTTTATATTAATCGGCCTATTTTGCCAATAAAAATCTCGTATCATTCTTGTCTACAGACATAAATTAATTATTTATCGCCGATATTACGCTCAATTTAACATAATGACATGACGTTAAAGGCATGGAAATCGTCACTTGTATAAATCTCAGTATTTCCAAAAGGGTAAAAAGGGTATTTACGTAAATGAAATGATATAAAAAATGATATATATATTACATACTTGTTCAAGTAAACATTCTCATTTCGAAATTATCAGCATTGTATCAAACTTTCCGAACACTAGTTAATACAGTTTTACAGATAACATCCAGTTCTTTCAAAACGGCTGAACCAAGATGAGATTTAATTTGCTATTTAGTTACGGGGATACCAACCTTTGTTCTAATATCAAATTAATGTTTTTATGTTTGTTTGTGTGTTTGTTAGTTTGTTTTTCTTCGTTTCTTCTACCCGCAAGAAAATAGCCTTTACAAAAAAATTGTGGAAGATGAAAATATTTCTTCATTTCACACAATGTTTTCTTTAAAAAAAAAATACTATCATATTTCAAATAACACCATTTCAAAATTATCCTCTGCAATTTATTTTTATTTAGCTCGGTCTAGAATTTTGTCGTTTTGTGTTGGAATAATGCATCTTTTTCCCAGTACCAAGCTTATTTGAGTATAGAACGTGACGTTTCGAGCAGTTCTACCTCAGGAGTCTGAGCAACGTATTAGCATTTATACTCAAATCAACAAGACGTCTTTGGTTCTGTTTTGTATCATCTCCTTACAATCGCGTTGTCCTTGAAAATACTCGTATGAGTCGAAAGTAAGCCTTATCGATGCCCCAGACTTGTACCTAATTAAAGTTGTTTTTTATTACACGCCCCCGCAAAGGCGTAACATTCAACTTGTTAGAATATATACTCAACGTGAAAAAATACATAATATTTATGATTAATTTGATAAAGTTGTATATCAAAATGATAAGCGAGCTACTTGAAAACTTTGTAGATTATTAAAATGTTATTTATTCGAGGGTAAGACACTTAAGTTATCAATTTGAAGAAAAAAAAGGTTTAAGAGATTCTTGGAAAGATATTGCTTCAATCCATTTCTTCTCTTTGAAGCTAATGAAAATGGGCGTGTCTTTTCAGATTGCGGTATGAAAACGCCTATAGACCTGATGTTTGTGTATGATTCAGCCCAGCTTGGCATCCAAAAGACCAGAAAAATAACAAAATTTGTCTATGACGTATCTTCAGCCTTCGATCTGACGTCAGGGAAACTAAAAATAGGTCGATTAATGGAAAACTGTCTAAGTGGAGCTGACACATTTCTGACGTCACAACAACCTTCTCTAGACTTTGACGAAATCTATTTTCCGGACATGCGCAGAATGATACAGAAGCTTGCGCGAATGGGATTTTCTCAACAATATGGCGGACGACGTGATTCTAAAAAAGTAGCTGTGCTATTTTTAGACGAGGATATGGAGAATTTAAAACAAGCTGCCGATGAGATTGCAAGACTTAAAGAAACACACAGTGTTGTTTTAACAATAGGGACTTCTGAACTGCACACAGCAGCTGCTTTTGCTTCTAGACCACTAAAAGACTATCTAATTCATGTGCCTTCCTATAAATACTTAACGACTGCTAAATATACGCTTCTTGAAAAACTCTGTAATATATTTTCTTTGGAAAAAGATTGATAGTATTATTAGATAAACGACTTTTACAGAATAAACGTCTATAGGTTTTTAACCTATAACCTAAAGACAAAATTTGACTTGTCAGAATTCAAAGACGTTTCAGACGACTATTTGAGTTGATGAAATTCCAAAATTCTTTGTATTCTGGGGCAGAAAACATTGTGAATAAGGAAGAAATTTTTTTTGACAAGCAATTTCTTCTTTTTCCACAATGTTTTTTCAAGCTTTTTTCCTTTGAGGGCGTCAAAAGCGGGATTGCATGAGAATGGGTTAAATCTTCTAGATAAAAAGCCTGACAATGCCAGTATCGATGCTATTTTATATAGATGGGCGGTTAATGTGTGGAATTGAGAGATGTATGGCAACATCTGAAATCGCTTTAACTCGTCCATTTTCCAAACCGACTACGATATATTTTTTAAAGCTCGTCTTTTGTGTTCTTGTTGTTATGAACAGACTTGCCTCTGAGAACTAGTTTACCGTCTTAATCATGTCGCATCGAATAAAACGGGACCTACAATATTCCTGGAACCGCAATAAAGTGCGTCTGTCAGAGGATTTTACAGTTACAGCTGCTTTATGAAACTCTATGAAGAAAGAACACTGATATCGCCCAGAAGCACTCCTCGTTGTAACATAGTAGTCCGAGAGATAGATTTGTGATTTTTTCATTTAGATCAGGACTCGAGATCATAAAACTTTTTTCCGTACTCAAATGAGGGTTTACTCAAAGTTCAAAATTAAATAAATACCTTGTTTTAATTCCAATTGAATATTAAAGGTTATACGTAACAAACCACAAATATTGCCTTTTATTTTCATGGAATTACCATAGGATCTAAGCAGAAATACACCTTTAATCCCAATTTGAAGTTTGAGTAAATTCTCAACTAAGTACGAAAAAAAGTGTTATAATCTTAGGCCCTGGTATCGCTGGGGGAACTTTTTTGAATCTCAGAATGTGCGGTCACTCTCAGATGAGTATTACAAATTGAGATAGGGCTTACACTTTCAACAAACTGTATAACAACAATGTATTATTTAAAAATGTGTTTCCTGATAGGTGTAACCGCGCAATTCAAGTAGTATACTATATAACTATAGATGTGGTAATAAATTGAACAGAATGTCTGTTTTATTCGTTGTGAATGACAGATCAGCGATCATACAATTGACAGATCGCTTGCCACGCCCACTCAGCTCCGACAGAAAGTTCTACGTCGATATTAAACGCCGTTTATTTGCAATATGTATGGCCAAAAACATGTAACAGTAAAATAAGATGGTTGAATGGAGACCACAACGTCGTAACTATACAGCTTGAATAAGCTTTAGTGACGACGTTTAAGTCGCCAATCCTACAAGCATGCTTTACATAACTAACTGAAGATTAAATGAATGAATTGATTGGTCGATTGATTAATTGTTTCGTAGACACGATCCGTCAAATCCTTTACAATAAGAAAGATTTTTCATACATTCTAAGGCTTTTCAGGTTCATTTGAAATGACATCAACTTCTAGTCTAGTCTATTATTCCATACTTTTGAACTGTTATGGTAATTTCTTTAGATGAGATTTGTGCGATTTTGTTATAATGAGAGTCGACTGGCAATGAATTGTTTTTTTTTATATAACCGTACACACACATACAAAAAAACAACAACAACGAATTGTGTGTTGTTGGGGGTTTTTTGTGTTTGTTTGTTTATACATGTTAACATTAGCATTAAAGATATACCTTATAGGGCATGCCCGTTAAATTCAAGTTCACTGTTTTCAATGTTGGTTATAAATCGCTTTTGCTGTTTAAAAATACTATGTGTGGGAGAAAAGCAAACGTTTAGCACGTGATGGGTCAGGCGAAAAGGAACTTCTCTGATATTCCATAAAATGAATTTCGAAAAATATTAAATCCAGCGGAGTTCAATTAAAGCTGTAGTACCTACAGTAAGGTAACCAATCATTTCAATTTTTTTTTACTTCTTTGCCAAAATTAATGTTGTTGGCCCCAAAGTTTGCAAAATAATGCCATCTAATATCGAAGTGGAGCGAGCTTCCTGTCGTGGCCAGCGGTGTCAGTGGGCTGATGAGCAGTTTATCAATTAGATGCCCTGATATTACTGCAGAGGTTTTTTAATTAAGATTTACTGAAGTTATCGATACACCGAGACTTCTTTTCTGGAAAATTCATTTTGCCCTCAATGAGACGTACTATTATTAAAATATTACAAAGGACAAAATTGAAGGTCATTCAGCGAGAAAACCTCATTTAACACAGCTTTGTTCAAGATGTAGTTTCGAGGTTTTAGACGCCCTCAAACGAAAGGCTGCCAACCATGTAAAACGAAAGGCATACAAAACATACTGAGTAAAGAAGAAAGTGGTATTTATAAACGCTTTCTTCTCTCATCATGTTTCCTAAAATTCTATTTTTAGCGCCAAGAATGTGGCATTGTCAAAAAATAGATTTACATTTTACCAAACGACAGAGATTTAGACTGGTCCAAATTCATAGAAGATGAGGTTATTTTTTTTTTTTTTTTTTTTTTTTTTTTTGTGTGTGTGTGTGTGTGTGTTTCTGAAACATTATGCATGATGAAGCAAATTCTTCATTATCCACAGTTTTTTCATGAGTTTTTTCTTTAGGCGAATAAAAACGGGTTTTTGTTGTAATGCGTTAAACATCCTTTACAAGCAAATTGATAAAAACGAGTCTTTGTCGCAGTACCATCTAATAAACGAGGGAAACTTTTTGAACTCGAATCCTAGAATCTATTTAAAGTATGTATTTGGATGATTGATATAACGTCTTAATTTCGTCCATTTATAGATCATTTGCGAATAAATTCTACAGCTGGTAGAAATACGTCATTGAATAAATATGGGGGGAAGCTTTTGTGGGGTCCTTTTAGTAAGGGCCGCCGTTATAGCGCAGTTGGTAGCGCGTCGGACTGTCAATCTAAAGGTCCCGGGTTCGATCCCCGACGGCGGCACTCATCCTTTCCGACTATTTGTCTCCCACCAATGGGTCGATAATCGTAGACCTATGTGGGATAGCAGCTGTAGGCTAGGAAAGGATGTGATGGCGGTACTGGTGTGAGAAATACCAGGAATCCATTGTTATGCGCTCCAGCCGCCGCGATATAACTGAAAGATTGTTGAAAGCGGGGTAAAACCCCAATTAGTAAGGAGGTTTCCATATGTTCATTCGCTTCAATTGACCAATCGCGTCTGTAAATCAATGAATAAACCGACCAATCAAATAATTTATTCAGCCCGGACCTGAGCGTATCAACTTCGGCATTGGCCGCCATATTGGTTTACCTTTACTGTTGGTTTGGCGACATAAACGTCCTAACTATAGCTTATTCAAGCTGTAGTTACGACGTTTAGGTCTCCAACCAACCATTCTACATTTTTGTTACATGCTACTGGCCATAAATTTTGCAATATAACGACGTTAAAAATCGAAGAGGAACTTCCTTCCGGAGTTAATGGGCGGGGCCTAGGGACTCATTGGGCGGGGCCAGCGATTGGCCAATTTCGTAAATACTATATTAGTAAAGTATATTATTATTGGTCAGTGTAAATACAAAAATAAGTCCCCGTGTCGCTCTTTCTAAGGGGGTACAAAAAATGGCTGCTTTTCTCTGTACCATATAGTAAAAATTGTGTATAGTTTATATAAACGTTGAGTTTTTTTGTATCAGCTTGTGCTAATTGTATTGTTTTGTATTTCGCGTTTAAAAATGAAAATAAACACTACGTACAATTTACGGAGATCTGTTATTACTGTTCTATAAAACAAAATACGTTACCTCTTAGACAAATACAAAGCACAATTGACGTAAAAGTGACTTAAAGCAAAGCGATTTGATTTGTTCCATCATCACTTTTACCGTTATGCCTCATGTTTGACGCCTTTAACCCACCCCCATACAATTAAGCTTTTGACGCACCCCAAGAGAGAAAAGCTTAGGAAAGCATTGTAGAAAATTGAAAAAAATGTCTATAACAAGCAATTTCTACATTATCCACTAAGCTTTCTATCTAAAAAGACAGTGTTTTTTTGTTTTTTTTTTTTTTTTTTTTGGGGGGGGGGTATTTTTAGTAAATTCCATTAATTGAGAACTGCAAATTCTTTTATTTTGCACTAGTCTAAAACTGGCTGGTAATGGATTATATATGTTTTTGGGTCAAGTTAGTTACCGTTAATCAGTCTAAGCGATGGCCATCGTATCTTGATAGAAAATGCGCATTTTCAAAAAAATGTCGTTCAAAATAAACGTTGTCGTATTATTTTTATGTAAAATCAAAAACAAAATCGAAAAACAAAAAAACACACCCAAAGCTTCTTTGTAATGACGTGCGCATTTTTGGTGACATAACGTATGCAACTTGTCGTAAAATGTCGGGAAAACATCCTTAAGTTACAGGTGCATCACAGGACCATTTTTCCACTCAATCATTTTTTTTTCTTTTCAAAATATTTTGCAAAATGGCATGTCGTAGAGTTGTAGACATATTTTTCAAATTGGCCTATTTTTTCACTCTTGATTCGGTGACAGAGTTATCTGCCTATGTCTAGTATATGCCACTACCAGTGAAAACAGCCATGTAACTTTTACACCATTTGAGCGAATGCATGACATTTCGAACCATTACACATGTGCGCCAAGTTAAGACTCAGATCAGCCTGTGCATCCGCACAGTCTGATCAGAGTCTTCACTCTGTGCTCTGTAGATAGATACTGACCAAAAGCTTCTTGAAACAATCAGCGAATATTCTAATAGCCCCGAATGGCTGTCCAGGGTGCTCAATGTGTAACGCACATGCGAAATGGTTGGAAATGTCACGCATAGGTTCATTTATGACGTTTATCCGTGAAAAGTGACATAATTGATATTTCTTGTTGAAAACGAGACTCAATTGACCATTCGCGGCTCTCAATCAAGGAACCAACCGACCAATCAAATCATTTATTCAGCCCGGATCTGAGCTTTCAATTCCAAAATTGGTCGCCATTTTTGTGGTAACCTTTTTGTTGGTTTGGCGACTTAAACGTCATAACTATACAGCTTGGTCTAGCTGTAGTTACTGCTTTTAGGTCGCCAACCAACCATTGTACCTTTTTGTAACATGCTACTGGCCATAGAATATGCAAAATAACGACTCTACAAATCGGAAAGGAAATTCCTGTTTGAGTCAATAGGTGTGGTCAAGAGAGTAAGCGGGCGTGTCCAGCGATTGGTCACTTACCTACAAGCTGTTACGATTTGAACGCATTTTGAACTTTATTATATTTTATCCTTAAAATGGCTCTTGAACAGAATTTCATGAAAACTTGACAAAGCAAAAGTATGTGATTCTCAGATAGTTATTAATGTCATGTTCATAATAAATGGTTTTCTTCGTGTTAAATCTACTAAATTCAATATACTTTAGTTTAATGTAAAATATTCCCTATGAACTACTTCGACACTCCGTAATTCAACGGATGAGGTCGTTAGTCTTCGGGTAATGTCGATAACGAATTAATTGCCAGCAGAATTAAATGACGTAATTGATACGACATGAAAACTATAAATAAGTTAATTTTCGGTGCAATCAGATAACGTATTTACCCGATGAATTCCGATTCCATTCTGGTTGTACTTCGTTGCCTTATTTGGCGTCTCGTAACGCGATATATTCATGTTCTTTTCTTTCATTTCAATTACAAAATCAGATAAATTACATTTCAAATATCTGAATGCATTACAGCTAGAAACTTGAAAATGGATAGACATTTTTTTTCTTCCATAATTCCTGCAAGAACAGCTTTAATCATAAATTTTGGAAGCAACTAACCCTATAGGACGACTACTTCTATTTGGTGACCATAATCAGATTTCCCTTTATGAATGAAAACTCTTACAAAGTGGACGTATTTGCATAGAGAAAAGATAGCAACTAAACCCTGTGATGCAGGAAGTTGGTCGAATCGTCTCAGTGAGATGATTATATTGAGTTCGAACAACAACCATTCTAATAACCCATTCTTACAAAATAAGATTGTAGACCATTCGAAATTCGAAGAAGTTACAGACGACACTTTAAAGTTGGTGAAATCTTCAAAAATCTTTGTTTTTAGCCATAGACAACATTGTGGATAATGAAGAAATTGCTTGTTACAAGCAATTTCTTCATTTTCCTCAATGTTTTCAAAAACTTTCATTTTTAGATGCGTTTAAAGCGTCATTGTGCATCATTGTTTGGGTATGCCAACTTTTTGGCCGCACTTTGAGTAGTTTCTCAATACAAGTTTTGGTGAATCGATTTTTATTTAACCCATTTCCACACAATCTCACTTTTTACGCGCCATAGGAAAACACTCTGGAAGACATTTTGGAAAATAAAGAAATTATTTTTGCTGCAAGCAATTTCTTTATTGTAAACAATTTTTTCAAAAGACAGAGATTTTTTTTTAAAATTCAATGGACTGAAAATGTTCATCTGCATCTTCTTTCAACTTGCACCAGTCTATAATTTTGTAACCTGGTAATGGGTTAAAGCGGTCCTGGGTCAATTGGGTTGACTTTATCAGCTCAATTGGCTAAATTGGTGGAGTGCCCAACTTCAAATCTCGAGATCGAAGGTTCGAACTCCGGGCTGACCCGTTTAAACAGTTAATATGTCTTAAGGATGAGACAGACGTTAAAACGAAGTCTGTGTGGGTGACGTTGCTAAACATCGGGCATGGTATAGAACCAGTAGTTTCGTTCCGTATATTTGTTTGTTTGTTTTAATGGATTTAACGCCGCTTTTAACACTTTTTCAGTCATATCGTGGCGGCTGGAGCACAAATGACGGAGAGGATATGTGCCGCCGCCCGGTCGTTCCTTATAATAATTTTGGTTAGTCGCTCATATGGGCAAACGCTACGGTAGCGACGATAATTTGGCAAATATTTAAAAAAGAAATACTTCGAATTGACATTTTTAAAGGAATTAAGTCATTCCCACACGGCAAAATCTTAGACTAGTCCAAACTTAAGGATGCTACAGCATACAAATTTTAGCTGATGATATCTTGATTTAAAAAAAATCATAGAAAATATTGTGGATAATGAAGAAATTGCTTGCAATAAGCAATTTCTTCATTTTCCACAATATTTTCCAAACCTTTTTTCTCTTTTGGGTGTCCAAAAGCGTCATTGTGCGGGAATGGGTTAATCTCACAATTCCAGCTTATGTTCTAAAGATTTCCGTAAAAGTATAGAATAAACAAACAGAAAGCGGTCGCATCCGACAAAACAATTAAATGAAATGATGTGCGAACAGTCTTTTCACTTCAATTCTTGCATCTGTGGTGGTTAAATTTATCTTTCAATAAAGAGGAAGGGGTTTACTGTTCAAATCAAAGATAGTTTGACAGTTGAAAAGAAGATTATGTGAAAAACGCAGAAGTTATAAAATATTAAGCATGTCTTACGTCTTTTCAAATTAAAATTATTGGAATTGTGAGCAGATTTTATCAGTTGATTCTTGGGATGAAAATATCGTTCTGTCTGCAACGAATTTAAAATTTTGTCTGAAATAGCTTATTCTCTGAAGTTCATTGACATTTCTGTACTACAGGGTTCCTAAGGCTATCTTTCATTTTAGCTCGCCTGAGCCTAAAGTGTTCGGATTTTGTTCGATCAATGACCGGTGTCTACCCGTCCGTCTTTCCAAAAATAGCAAGAAATCTTCTTCTCATAAACCACAAAGTTCAGACCTCAGGTTTGAATTAAACTTCACTTGAAAGATTTTTAAGCCATGTTCTTTCGTACTACTAAGAGAATTAAAGTCCATGGATAATTGTTGTCGTGGCAACCAAATGATAAAACTTCAGATTTCCATTTAAAACACAGAACTTTGATATTTGCATGTTATTTTCCCTTAATGTTTCTCTTCCTAATGACTTTAAATAATTTTACCCTGAAAATTAGCCCTTTAATGCGAATTTCCTGTTTTTGAATAGGAATACATAATGAGTTTTTTCAATAACTGCTAGTCCAAACAATTAAGGACAATACTTCCGAATTATGGGTGTAGAATGTACTTTATGGCCTTCTACAAAAATACCCGAACCGTCTATCTTGAAATAAAATATGACCTATGTTGTTGGATAATGGAATTCATTTTTAGAAATAAAGAGGATCTTTTTCTCTCGCTTCCAAATTTTAAGGGCTACAGCTTCCAAATTGTGCATGTTACGTTATCTTATGATCCTCAACAAAAATACTTCGACTTATTTCTATGGAATAGATATAAGCCTGTGTTGTAGGGTAACGGATATCTGTTTTAGACCTTTTTTAATAACTTCTCGTAGACAATTGACCAATCACGGCAGTCAATCAAGGAATCAATCGACCAATCAAATCATGCATTCAGTCCAGAATTCAAATTTGAACTCCAAAATTGGCCGTCATTTGTGTGAAACATTTTGTTGGTTTATTTAAACTGTAATTTAAACGTTTTGATCGCAAAACATGGATTTGCTTTTATTGTTGTTGTTGTTGTATGTTACTAATTGTGCCGAATGCACACCTACGTGGATTGAGATCTCGTTCAAACTACCGCGTCGGTAGTCAGCCGGTGGGGATCAGCGATCGTCCAGTTTCATATAAATGAAAAACTATTCGACAAACCGTACAGTTTACAGCTATCTTACTCGGGTGAGCTGTGAAGGACAATTAGAACCGTCTTGTTGTCTAATTCAAATGTTTGTTCGACTAAGGTACCATGCGGCGTTATTTTGCAAAATTTGTATCTATTTGCATGTAACCAAAATAGAATGGTTGGTTGATGACTTGAACGTCGTAGGTACAGCTTGCACAAGCTGAAGTTACGACGTTTAGGTTGCCAAACCAAGAAAATTACTCCACAAAGATTAAGACCAATAGCGGACTTCAAAGATCACTTCGTGTGTAAAATTATTACTTGACTGGTCTATCGATATTCCGATTGACCAACGCGATCCGTCAAACTGGAGAAATCTTGAAAAGTTTTTTAAGACATGAAGAAAATACTTTCTGTTTCGTGGAGGAATGAACCGAAAAACCTAATCACACTGTATGAATACGCGAATGAAGAGAATACTTTCTGTTTCATGGAGGTATGAACCGAAAAACCTAATCACACTGTATAAATACGCGAATGAAGAGAATTTTTTTTGTTTCGTGGAGGTATGAACCGAAAAACCTAATCACACTGTATGTATAATTTAAAAGTATCGAGCGAAAAAAACAAAAGCTTTACAAATTTCGATACCTTTTTGTATGGGACTATTTTGTGCGTACAAAATCGCTACGTGTTCAAAATTTTCTTCATGGAGTTATGAATAATTTTTTTCGATCAATCAGACAAAATCAAAAATTAAAATATAAGTGAATAACCTTATTAAAGCTAAGCTATTAACCCATAACAAGACAACAAAAGTTTAGATTGGTCCAAATTCAAAGAATACAGACGACAATTTGGGGTTGGTGAAATTCTAAAAAAATATAGTCCTTTGGGATAGAACATATTGTGGGAAATAAAGAAATTGTTTATTACAAGCAATTTCTTCATTTTCCTCAATGTTTTCTAGAGTTTTTTTGTCTTATTTGTTGGTTTGGTTTTTTGTGTGTGGGTTTTTTTGTTTTGTTTTTTTTCTTGTGTGTGTGTGTGTGTGTGTTTTGTTTGTTTTTTACTTGTTTTTGTTTTTTGGGGTTTCTTTTAGGGGGGGGGGCTAAAAAGAGGGATTGTGTGGGAATGGATAAAACATTTTGCATAACAACCTAATCCACGTACAAGACGCCAAGGCTAAGAGGTATGCCTTTGGTTTTCTAGGAAAACAATCGCTCTACTAAATCGGTTGAAAGTAAAGTAAATATGTGAATATAACATATAAAGTCTCATTAAAAAACATTAAAAGTAAGCATATTCAAGTATATAATCAGTTTTCTTGTATGTCAATTTAAACCGGTATTTGAGAACCGGATGTTTTTCCAATATTTACGAGCAATTCCTGGTTTTCACATTAATTTTCTGTCTTCTGTAATGCATTATTTTGACACCTAATCTTGCAACTAGATACTACGTGGGTTTTTCCATCAAAAAGTTTACCTTTTCGTTTATAGCAATAAAATCTCATCAGGTTTCACTTCGACGTGTGTTTTGTACAAGATTACTGACTTTCACGTAGGGTAGATTTACTTTTTTAACATTTGGAGAGGGCGGGAATCGATAGTTTCTATAACCCTAGGATGAAATAGTTTTGATTTTCTTTTTTAGAAAAGATGAATTGCTTGTCACAAGTGACTGCGCTATAGAGCGGTTCCATTTTCGTTTGAATTTATCATTATTAATATTATTTGCAGTCTTCCTCTTAATGTATATACGTGGTTAGTATATATTGTATTCTTTAAACAAAATAACATTAGTTTAAACACTTACTTTGAAAATTGATAAATGCGTTGGAAGTTTACAACATGTTAATTGCTAAATAGTATCGTTATTGTAACACTACATGGTTATACAAAGAATTGTTAAACACATTAATTCGTATGTAGACGCCGGAGGCTATTAACCCATTGCCAAAAGACAAAATTTTAGAGTAGTCCAAATTCAAAGAAGATTCAGACGACAGTTTCAAGTCAATGACTTTTTTTCAATCTTTGTCTTTTGGGATAGCAAACATTGTAGATAATTAAGAAATTGCTTGTGGCAAACAATTTCTTCATTATCCACAATTTTCTCCAGAGCCTTTATATTGAGGGGCGTTTAAAAGCGTTATTGTGTAGGAATGGGTTAAGCAATTTTCCAAGAACATATTTATATCCTTCATTAACGGTTTACAAGACTCGGTCTGCATTCGAAAGGGGGTGGTTAATTCGCAAATATGATAAAAATCGCCGCGGGTTGCAATAACAAAATAAGTTGAAAAGTGCACAATGTATTTTAGCCGTCATCAGAATGCACAGCGATCGTTTGAACAAAAAAGATCTAAATGGATAAGTTTGATAAACCATAGAGATATACTGAAGATAGCCAACAGAAACACAAATGTTGATATCGAAATAATCTTTAGAGTAACTATCATAAAATAGCGGAAATACCGAGATACGACTTGGTTCGTGGGCGCAAACGTAAACAACCGGTATTTATTATTAAACCATACGCCCTTTCGAATACAGTTAACCAATCACAATATGACAAAATTTTAGACAGGTTCTAATTCAAAGAATCTAGTGAAGACTATTTTTAGATTAGGAAATATTAAAGGACTAGTCCAGCCCAGATATGCATTTTTTACTTTTTGCATTTCCTATTTCATTATCCTTTTTTGTTTACTAATCTGCTATTCCGATGGCTATGTGAAAGCTGATTTTGTGTTAATCAGCACAGGTGTGCAAACGGAAAAAACCAATTAGCGGGCTCCAAATCGATTCGGATGATAACCCCGTGTGACGTCACGATCTGTACCGACGCTTTACTCTTACTGTGTTTACATGTATGAATATGAAGTTTTCTGGCAAAAAAATCACTCATAAAAGTGAATAAGAGTTAATCATGCAAAAAGGAACGAAAGAGGGTGCTAGTAAACTTGCTGGCGGCATGCGTTGCGTCGCTGCAAATTGAGGAAATAGATATATAGACGGGGTTTCTATGCACGCTTTTCCGAAAGATGCTGTGCGGAGAAAACAGTGGACAGATTACGTAAAAGTGAAACGGGCCAACGAATTATTCTGTGTTTTGTTCGGATCATTTTGAAAGAGATTGCTTTCCTTTTTAATATTTTTTTTGAAAAAGAACACATGGGTATTGCTCCAAAGCTGGTCAACTGAACAAGGATGCTGTTCCGTTATTATTTACAATGTTTTCTACCTTAAAGGACAAAGTTTTTTCAAATTCATCAAGTAAAATTATCGTTTGCAAAATTTTTGAACTTAGACCAGTCCGCGGTTTTGTCATGTGATAATGGGTTGATCGTAACCCAAAATCAATGATCAACAATGTTTTCTACCTTGAAAGGCTTTCTTTAAATTTTCACCAAGTAAAAAAAGTCGTCTGCAAATTCTTTGAACTTAGACCAGTCCATAATTTTGTCGTGTGATAATGGGTTGATGGTAACCAAAATATTACGGGTCCTCTCATAACTGATTATTCTAAAATATATTATTGCAAACACCTTTGTTTCCATTGGAAGTAAACATTTTATGAAAAGAAGACACGTACGGGCTTTGCAAGAAATATCTCCCTTTTCCATATTGTTTTATTCTGCGGGATTTTTTATTTGAAAAAAAAAAGAAAAAATCTTAATATCTTTTTGGTCAGTAAGTGGAACCATGTTATGACATATTGGTTGACTAGTCAAAATCGAAATACTGCGTTACAGACGAAAATCCAAGCTTGCACAAATTAAAAAATGTGGTGTCAGACAGGATAGGAACATTGAGAGAAAAGATGAAATTGCTACCTAGATATTTCTGCTTTTCTTTTTTATTTTCTTATATATTGATAAATATTTTGAGAATGCGTAAAAATGCGGGATCGTATTTTAATGGTTAATTATCGTGAAAAATTATAATTCGAAGGGACTATAATTTTTAAAGCTACAGCAAGCCCTCTTCGAAAAGGCATTTTGTGTCTGAGGACGGGTGGCGTAGACGATGACCACTGGCCATATTTCATTAAAAGAAAACTCTGAAAATCTCCACGAAAGGTAATATGCCGTACATCAAGGTAATAAAATCAGGTGCGGACGTAATCTGGTTCGAAAAAGGAAATTGACACGAAAATCGATTTTCTTACGTAACGTACGATAAGTCTTTTTTCTGCAACAAATATACAATCTATACTCTGTTTTTATTTAAATAAATAAGTTAAATTCAATCAATTACCATTTGTTACTTAGAAGTCTCCTTTCGTCACTCGTCGATTCGTCACCCGGCATGGATGTTTCATGGTCCGATGTATCGGACAAGTACGGTTCGAATTCATAAGGTTGGATAGATTCGTAAATGTCTGCCTGTTGTCCATATTCTAAATCTAAAGATTCGGCATCGGATCCGAATGGTGAGGACCCACATGAAAGTGAAAGATCGCAACACTGTCTTCATTCGCTATAATAGAGCACCTCTACAGAGGCTGACGTCATCGGGTTATCGGAGATTAACAGGTTGCGATAGCGGAAGTGTACATCTCGACAGGTAAAAATCGAGACTTTACACAGCAATTACTGCAAAACTACAAATATTTGAATGGTGCGATAAAGTGTAGTGTCCTATATAAACATCGCTTTGTTTAAATTTAAAGAAAACAGAAAAAAAATTTCTGGGCTGGACTAGTACTTTAAAGATCTTTGTTTTGGGGGTAGAAAATATTATGGACAATGAAGAAATTGCTTTAACAAGCAATTTCTACATTTTCAACAATGTTTTACAAAAACCTTTTTGTGGACATCAAAAAGCGCGATTGCGTGAGAATTGGTTTATATTCATTGGGTGACCTACAAAGGGACCGCAAAAAGAGTATACCGAAAAAAGAGCCGCGTAACACAATTATGGGGCGCTTCATATAAGCCCATTACAACAATCTCCCACACTGTAAGACTAGTTGCTGATAACATTGTGGGGTAAGGAGAAATTGCGTGTAACAAACAATTTCTTCTTTCCTCATAATGTTTGGCACAGATTTTTCATTTTAATGTCACTTTGAAATGTCGTCTGCAATTTATGTCTATTTGGATGACCTTAACATTTAATCTGGTAACAGGTTTAAGAGTTACTAAAATATCCGGTTGTTAACCAGGGAATCAATTGCAGATAAAGATTTTTATTGCAAATAAATATGTTGACTTGGTTACTGCCCCTAGATCTATCGCTACTACTCTACTGTCTCTCGAAGAGAGCGGCCTACCAGTTTAACCCATTCAAACTCAACCCCTCCTTTTTACGCCCCTCAAGAAAAAACTTTGGAAAACATTGTGGAAAATGAAGAAATTGCTTGTATCAAGCAATTTCTTCATTATCCACTATGTTTTCTATCCAAAAAGACGAAAAAATTCAAAATTCAATCAACTTGAAATTGTCGTCTGCAGCTTCTTTCAATTTGGACCAGTCTAAAATTCCACTGTGTTTGAATGGGTTAATAACTATGTCGGTTCAAACTTCCGCCCCTGTAGAAACACACCAGAGGTATTCCTGGCGTAGATCCCGAGTTCAGTCCATGTTGGGGTGACGATGTTAAAGAAAGATAACCCATGTCTTACAATCGAAAAGATGAAAACCAATCAGGTACCTGGAATCATAGTTCATACACAGGGGTTTAGTTTGCGTCTATGAAACAATAAAGTAGAGCAGGGTGAAGGGGAAAAGAGGAAATGGGTCCCAATACTGGCAAAAGACAATTTGAGCAGGAGTCCGAACATGTGGGGAGGCTGGTGGAGGCCCCAGGTTCGAAAAAGACTGGATGGGATTCCTGAAGATGTAATGGGGATTGTATAGGTACGATAATATGTTTTAGAAACTAAGGCTAGGTAACCTTAGAACGACAAACATCATGGGAAATAAAAGTGATGGCAACTAAAAAGGTACCCCAAATAACAAGCAGTTTTACTACCAAATTATTTTTACTCCGCCTTGAAATCATACGAACCATTCTCTGTACTCGGGTTTGTCTCGGAAGTTATTTTACGACGATGAAAGAAATACAGTTGAGCCAAACCCTGATTAACAGGTAGTCCAACAGTAGCTGACATTGTCATTACTGCTTAATTTGTCCTTAAAATCCTTAAGATCAGACAGAGTTTTATAACGATGATATTTTATCATTCCGCCAGTGTATTTTGCAATATTGTGGAAATTTTCCCGCATTTTGCACTAAATAGAGGGACGAATACTGCACAAAAAGAAACCAGTCTACCTATGGTACTTTGATAACCCGTGTAGTTAATGACTGAAATAATTAATCTATTAATTAAATTTCATACCTAGATTAGGTAAGATTGTCTATTTGTATCAATTAAATAGTTTAATTTGAAGATATTGCTGACTTAGAATTTCAATTTCATTTAAAGTCGGTGATACAAAGGTGATTTTTCTTGTCCGTTTGAAAAATATCATTTTAACTAAGTGTTGGCCTTAAGGGTAACTTTTTTTCTTTTTATGAATCCTATTACATCAATCTGTTTTGGTTCTTGTTTTTCAAGACATTTTTAGCATTAGATTATTTTAGAAACACAGAGATAGTTAAACGTCAATCATTTGACTACAAATTGTAGATAAAGACTTTTATTGCAAAGAATTATGTTGGTTCAAACTTTCGACCCTGTAGTAACACACCAGAGTTGATACATTCTGGTGACGAAGATAAAGAAAGATAACCCATGTCTAAGACCGGAAAAGATAAAAACTCCTTTATTCCCCTTGAACATGCAGTACCGTGTAGTTATACCAAGTTATACAATGCGGGTATCGTTTAACTATCAGCAATGAAAAAAATGTGACATTTAGGTTTACAACCAGTTTTATCGTGTTAACCAATCCCCACACAATGACGCTTTTGACACCCTAACAGAAAAACAAGTTGGAAAACATTGTGGACAGGAAGAATTGCAAACAAGCAATTTCTTCATTTCCACAATATTTTCTTCCAAGAAAGTTGACCATAAAATCTTAGTTCGTTTGCAACTCCTATCGATTTCGTACCAGTCTAAAATTTAGCCGTCTGGTTATGGATGAATGTTTTTTGTTAATCTTCTGTTTCATTATTGATATCTTTTTTATTAACATATAACAGAGATCACATCGTAATATAAAACGATATCCATCCATGCAACATAAAGTCACATTAATAGATTAGAAGATTCAGTCGACAAAAGACAAAGCAAAACCTGTAAAATGAAATTTATGTATCCATCCATGTATGGTCATTTTGGTGTAATAGAAATAGCCTACCCTTACACTGTAGGAATGCAACATTTACTGTCTTTAGCTGATCATTTCTCAAAAAAGGAAAAAGTGCCAAATGTCTAATGCTAATTTGCAGGTACCGAATTGACATTATATACCTAGTATTTTAGCTTTCAATGGCTGATAATCCAGGGACCTTGGTAACAAAAGGAGGGGGCAGAGTTGAAGACACTGGACATGTTTCAGTAACTGTATCTGCCAGAGTTATGGGAGAGGGGTGGGGAGTTCCAACAATATTGCAACCGCTAGAGAAAATGCATGGTTCCAAGCGGTCTGGTCAACAATGCATAGCACTGTTTACATTATCCATTACAGGCATTCTAGCGTTAGAAATTTTTCAAGAAAATGATAGAGGTGGCAAAATTCAGATGTAAATGTAATATAACTAAAGAGAAGACAGCTTATAAATACATTCTGTTTGATCTTTTTTAACCAAAACATCTGTATTGTGGAAAATTCAGGGCTTAAAAGGAGTTATCTATTTCAATCATGGTACAGTGTATATCACTGTTTTCTCCTTAACCCATTCCAACACAAGCCCTCCTTTTTACGCCCCTCAAGAAAAAAGCTTTGGAAAACATAGTGGAAAATGAAGAATTTGCTTGGATCAAGCAATTTCTTCATTATCCACAATGTTTTCTATCCCAAAACAAAGAAAAAAATGAAATTCTATCAACCTGAAATTGTCGTCTGCAGGTTCTTTCAATTTGGACCAGTCTAAAATTTTGCCGTGTTGGAATGGGTTAAAGAGTTATTTTTCCAAAGTACCTGAAGTGCCCTGCCTACTATAACTTCGATTGGTAGGCTGGAATTTCACTCTTTACTATTAGTGGACCAGACTGGTTGTCGTCATTTCTGTTTGGACCAATAATATCTAAAATAGTTTCATCGTCGATGTCTCTTTTATTTAAATTTATTTTTCTAGCTAGTCCTGAATTTAAGAACAACAACAATTTTAGAGACAATGTATTTAACCCATTCCTACACAATGGTGCCTTTTGACGCTTCTACCCAGGAAGTTTAAAAAAATGTACAATTTCAAGAACTTGAAACTGTTGTCTGCAACTCCTTTCAACTTGGACCAGTCTAAAATAGTGTCGTCTGGTTATTGGTTAACTGGTATCCATGACTAACCTTAGAAATATTTAACTCCGTTTAAAGAAAGGTTAGACAGATTGACTGTGAGTGGACCTTCGTCTTCACTAATCTCCTTTAATCAGTCTTTTATCTAGATATTCCATTTGCACCAAACAACTCCGCATTTTACGCACTAAAGTAAATACTTATGTAGAAACACTGTGAGAAAGAGAATTTTTTGTGACAAGAGATTTCTCTTCGTCTCAAAATGTTTCTAGTCTATTGGCAGCTATTTGTCATTGTCGTTTGCAACCTCTTAAAATTTTGACCAGCCAAAAGAGTGACGTCCGGTAATTGGTTAAGAAAGTGATTTGTGCCACAGTGAACGCTCTATACGCGTCCGAAGCCAGTCTACAGTTTTTGGTAGAAATATTCGAACTGGCCATGGGTCGATTTCTCAAATGGGAGGAAATATCATTTTTGACTGCTGATTTGAAGGCAATAGTAGAAACTATTGCTCTAATAGATTCTAAAGAAAGAATGCGAAATGCGATACTAAAGGTTCATGACTTTTCGAAAGTGCCCAGCTTTTCGGCTGGCCCAGAAGTGCAAGTTGATAGTTTTGCGGATTTTGGCTGTCTGTGCAGGCATTTTGAAAGGTAGAAATGGGCGCCAAATATTGAAACAAGAGGACCATGATGGTCCTATATCGCTCCCCTGAGTATGATTGCTCAAGGCGTAATGATATAATATACAAAATATCAAAGACCTTCACCTAATCATTTTGGAGAAGAAGATTTTTTAAAGAATTTCTCCTTTAATCCTAGGTACAGTGAAGATCCAACCATATTGAGCCAATTTCAAGAGTGCAGTAATTCTTTGAAGTACTTTAGTAGAGGGTCAATAGGCATAAATACATACCAAATATCAAAGCTCTTGGCCTAATGGTTTATAAGGCGAACATTTTCTATGATATCCTTCTTAACTCCTTTCTGGGATTGCACAGTAAAGGGCTTATTTTCAGGATACAGTAATTCTATGAAGTATTTTGGTAGAGGGTCAATAGGCATTAGTACACACTAAATATTAAAGCCTTTGACCTAGTGGTTTGGGAGAAGAAGATTTTTATTTTCCTTCTTTATTTCAATGTAAAACCAGGGATCACAAAAAAAGGGCTAATTTACAGAGAACTGTAATTCTATGAAGTATTTTGGTAAATGGTCAATAGATGATGATTTAAACAAAATATAAAAGCTCTAGAACTTATGCTTTTGGGAAGAAGATTTTTAAAGTTTTCCTACTTTTATTCTATGTAAAATCAGGGATCGCCCAGAAAAGGGCTAATTTTCAGAATACAGCAATTCTTTGAAGTATTTTGGTAGAGGGCCTATAGATGATGATTTGTACCAAATATAAAAGCTCTAGGCCTTATGATTTGGTAGAAGAAGACTTTTAAAGATTTCCTTCTTTATTTCTATGTATAATCGGGGATCGCTAAAAAAAAGGGCCAATTTTCAGAATACGGCAATTCTTTGAAGTATTTTGGGAAAGGGTCAATAGATGATGATTTGTACCAAATATCAAAGCTCTAGGCCTTACCGCTTGGGGGAGAATTTTTTTAGAAGTTTTTTCTCACCTTTGAAATGGCAACCGGAGTTCTTCATGGATTTCAATTCTTTGAAGTATTTTGAGAGAGCATGACCTAAGGATCATTTCTGTGAAGTTTTGTTGAAATTCCATGGTTAGTTAAGGAGGAGAAGATTTTTTTTGTAATTGTGAACGGACGGACGGACGACGGACGATGACCTATCACAAGAGCTTACCCAGAGCACTTCGTGCTCAGGTGAGATACAAGGAGGTGGAATCATAGTATGTTTGACTGCACTGAGCAACTTTAGATCGTTTTTACTACAGAAATCAATTAGTTTGTTGGCTATTATTTCCAATTTGGCCTGTGCTGCAACTAGCGTTACGCCAAAATTACGCTCGGTTTTGTTGACTGGGTCGCATGCTGAAGAGGCATGAGTTTTGTTCCTTTAAAGGGTATCTGTATGATATGTTGTAATTATTTACTAGTTTTAAATCCTATTCTGACGAAGAACGTGTTTGTTCTGTTGCAATTTGTTGTTTAATAGAATATTTTTGTGCAACATTCGAATATCAGGGTTGACGACAAAGGAAAGAGAAATAAAAACTGCAGACCTTATTAAAAGAAATTGACTTACTTTGGATATTTATCTTTTGGAAACAACATTACAAAATGTACACTATGGCAGCTGACCAATCAAATAACCAGTCGACCAATGAAATCATTCATTGAAATGATCTCCAACGTTGGCAGCCATTGTTGTTAACCTTTTTTATTGGTCTGGCGACTTAATGTCATAACTACAGCTTATTCAAGCTGTAGATACGACGTTTAAGTCGCAAACCAAGTTTTCTACATCTTTGTTACATGCTACTTGCCATAAATTTCGCAAATTATCTGCGGTTACAATCGAAGCGGAACTTCCTGTTGGAGTCGATGGACGTGGCAAATGGAGTACGTGGACGATTTAACAGTTACTAAGAGATTAACATCGATTTAACATCTTATTGTAAATTTTCCAAAACTTAACCCTTGTCATGCTGAGTATTTATCCTTTCTTCGTCTATACACCTGCCACAACTATTGTCAAGACAGGAATATTCCGGGATCAACATGACAAGGGTTAATTTACGGATAACATTTTACTTTTCACTAGACGAGCGAATTCTATACTAGTCCAGAGCCGAAGGGATAGCAGTCGACATTTCAGAGGTGGGACATTTCAGTCTAATATCGGTTCGTCGGTAGAAAGTAAAATGTTTTATGGTTTACTGCCTGACGAATAGTCGATGGATAGCCGAAACCTCGTAATCACAGCTTCACTGAAGCTGTAGCTACTGGGTTTCGGTAGCTCATGGACAAAATATATATTGCGTTCATTTGTAAATATACTTTTCGAAAGACTTATATTCAGACGCCGAATCGTTACTGATCTCTTGGTTTAATATGTAATATTGTATCCAGAATATATATCTGTAAGTATGCGAGGAAGGTTATTAGGAGCTCGGGTAAAACAAACACACCGTGTCACTGGTTGCTTTCTGTTCTTTCAGATTGTTTTATCTTAATGTTCTTTAGAAATGAGGATAGTGATATTTTTATCAACTGGCTGAAAGCCAGAGATATGTTGCCATGGCGCTGTGTCCATCCATGCTTACGTCCATCCGTTAAAAATCTCCTCAGAAAGTACTGAACAGAATTTAACCAAATTTCACAAAGATGGTTCTTGGGTGGCCCTTAATCAGATTCTTTCAAATAATTATGATAAGTTGAAAAACACTGCTTGAACCGGCTGGACTAATTTCCATGTATGGTGAAAACTTTGAAAATCTTCTTAGAAACCAGCGTTTAGATTTTACCTAAATTTCAGAGAAATGGTCCTTGGAATACACTTTATCAGATTCCTTTGAAAAATGATTGCGTGAAAAACATGGTTTTTATCAACGGAACTACTTTCCATATAAGAAAATTAAAATCTTCTTCTAAGAAACCAGTCCATAGTTTTCAAAAAAAAAAATCAAAGAAGTTATTATTTGGGGATTGTTCGTCAGATTCCTTAAGAAATATGGCTCGGTTAAGACTTCGATTTTATGATCGGGGCTCATGTCCATGTATAGTACATTGTGAAAATTTTGTAAATCTTTTTCTCAGAGACTTAAGGGTTGTTTTCAACAAAATTTCTCAGGAATGGACTTCTGTGATCCTTTATCACAAGTTTTATAGATTTGATAAGAAAGCTAAGGAGTATTGGCCAATTTTTAGCTAGCAAAGCGTCAGCTTTGATAGCTTAAGCTAACAGACAAATTTTCGAGGTCTTCCCAGAGGCCAATGAGTGCAAACCACCATTGGAGGCTTAAACGCTAAATTCATCGAATGTCTACGCGATAAAAAATAGTTCTTCAAAAGCGTGCTATAAAACCCATTCCAACTCAATCCTGCTTTTTAAAGAATCCCAAGAAAAGACTTTGAAAAACATTGTGGACAATGAAGAAATTGCTTGTGACAAGCAATTTCTTCAGTGTCCACAATGTTTTCTACCCTACCAAAGACAAGGAAGATTCCTTAATAAAACCATGCTTTGCTAGCTTACAGTTCTTTCAGTACTTTGATTAAGTTAGGATAACATAGTGATGCTAGGGAAATAATTGATACAGCTAGACTGAGAATATTTGTTGCATAAAAGTTACCTCCCGTAATGTAAATTGCAAAAAGCAATTCCATTTTGAATGAGCTGCTTCCTATATTAAAGAAAACTTAATTAGCTTTGTGATAAGTAAATTCAGGTCGGTGGAGCGAATCAGGCGCTCTAGCACCTCTAGTTTTCATTGAGGTAAATACCTCAAGACTTAATCACATTGTATGAATACGAGGAGAGGGTTCAAAGAATAGTGTAATTAAGTTTTCAAGAGCATGCCCCACTGAAGAAAAAAGCTCTCTTCATTTCTTGTCATTGAATACCAACAAGCAAACCAAATCCTTTTTCTAGTTTTTTGGATCTACTTGTGTGCAAGCATACAATATAGTTGCGTGCTAACTATTTAGTTTATAGAAGTACGCAAACAAGAGGGCAAGTGGCCCTTGCGCTCGCCTGAGATATTTCTCTTTTCTTAATACTAACTAATACTAACTTGATATGGAGAAGACCTCCTGTAAAATTTAACTAAAATCAACTTATGTTGCGATGGCAACCAATGATGTCAACAGATTTCAAATGTTGTATTAATTATTTAAAGGGGACAACCCAAGGGACATTTCTAAATTTGGATGAAACAAGCCACATGGTTTTGGAAGAGATGTCTTCTTTATAACTATATAGGCCCCATCACCCAGGGGCTCTGAAATTTGAGCAATTTTGAAAGAGATGTTTTTTTGCAAAATGTCAAGATACTTCAACTTCTGAGCCGGGGGGGGGGGGGGATAAAGATATTATAAAGTTTTTTTTACTCTTGTTCTCATGGCAACGAAAGTTTTCAATGGATTTCATTTCTTTGAACGAAATTTGCCCAGTGGTTTGGGAGGAAGAGTTTTTTTTTTTTTTTTTTTTTTTTTTATCCTTATTTATTTATATACAAGAGCCCCCCCCGGAGCATTTACTTTACAAAAAAGGTCATCTTACTGATGATTCATGTAAAGTATCTGGGCTCTACGATTTTTAGGGTCTGAAGGAGATTTTTCTAAAACTTCAGTTTGTTGCCATGACATCCAGAGTTTCAAAGGATTTCGATTCTTTTAACAATTTTATATGGAACCACTTTAGGAACATTTCTGAAATAATCAGTTTTGGAGGAGATGTCGATTTAAAATTGTTGTCACTCGACGGACAACGGACGACACACGTCGGACAGTAGGTGATCAAAACATCTCAACAACGATTGAATATTGATAGACAAAAGAAAAGTTACTTCATATAATGGTACTTCATAAAAGCCTACATTTGTATTGGAAATATAGTTTGGATTATCCGCAATCGGAGGTGGGGGGCGGGGGGTCAGGTTTTGATCAGGTCCGTGCTTTAGGCTATTTGAGAAGGGAGACGTAGATTGTGAAAATTTTAAGGTTATTTTATTTAAAATTATTGTTATTCTTGACGTTGATGGCTAACAAGATTTTAAAAATTCTTTTAAACTTGATATATATCATGTATTATGCGTCACACACCTATAATGGAATGGTGTGTAGAGGTTTTCTTTTCGATATGACGCAGGGAAACATGTGAATCCCACGGTATTTTATATTCACCGTGCACGGAGTTTATAGACATGTATTTGCAGAAAACGGATTTCAGAAGTTTCCCAGTCAATATAATTACATTCTTTCAATAATTCATAATTGTCTTCTATAGGTTGATATCAAACTTCACCATTTCATATACAATCTCTGATATTTACGCCCTGCGATATTACATTTGAAAACACATTGTGGAAAATGATGAACTTGTTTGTAACAAGCAATTTCTAATTTTTCCGCAATTGTAACCCTTGTCATGCTGAATCCGGATTATTCCGGTTTTGGTGGGTGGTGGCTGCCTTTCCTTTTCAAACCAGAGTTGTTCATGAAATATTTTCAAAAAACGCATTGGGCATTGAACAGATATTACTATTGCTTTCAGCTCTTTGATTTTAATAACATTTTGAATAGATTTTAATCAGCATACAGTGGTTAATCATATAAAAAAGTTATCTTTTATGATTATACTTACTTTATAATTCCATCTGCAACCCCTTTGAATTTGGACAAGTCTAGAATTAAAAAAAAACAGTTAAGGATTGATGGCTACTTATCTCTCCTTTTGCTTTATTCATAAAATTTGTGTAAATTGACACTAGGTTGTTTGATGTAACATTTATAAACGACTTTGTAAAGCTTATATGTGCTTGTATATGTTATATTTTATCTTAAATAAACATTAATGCAACTGATTAGATACAATAAGTCCGGTTGAAGTAGCAACTACACTTGAACTACTACTCGAAGGTATAATAGGTACAGGACTAAACAAGTTCATTAACTGGTATCATAAACTAGATTGAACTCTATTTAACCTACTATTATCAAAACTCTAGTGCGAGTACTGTACCCATTCCCAGACAGCAAAATTTGAGACTAGTTCAAATTGAAAGAAGCTGCAGACGACAATTTGAATTTGATGGAATTTTAAAAAAAAAGCGTCTTTTAAGATATAAAACATTGTAGATGAAGAAATTGCTTGATACAAACAATTGCTTTATTTTCCACAAAATTTTCAACATTTTTTTCTTGGGGGGCGCTAAAAGGAGGGATTTCGTGATAGTCTGATTGTTGCAATCTTGTAGGTCATTATTTAGATCCGCCCTAGTGTATTCGAAAGTAAACTGATACGTAAAATGCTAGGCATACTAAAATAGTGCTATCTTCCAGCAAATTCCACATTTTGAATATTATTTGATTAAATCGTATTCAAGTACATTGTGAATTATCAAAGTTTTATAATACCCCCTTTTCAGCCAAATAATCCCAAGGGAAGATCCTATAGGAAATATTTCTCTTTTCAGCTTACTGATGCCTACATAGCTCTTAAACTGAAAAGCTGATAACTTGCAAAGCTGCAAGAGTGTAATGCGGGCCTTGCGCTAATCTGCAAGGTTGGTGTAGACAATTTTAAAACTGGAGCACCTCCCCTTTTTCAAGGAACAAAAGGCTCTTCTTGCAAGCCATCTCAAAACAATGGTTGAGGTGGGCTATGGATAAAACCGTTAAGAGCTCATAGATTTGGCAACAGACTATACTGTCCAGTTAGGTACTAGGGATATGGAACACCCAGTGATTAAGAATTGGATGTATACATTTCTAAGTAGATGGCCTGATCTTAAGGTGAAAAAACTTGTTCACTCGAACTTGCCAGGGCAACGTCAGCTACTTGAAGTGCTGTTGATAAATATTTCAATGAACTGTAGCTCATTCTTAAAAATATAATCTTTTTGACAAACCATATAGGGTGTATAATATTGATGCGAAAAGCCTTAGCACAGAAAATAAGCCCCTAAATTTACAAAATTCCAAGCATTGACATCTGGTAGAGGAAAAACAACAACTTTGATAGGATGTGATAATGGTGTTGGCCATATGGTTCGCCCTTTCTTTGACTTGCAGGTGCTAGATTTTCAAACACCTTGTTAGATGGAGCTTGTACAGGTGCAGATAGTTATGTTACTGAATCTTGATGGTCATATAGTGACGCTTTTGAGCGGTACATTAAAAATCATTTGATAGAATAACTACCTCCAAGGGAGAATGTCGATATCCTGATATCATATGAAAGCCACATCATAGTACCTTTGATCCAGTGGGCAAAATCAAAGAAAAAAACATTTATTTGTCCTGCCATCTCACTGATCTAATCTTTTACAGTATTTAGATGGCTGTGTTTTTTGTCCATTCCAAGTTTCCTACAATTCAGCATGCCACACACATACCCGTGAATCTGGAGTTGGTACACATTACACTTTTTGCAGGCTAGCTTGTAAAGTTTATGATAATACATTAACTCCAGTAAACGTAAAAAAGTGAAATTTATCCTTTTGACAAAAGCGTCATTAATGACAATCAAGTCGCACCTGCTACATCTTTGATAAAGAGCCTGTTAAACTGGATGCTTCTCAACCTAATCCTGACCTTAACCAAACAACAGCTGAATCATTTCTGTTGTAGAGAGGGAGGGAGATACTTGAAAATGTTAAAAAAAAAAAAAAAAAAAACACACACACACAGAATAGGAAACGCCTTAAGTAAGATAGTTGGTGGGAAATGTGTCACTGAGGATGGTATACTTGATAGAATCGTTGAACATGAAAACAAGTACAAGAAAAGAATAACCAGAATGACAAACCAATTGACAGTTTACAGAAAAAAAAAGAAAAAAGAAAGAAAAATACAACAAAAACGGTACCTAAACCTTCAACATCAGGCACAATCACTAAAAACGTAAATTGAATACAGTTAGGATTTGAGAAGTGCAGAAGATGAGTTACATGTTGAAGAATCTTGTAAGTGTGTGGTATGTTGAGAATTCTCCAAGTTCATGAATGACCTAATATTCTGATAGTGAAATGGACAGAGTGTGAATCTTGGCAGGGCTGGGTTCAACTTGGATTCTGATTGAAAGCCAGCGTTATGAGGAGGGGTGATTATTCCCTTTGCCCTAAGTGTGAAGTATAATAGAATTCAAATGCTTACGAGGTGTAAATATGTTTTAAACAGTTATAAAAGTCAGAAGCGTATTCAAAAATGTTAAAAAAGTGTTTACAGTTAAAATTACATTCGGTACATTATTTTTTGTCGTACAGTATATATTCCCAGAAACCGCCAAAAATAGGATGGAATTGTTTCCCTTGGATGACGGTGGGCCATTACACGCGGATTTATAAAACATAAACAGAGGTTTGTGACCACCATTTTGAATCGCATCGACATTCTATGAGCTTTCTATTTGCTTTTGACCGAAATGATACTTATCGGTTAAAATCATTGAAAACCTTAACCCTCCGAAACTGACTGCGCCGGGATACTTTTGTCATATCGTCATCGTACTATAGCGTTATAATTATCTTTTATATCATGAATACGCTGACGATATCTCGAAAGAACGATGGCGACGAGAAAACCTTGGCGATATCACTACAGTGCGATTATGACATCATGAATCCCATCTCGCATTTGCGTTTGTCTAACTGTTGTACTCTCGAATTGACGAACCGGTGGCCCTGCCCACTTATTCCGTGGCCCCGGCCCATTGACTCCGACAGGAAGTTCCGCTTCGATTTGAATTTCAGTAGCATTATTTCGAAAATTTATGGCAAGTAGCATGTAACAGAAAAGTAAAAATGTTAGTTGGTGACCTACACGTCATAAATACAGCTTGATTAAGCTGTGGTTACGACGTTTAGGTCGACAAACCAACAAAACATACTTCACAAAAATGACAGCCATAGTCGGACTACGAATGATTTGATTCGTGGACTGTTTCTTTGACATCTGCGATTGATCAGTTATCGTACTAAAATAGTTTCACCTTCGTACCCTTAAGGTCTTTCGTTATTACCCTCGTATTATTCACCCTCGCGTTGATAAGTAACAAATTATTATGCGACAGCCCTAGCGGTATATCGTACTGTTAAGGGAATAATGAATTACTGTGTTTGCCCAAGTTATCTGTAACACTTTACAAAATGTCAACACTAGATTACGACCTTTGTATTATTGGAGCAGGTTTAATAGGTTCAGCGGCTGCTCGCCATGCGTCAGCAAGATCTGGAGCTAAGGTTTGTCTGATTGGACCCGAAGAACCGGAGGTAGGTATACATTCTGTTATGTATATTATTTGTTTATATTCAGTGGGTTGAACTCAGATTCTTTCTACATGTAACCGTAGCCGCCGTCAAAGCGCAATCTTCCCAATCTGCAATTTTCATGGGTTAGGTCCCCGGCGGCGGCACATATCCTTTCTGACATTTGTCTCTCATGAATGGGTTGATAATCGTTAACCTAAGCGGGATATCAGCTGGAGGCTAGGAAAGGAAGTAATGGTGGTACTGATGCGCGATATACCCGGAATCCATTGGTCGGTGCTCCAGCCGCCGCGATTTGAATGAAAAACTGTTAAAAGCGGCGTTCAACTCAATTCAAACAAACAAACATGTAACCCTTACCGTCAAATGTCAGTGGCACGATAGAGTGAATCAAAGCACTTGAAGTGCCGAGGGAGAACAACAGAAATTCAACCAGTTGTCCCTTTTATGCTGATTACAAACAGGTAAATGTTGTACTGAAACACAATGTGGACGCAAAGATAATATACAGTAGCTATAACCTACTGTAATTAATTGGTTGCTCATTCACCATGGCATTCAGTTTTATCCAGGATTCCATCGGGTTCGATCATCGACTCACCTGCACGTAAACTGGGCTCTATCGTTTTTGTTTGCATATTGGCTAAATAGGACATTTTCATATATTTTCTTATTGCCTCTTTAATTTAATTCTTAGTTTCGTCTATCTAAACGGGCGTTCTGATTGGTGAAAAAATGCATACTTCCATGAACAAAATTTTGAGCATTAAGCAGTTTTGTATGCTTCCGCACAAAAGAGTCCCTACAAAAAAGTATCAAAATCTATAAATGTTTTTGCTTTTTTCGCTTAATGCTTCGCGTATTCATACATTTAGATTAGTTTTTTTCGATTCATACCTCCATGAATAGTTTTTTTCGATTCATACCTCCATGAAAACAAAATCTATTCTCTTCATCTCTTGAAAAATACAAAATCATTTTTCTTATGCCGAATTTTTAACATATATCCGAAATATTTTGCCACCTATTATTAACTGGCTATTATTTGCTGGCTTATCTTTGGAATATCAAATGAAAATTTAAAGGGTCTGGTAGCCACACTAACCTGCTCTCTGAGTAAGCGCATTAATGCCTTTATATTTAATTATACTACACCAGGTAAACAATGGTGACAGAAGACCAATTATATAGATCTGACGACGATTTGTCTCCATACAAGAAATTATAGAATAATATACAGTTTTTGTAAAGATTTTGCTTTTTCGATTAATGCTTGGTGTATTCATACGGTATGATTAGTTTTTCGGTTCATACCTCCATAAAAAAAAATCTCTTCGTTTCTTTTAAACCAATGTCATGAAGCAAAACAAAGTAAATATTTATGTTTTGAGTAAAAGTATATGGATCAACTCCATCCGTAAGCATAAAGAATACTTGCGTGCTCTATTCTTAGCAAATATTCAGAGAAAAAAAAACACACACACACACATACACACACCGCTTATATCTTGATAGACGAAACTTAAATTAAATTATTTTTTATTAATTTCAAACTCAACGAAATGATTGATTCTATTTATCTAGACTAGGGACTTTGACGATCCCCGTGATATATTTGGTGCCCATTATGACGAAGGTCGAATTACAAGAGCCATCAGTACGAATCGAATATGGACAAAACTTGCAGTACAGTCTATTGATAGATACAGAGACCTAGAGACACAGTCAGGTATCAACGGATTTGCTTTGTTGTTGTTGTTGCTTTTGCTTTAGTGCGGTTATAACTATAGACAGACCAATGACAACCGACCCAAGATGAGGTAGTTAGACTGAGGTATCAAGGTTACTGGTTTGCATAATGTATGGCCAGCGAAACAAAATGAAAGAAAGATCGTTGGTGGGCGACTTAAACGTCGTAACTCTAGCTTGAAAAAGTTATAGACTTTGCCTATTAAGTCAAGCATGAACGAAAATATCAAGAATAAATTTCGGGGTTTTGATTAGATTGTCGATTTATCCGTCGAAACTACAGCTTATTCAAGCTGAAGTTATGACAGTTTAGGTCGCAGAATCAACCATTTGTTCGTTACATCTTACTGTCAAAATAAGACCGTTCAAAATCTAAGTCGAACTTTCTGTTGGACGTCAGTTGGCCTGACCAGCGAACCGTGAATTAGTACCCTATCTGGCCATTGAACCGTGATTTAGTACCCAATCTGGCCAGTGAACCGTAATTTAGTACCCTATCTGGCCAGTGAACCGTGATTTTGTACCCTATCTGGCAAGTGAACCGTGATTTTGTACCCTATCTGGCCAGTGAACCGTGATTTAGTACCTTTTTTTGCGAGCGATCCTAGCTGATTTTCTAGTTGAACTTTGAGTTAGTAGCTATTTATAGATCGCAAAGCGAAGGCTCTGATCAGACTGTGTGGATGTACAGACTGATCTGAGTCTCTACTTCGTGCTCATATGAAATAGATAGAATGTCTCGCACAGGCTCAATACAAAGGAACATCTCTTTTCTTTTTTGTGCTTGACCTATGGATCAAAGAATAAGTGTGCAATCTCAAGACATTTCACCAATGACAATTAAAGTGTTGCTAAGTACTGTTATCGGTTGCTATTCAAATAACAAGGCATATTCATAACGTAGATGAAATTAATTGTAAATAATTGTTTCTGCAATAAAATAAAGTGAAAACAATACAATGGCACAGTGTAATGAAGGAGATAGAGGCCTTTCAAAGGTTGTCTATAAATGTATACGTATTTGTCCCGCACCATTCCGCATTTTGACAATCTCAAAGCAGAGGTGTCTTTCGTTACTCTCACCAAACACCTCTGTAATAGGCTAAATGAAAAGATTCTTGTCACTCAATTAATTAAAGATACATTATTTTTCTTTTGATTCGCGAGAAATCGAACAGTTAGGACACAAATAAATTTGATTCAAGATACATCATATGTGCATAAAAACTTAATAATTTACCTGTAAATCAACGAATTGCTTTGGTTTAAAGTCTGAATAGTTAATGGAAACGGCCATGCGACATGTTTTAAATGGAAATCAGTTGAGGTATGTGATGAAATGATGATGTATTGTAGGAGTTTTTAATTTGCCCATTACAGCGGTGAATGTGAATAAACCTAGTGCAAGAGAGTGGCATGGGGAATTAACCTGGGTGCAAGAGAGCATAGGCACTTGGATTCAGGAATTTATAACAACTTACAAAAATATCTCACTCTATAACATAATATTAACAAGGTGGTGTAGTTGCCATTTTTTAATAGAAGGGATGTTTTGACAAACATAAATGGTTCCGTATTCCTACGAGTCAAACATTTCCTATAACGGCACCAGTGCTGCCTGCCAAAACATCCGTTCCCTTAACAAATGGCAGCTACATTACCATAATTCATGTTGTTACTTTTTTTTTTTCGGTTTTTTTTTTGGAGTTTTTTTTTTGTTTGTGTGTGTGTGCGGTTTTTTTTTTTTTGTTGGTTGGTTGGGGTTTGTTGTTGTTGTTTTTTGTCTTGCTTTGTGTTTTGTATGTTTGTTTTTAAAAAAAAATCTCTGTTCATCTCTCAGAGGAAACGAAAAAGGAAAATATCGTGGATGATTTGCTGTAAATCGGATAGGATTATTGCACGAATATCAAATTATGTTCATTTCTTTAGTTCCTACGTAAAGAGGACGGTCGTTTCGGTAGTTCTTGGCGATCACAATTTCTTCATTCTCAATAACCGATTAAAAAAATGATTAATATGATGTCAAACGCATACTGACCTTCGACTCAAAGATCGACTTAGATGTAAAACAGCTTTATTTTGTAAACTTTATGTCGAGTAACCCAAAACAAAAAATAGGATGATTGGTAACATTAACGTCATTACTACAGCTTGAGTTGAATTAACGATAATTAGATCTTCAAACCAACAAAAATGTTTTACATAAATGTCGAAGTTTAAAGTTCACTGCCGGTCGGAATGAATGACTTAATTGGTCAGTCGAAATTTGATTGATAGCAACGATTGGTCATTTTTAGTTGTTGGTGATGATATTGTCAAGAGATTCTGATTTTCTCATTTTATAGGATGCCCTTTTTACAGCGAGGTAGGCTGTCTGATGGCCGGCTCAAAGAATTTCTTTAAGAATGTTGAGAAAGTTGTAAAAGTAGAGAGTATTCAGGCTAAATCGTTGGAACCGAGTGTTCTGCAGTCAACCTTTCCATACATGAAGTTTTCCAATGAGTGTTATGGTATATACGAACCAGGAAAAGCAGGGTATATTAGTCCAAGAAAAATTATTGAAGCTCAGAGAAGGGTAGCCTTTCAGCAAGGTTGTTCGATTATAAACGACGTTGTTTTTCATGTTCGAAGAAAGACGGATGATGCCGGAAATTACGTCATGTACGTCGAGACGGAGAAAGGGAAAAAGTTCCACTGTAAATCAATCCTTGTGGCCACGGGAGCTTTTACGTCATTCAGGAATCTGTTACCGGTATCGTTGGATGTATCGTTAACGCCTATAGCAGTAGCAAAGGTGGAAGTAACAGAGTCTGTGGCTAATAACCTCAGGTAAATACACTAGTTTTGAGTGTATACAATTATATGCTCTGCATTCTTAAACTTAAAGTGGTACCGTCGCTTCGCGAGTAAAATGTCGTAACTACAGCTTTAATAAGGCTATAGTTACGACATTTAACTCGTACACCGACTGTTTGTTCCTGACCATAGATAATTCAAACTTATACAAACTAATGTTGTTTGATTTCTCGGCCGATTAGTTATGGCGGAAGTGAGTGAGTGGAGCCAGCGATCCATAAAGTGAATGTGTTTTAGAAAAGTGTGTAAATTAGAATTAGTAATGTTAAACGTGGTATTTCTGACGACACTATTGTTTTTAATCTAGCTGACCAAATGGATATTAAATGCATTCATAATTTTCCTTTCAAGCCAAGAATAAATCAAAGTGCCGTACGCACTGTAATTGGTCGTCACTGAGAAATTGGACATATCGTTGCATTCCGACTTTAGAATTAGGGTAAAACAACTTTAATTTCTATTACTTTCACAACACGTAGGTTCTATCCTAGTATATGATATTTCCGTGAATGTTAATTAGAACTAATATTATTTCACACGAACGTAAGACCTTGATGCAACATGGGTACCGACAAAAAAGCAACTTTTTGTGAAAACTAAATTTTTAAAAATTCTCTATTGTTAAATAGTCATGGTTAGATCATCCAAGCAAGCTTTTTTATAAAGCCAAAACAGAAAAATTATCGAAACATGATAACTTAAGTTTAAGAGCAAATGCTGACAGCAGGTTCATGAAATTTCAAAACCCTCTCTTTTTCTGGGCAGAAATTAACAAGTTCCTAAACAGCGCTGATTATAAACAAAGGAAAAAACAATTGATACTATCCTTTGGGCGAATTCTTTAGACAGCTTGAAAGCATAATAATCACATTTGCTCTCAAAAAGAACTTTCAGTACTTTGATTAACTTATGGCTGGAAAATAATTGAGTGGCAGTATCATCTTTGTTTACACCTCGATATGATTGAAAGAAAGGGTTGGTTAGACGCGTTCATCACTAGCGGAAAATCCTTGAAGCATTCGTGTGACCGTCCACTTTTCCTTTACTCCTTTTGATAATTCTCAACTTGTAAAATGAAATGATTTTTTTCTGTTTTCCCGTCAGAATATACGTCCAGTTGGGCTAAGGGCAGTTTTGGTAAATTGCAGCGACCCAATCTCGAGTTTATGGTTATATAAATTGGTCTACGACCAATTAAAAATGAAAAATTAGTAACGATTTCTGTGGGTTAGAAGAACGGATTTCCTTCTACTTTAAAAGAGGTAATCGGTATTTCAAAATTTTGAGAAAGAAACTTTTCCTGACTGCCCAAAATACATCTAAATGGCTATTTGATATTTAAGTATGAGCCAGATTTTGTCTCCATGGCCATTTACTGGGCGAAAGAAGCCTTTTTTGTTGTTATCTAACAAAAGTATAATGGAATTGTGCATTATTTTTAGAATTCAAGACATTCAGATGTCGAGACCGCATGATCTCATTTGTATATGACACAAATTCAACGAAACAAAACGACAAGGGCATCAACCAATATCACATTCATCATAGTAAGCGGTTAGAGCAGCTCTAAGCACATAAATACATGTATACTGAGCGGTATAGAACGGAAATGAAGTAATGACGTCGCTTTTGGGCCGCGAGCGAATTATCATTTTTTTACAAACTGAAAGCTCAGACAACATGTAGCAGATAAAGAAAATCTCGGTAATTTATGTCAGGTAAGTTTGTCATAGTTCTCAGCTTTCATTTATCTAATTATTAAAGTACATTGTTTAAGTTTTTGTATTTTTACAGAAATATGCCCAGTGTGATATATGTTGGTCAGGGTCACCCAGATTGGTATTCGGACAACAACTACTTGAGCAAACAACATTACGGATTTTATCTTCTTCCACCAGTTCTTTATCCGAATGGTATCAAACTTTTTCCTATCAAACTTAATATCCAGTGATTTGTAGAATGATTTATCAACAAAGTTCACTACATACGGATACTATATTTTACCCTTGTCATCCTGAATAACAAATCCTCTAAAGAATTGCATTAAAAGGGCTAAAAGTACTGGAGAACTAATTTTTGACAAATATTGTTTATGAAAATTAATCGTAAAAACGACTCTGGCTAAACAAGAGGACCATGATGGCCCTATATCGCTCCTTTGAGTATGATGGCTCAAGGTTTTAAGATATAATATACAAAATATCAAAGCCCTACATCTAATCATATTTGAGAAGAAGTTTTTTTTAAAGATTTTCTCCTTTAATCCTAGGTATAGTGAAGATCCAACCATATTGAGCTAATTTCAGGATACGGTTATTCTTTGAAGTACTTAAGGAGAGGGTCAATAGGCATTAAAACACACCAAATATCAAAGCTCTAGGCCTAATGGTTTAGAAGGAGAACGTTTTCTATGATATCCTTCTTTATTCCTTTCTGGCATTGCACAGAAAATGGTTTATTTTCAGGATACGGTAATTCTATGAAGTATTTTAGTACAGGCTCAATAGGTATTATTACACACCAAATATTAAAGCCCTTGGCCTTTTGGCTTGGGAGAAGATTTTTAAAGATTCCCTTCTTTATTTCTATGTTAAATCAGGGATCACAAAGGAAAGGGCTAATTTACAGAGTACTGTAATTCTATGAAGTATTTTGGAAGATGGTCAATATATGATGATTTATACGAAATAGCAAAGCTCTAGGCCTTATGGTTTGGGAGAAGATTTTTAAAGTTTTCCTTCTTTATTTCTATGTTAAATCAGGGATAACAAAGGAAAAGGCTAATTTTCTGAAAATAGTAATTCTTTGAAGTATTTTGGAAGATGGTCAATATATGCTGATTTATACTAAATAGCAAAGCTCTAGGCTTTATGGTTTGAGAGGAGAAGATTTTTAAGGGTTTTCTTCTTTATTTCTATGTAAAATCTTGGATCGCACAGAAAAGGGCTTGTTTTTTGTAAACAGTAATTCTTTGAAGTATTTTGGTAGCGGGTAAAGAGGTGATGATTTATACAAAATAACAAAGCTCTAGGCCTTATGGTTTTTGAGAAAAAGATTTTTAAAGTTTGCCTTCCTTATTTCTATGTTAAATCAGGGATTGCACAGAAAAGGGATAATTTTCAGAATACGGTAATTCTTTGAAGTTTTTGGTAGAAGGTCAATAAATGATGATTTATACCAACTATGAAAGCTCTAGGCCTTTTGGTTTGGGAAGAGAAGATTTTTAAAGTTTTCCTTCTTTTTTTCTACGTAGAATCAGGGATCGCACAGAAAAGAGCTAATTTTCAGAATACGGTAATTCTTTGAAGTATTTTAGTAGAGGGTCAATAGATGATGATTTGTACCAATTATCAAAACTCTAGGCCGTACGGCTTTGAAAGAGAAGATTTTTTTTAGTTTTACTCCGTTGCCATGGCAATCAAAGTTCTTCATGGATTTCAATTCTTTGTAGCATTTGGAAAAGCATGACCTAAGGATCATTTCTGTGAAGTTTGGTTGAAAATCCATGGTTAGTTTAGGAGGAGAAGACTTTTTGTAATTGTGAACGGACGGAAGGACAGATGGACGCACGGACGGACGCCGGACGATGACCGATCACAATAACTCACACCGAGCTCTTCGTTCAGGCGAGCTAAAAAGGATATGCAGCTGGTGTAAATTGAGATCAGACTGCACATTTCCAAAGAAGGAATGTTCCGGCTTCAGCATAACAAGGATAAAGCAGTCGATTCGAATTATAGGGAATGGCATAAAAATAGTTAAAACTTATGAGGGGTAAAAACGTATATTTTATACTTCTAATATGAGGATGAAAAGATAGAGGAGGTGAAAAATATAAGTCAAGGGATAAGTACGAAAGACCGGTGGTGACATCATGTTTTCACAGTTCACACTTCAAACTTCATACATATTAACTCTGAAGTGGGAAGTGTGAAATGTGAATTATGAGACCCGTGGTGACTTCTTAAATTCACAGTACATAATCAAACCAAATTAAATATGAAGTTTGAAGTGTGAAGTTGGAAGTATGAAGTGTGAAGTTGGAAGTTTGAAGTGTGAAGTTGGAAGTGTAAAGTTGGAAGTGTGAAGTTGGAAGTGTGAAGTTGGAAGTATGAAGTGTGAAGTGTGAAGTTGGAAGTATGAAGTGTGAAGTTGGAAGTATGAAGTGTGAAGTGTGAAGTTGGAAGTTGGAAGTGTGAAGTGTGAAGTTGGAAGTTTGAAGTGTGAAGTTGGAAGTATGAAGTCTGAAGTTTGAAGTGTGAAGTGTGAAGTTGGAAGTATGAAGTGTGAAGTGTGAAGTTTGAAGTATGAAGTGTGAAGTGTGAAGTTTGAAGTATGAAGTGAGAAGTGTGAAGTTGGAAGTTTGAAGTGTGAAGTTTGAAGTGTGAAGTTGGAAGTTTGAAGTGTGAAGTTGGAAGTATGAAGTGTGAAGTGTGAAGTTGGAAGTATGAAGTGTGAAGTGTGAAGTTGGAAGTATGAAGTGTGAAGTGTGAAGTGTGAAGTTGGAAGTATGAAGTGTGAAGTGTGAAGTTGGAAGGTCCAACTTCACACTTCAAACTTCCGACTCCATACTTCCAACTTCACACTTCCAACTTCACACTTCATACTTCCAACTTCATACTTCCAACTTCAGACTTCAAACTTCCGACTTCCAACTTCATACTTCCAACTTCACACTTCAAACTTCCGACTTCATACTTCCAACTTCATACTTCCAACTTCACACTTCAAACTTCCAACTTCACACTTCATACTTCCAACTTCACACTTCATACTTCCAACTTCCAACTTCCAACTTCCAACTTCACACTTCAAACTTCCGACTTCATACTTCCAACTTCACACTTCAAACTTCCAACTTCACACTTCAAACTTCCAACTTCACACTTCAAACTTCCGACTTCATACTTCCAACTTCATAGTTCCAACTTCACACTTCAAACTTCCGACTTCATACTTCCAACTTCTCACTTCAAACTTCCGACTTTATACTTCCAACTTCATACTTCAAACTTCCGACTTCATACTTCAAACTTCTCACTTCCAACTTCAAACTTCCGACTTCACACTTCAGAGTTACTATGTATGAAGTGTGAACTGTGAATTCTCGATGTCACCACCGGTCTTTCGTAGATAAGGGAATAGTCAAAGATCTAAAAAAAAAAAAAAGCGTTTTTCCTGTAAATACTTCATCATAAAAGTATGTTTCGAAGCAATATTCGAATTAGAGCATGATAAATGTCAGTTCCGCTTTCTGCAATTTCAGGTAAATATTACGTCAAACTTGGTATGAACCACGAATTTACAAGAAACCTTCAAGTTGACACTGTAGAAGAGGCCAAACAATGGTTTATTCGAGGAAATTATGAGATTGCTGAGAAGACTAAACGACTGCTAGTTTCCCTATTTAAAGGTATATCATGTTCACTTTGATTCGAGTCTGTAGGATTTTCACATTTAAACCCTTTTCATGCTGAACCCGGAATATTTAGGTTTTGGTAGGAGATATAGACCAAGATCAGCCTGCACTTATGTGCAGTCTGATCTTGGTCCACACCTCCTGCTTGTACTTTTTCTGTCAGAGTTGTTTATGAAATTGATTTCTAAAAAGATATTTATTTTTGAACAACAAGTCCTATCAGTACTTTCAGCCCTTTGATTTTACAGCAATTCAATAAGGTGATTCATACAGCATGACAAGGGATAGTAATTGACAGGTTGATAGCCCCGCTCCTTAATCTCCAACAGGAAGTTCCATTTGTAGGTTAAAAATGTGGTATTTTGCAAAATTTATGTTAGTAAGATGTAGCACATTTCACTCTCTACATTTTTTTTCGTATAACAGCGTGGTGAAATATCGAAGAGTTATGTCGAAAAAAAAATGCAGTTCATTATATTGATAATAACAGCCTAGTAATGAGAAAATATGGTGATAATTGACGCTGAAATTATTTTCAGCAAAAAACTTTATAGAATACTTTTACATTCGATATATCTTTTTTATTTGTATGATAATAAAAACTATATAATAGTAAACTACGCATCTTCATAATCAATAAATCAACATGGTGAATATTGTTGTAACCACTGCAATGAATTCATGAATGTGTGTTTACAATTATTAGGTTGTCCTAATTAACTAAACCTACCGGATAAAATTTGTAAAATATACTGTTATCGGGTTCGACTTCAGTTTAGTAGTCGATTATCATCTTGTTTATCCTACTCTTGGTGCTGAATGAATGAATGGTCGCCGTTAGATTTTATTGAATACAGATATATTTTTGAAAATAGTGACGGATTGGTCCAAGGTCCGGGCTTTTAATTTGCTGTTTATCCGTTTATAGACCGGAAGTGAACTTTGAACTCCAACATTGGCCGCAATTTGAGTAAAACATTTTTGTTGATTTGGCGACTTCAACGTCGTAACTACAGCTTATTCAAACTAGTTACGAAGTTAATACAGTTTATACTTTTTGTGCTAATTATTACTGTCCACAGATTTTCCAAAAAATAACGCCGTTTAAAATTGAAGTGGAGCTTCATGTTAGAGCTCAGTAGGCGTGGTCAACGAGTCGCAAATTGACCAATCACTGGCCCCGCCTACTGACTACCTAGGTCCCTCCAATTAAATCCGACAGGTAGTTCCGCTTCGATTATTTACAGCGTTCTTTTGCAAAATTTATGACTAGTTGCATGTAACAAAAAAGTAAAATGGTTGGTTGGTGACTTAAACGTCGTAACTTCAGCTCGACGTTTAAGTCGCCAAACCAACAATAAAGGTAAAAAAATGTCGAAGTTGATAAGCTCAGGTCATGGCTGAATAAATTATTTGATTGGTAGGTTTATTCCTTGAATGACATCCGCGATTGGTCAATTAAAACCCGGATAAAAAAAGTCATAATCTTTATTTGTAGTTTCATTTTATGGATTCACACACTTTATGTACATTTTGGTACATTTGTATATGTAGCTAAATGCAGACTGCGTAATTCCTTTACGACATATCCAGGTGCTTCTTTAAAGACAAATCTACCTTTTCCAGTATCTTTATCCATTACCAGAAAACAAAAAATTAGAATGAACCAAATCGAAAGAAGGTGTCAACGATATTCCAAAGAGCGATAAATTGGAAAATAAATTGGAAAATAGTTTCCAATTAGGTAGAAAACATTTTGCGAGGAGAACTTGCAAGCTACAGGCCGTTCCTCCTTTTTCTACAAAGTCTTTTTTATAAGTTAATTTCTCTACGCGGTAAGGAGTGGGATTGTGTGGTGATAGGTAAAGTTTTCATTGCTTTACAGATCTACCGATAGAATCCTGGCATGGGGACTACTGCATCGTGGTGGAGACTCCAACTGCATTACCATATATAGACATGATTCATTCTCAACTGGGCGTGGCCACTGGAGGAAATGGGCATGCCGCAAAATCCAGTGACGAAATAGGGCGTCTAGCGGCGGACATGATGTTTGGTGATTGGAACACAGATATACCACGTGATGTCTTCAGAGTTCGATTTAAAAATGGCCGAAAATCTAATTTGTGATGTATTATGAAAATATCTTCAAATGTGTTTGTGGTGTTGAATATGGATCATTTCGTAAAATCTAAAACATATATTTCATTGTTTATATTGTTGGTTCAAATGAAAAGAATGTTGAATGCTGTCTTACTAAATAAAACCAAGACAGTAAGTAAAATAGAATAGAACAAAGAGTTTCATCTCCTGGATACAATTGCATCAACTTGTCTAATGGTTTTCTGTAAAACTTGTTCGTATACACCCATCGCGATACATTCTTGCTAACTACAATATGTATCCATTCCAGTTCTACTTCCGATCAAAATGAATGGTTTGATCGGCTTTTTTACTCTGATTTAGAGCTACGAGAGAACTTTTCAATCATTATCGTGGTGTGGGTGGGTGGGTTTTCTTTCTTTTATTTGGGGGTGTTTCTAATTGTATTTTTGTTGTCTATTTTTAAAACAAAATTCGGAGCGCTGCTACAGCATATGTTTTCTCTCAAGATTTTTCTAAGTTGTATTAAAGAGATATAGAAAAAAAAAATTGAGACAATACAAGACAGATTTTTGGAAGGAAGAGGGTCAGTGCCTCTTCCTGAGAAAAATCTTTTAGAAAAGTTAAATAAAATGAAAATTGCTATTTTCTTTTGATTCGTCCAGTTTCACAAAGAATATTTTGACACTTTGGAAATTTCATCAAAGACTGGAAATTTTCAACCAAAAGAGGGGGATGATAAATATTCCAGAAAGGAGGAACGGGGCCGGTGTTCTCCATTTATTTAGACAGAAAAAAAAATAAATGAAAAACACTAAAAGCGTCATAATGCGTTTAACTTTATCTGCTTTATACCATAACTTCAGTTTGTCATACATAACCTGTTGCATCTTAGAATATTGTCTGGTAATTGGGACAAGTTACTTGCAACAAATATCTAGGACTATCAAATTTACTGTAGCGTGTTTGTATGCAAAAACACGTACGGCCTCTTATCATTCTCAACTACATGTATATAGAGAATAATGGATAGATTAAACGAGACTTACCTTGGTAAGGTGAAGTTTGACCGAGATTCTGTCGGATGCATGCCACTTTGGGAATCACACAGAGACTCCGTAGCTGTATCAGCATCCGAGAGTCAATCTTTCGAGCAGTATGTACATATTTGCTCGCGTTGTACGCAGTAATTCGACTTCGGATACGGGCAAATATTCTACACGCATATAATTCAGCGACAAAAGAATATCAAAGTGCTGCCAGCACTGTAATCGCTGGCTACTGAATATTTGAGAAATGTTGTTGTTGTCGTGACTTTTAGCGTTGTATATTTCTTTGAAAAAAATTTGATACGTTTCTTTTAGACTAGCATAAGGCGAGTCAGCCCTAATGTAATTCCTTAAAGCAATATGCATTCGATGGAATAAGATTGCTTTATCAGAATTTGTCAAATCAATAGTTTACCATACAATAGACAATCCATTGTTTTCAGCTTTTTTGTAAACAATATTGTTGATCAAAGATGTTAGTAAAACGCTGTAGCCCAATGTGAGTTATTATAAGGTATTCTGTCCGTAATGTTGAACCTTAATGCCCAAACAATCGCGCTTTTTACGTACTTCTTGAAAAAAGCTTTGAAAAACATTGTGAAAAAGGAATTTCTTCATTATACACAATGCTTTCAACCCCAACAGACAAATATATTTACATCAATATATGATGCCCATGATAATGGACATTCATCTTTGCCCACACAATCCCGCTTTTTACAAAAAAACGTACGTCACGAACTATCAATAGCTCTTGGCTTTCTCTTCTGTAAAGTCATGCAGACACTTTGGGGGCCTTTCTCAGTCTGAAATACCCACAGCTAAATTTTTTGGTTGATAAATACAAAATTTATCGATCCTTTCTCGTTATAATAAACGACAACTTATCTATCGTGCTAAAATTGTACTGCAGCTTAAAACCCGTTACGAGATTATTGGTAGCTCTTGGCCGAAATCTGGATTTTACCTTTTCAATTTATCTAATGATTTACGGATTTTATTTTACATATTTGTGAGAAGATAGAAATAAAGGCTGAGAGAGAGAGAGAGAGAGAGAGAGAGAGAGAGAGAGAGAGAGAGAGAGAGAGAGAGAGAGAGAGAGAGAGAGAGAGAGAGAGAGAGAGAGAGAGAGAGTAAAAGGAAAGAGAGAAAAGGACAGCGAGAAAGGGAGAGAGAGCGCGCAGAGAGTGAGAGACAGACAAACAGACAGACAGACTCAGAGAGAGATTGAGAGAGGGGGCGTTATGATAAATGTGTTGAATTCCCTGTTTTTCCACGATAATTCAAGTCGCATTAATTTTAAGCAAAATAGAAGTCGTTAAATTCTGCTTGAATTCATTTCTCAAGCCAGGAGAGGAGCCCCTAGTTCTAATTTACCACTGGCATGATGTATAATTCTCGGTCCTAGATGTTCAAAGTTCACGAACAGTCACTGTGAGTTACGCGTATTAAAGTATACCATCCAATCAAAACGTCTTTATAATAAGCTTATAACGGTTTTCCAAACTCTGGACCTCCATTTTCCTTTTACTCTACGTTGGAAATTTCTTAAGTTAAAGGAATTTAGTGTTTAAAGTATTGTGACATGCTCGAAAAAAGATATTCTAGACCCAACAGTCAAAGAAATTCAGATGCTACTTTATTGACAGCTATTAGAACTGCTTATTGCTAAGAATGTTCATTATTGTATGCGTGAAGTTGAGTTAAAGGAACATTTGGGAAATAGGGTAATGACTGAATATCAAAAACAAGCCACTAAGGGTCGCGATTAAAAAACAGTTTCACGGGTGGGTAGTGGTGGGTGGGTGATCGGCAAAGTGGCTTGCAGCCGTCAGAATCTGGTTTAATCTATCCATTCTGTCGGCTGCATAGCCACAGATTTTAGAGTTGATTCTTTAAGCTGTTCGAACCAAATACATCCTTCAAAAAGGATTCGACGAAGAATACTTTAATGTATTTTCAATTATAGAATTACTTGTATTTTTTGTGATATCTCACACACAGGCTACTGACTGAAAATTTGGTCTGAAACACTTCTCTAATGTAAAACCTGTTTTCCCCAATCTGTCGTTTCATAATGATGGATAGACTAGCACCTTTACATTTAGCTGCCAAAACAGTTGCTACCCTGGTGCTGTGAGCACCGTTATATCGGCTTGTACCAATACATTACATTATTATGTTTTTACCTATCTCTACCCGGTTGGAATTGACACTTGATTGCGTGGCTTTTGTGTACTTATGAGCAAGCTATTTCCCCCGGCATTCTGTCCTTGAAATGAATTCCTCTAACGTCGTAACGAAACAATTTTTTTTTGTTGTTGTTGTTGTTTTCATTTTTTTTGATGCAAAATGGACTTATATGACGGTCAGGCTTAGTCTACTTGAACAGTTTTTATCAAATATGGTACAATTATCTTTGTCGAAATCAATTTCTGTCAATTCGATCAAATGCCAAGTTTGACATCTTTAAGCCGTATGAGGAAGAAACAGCATGCACAAGTGCTGAGTTAATTGGAATATGAACAAAGTTAGGTTTTTTGAGGTTAGCCCTATAGTTAAGAAGAGTACACACGTCCCGTACTTTGTTGTATTCAGGCAAACATGGCCGTTTTGTAAACATATCCTTTAGGAATCGTCTTAACAGCATATCATGGCTGTAATCATCATCCGAACACATTTCGAACAAGTTGTTCAGAATCACTGTAGTAGTTTAGAAAACACTAGTTGTCCGTTACAGGAAATAACTCGTTGTTTAAAAATGGTGTTTATGACGATTTCAGGAGACCAAAACGTTGCCAGCAAAACAACTTAGACGAGATCAGGGTAACTATTATTGCTTACGCTTTGTCCTCTTCCAATTTCTTGAGGACTTTGAAAATTAGACTGAATCGTGTAAATGATCATGCAAAGTAAACATAAAAGCACTGGGCTCCGGTCTTAACGAAAGTATGTTTCTGAATTTGCGGTTTAATCTTGAAACAAATAAACGCACTTTTAATGACGGAAACATTTATAAATGCAGTTTTATTTATTTATTTTAAAATGCTTTGCATATAGGCCTATTCAAGGTAAAGATTTAACTTTCTTGACATTTCACCTTCCCCCATTGTTTTGTATACCTTGTGCATGCATGAACCTGTTTATCTAAATGTCCTTGGCCAAGTTGTCAAACTGGTGCTGATTTAAATATAGAAGTAACGTGTCTTAAATTAAGTCCATATCTACACGAACATAAACGATTGAAACGTCTTTCCGAAATGACATAAGATTTAACCAACAGGTTTTCAATTCAAATATATTGAAATCCACCGACTGCTCAGGAAGCGACCATATTCCTCCGATTTTAACGTTAAAAATTTACTTATTACACCCCATTCGCTACACGAAGTATACACATGTATGACGACATGTTGCCCTTATGTCACTGATTTGCATGACACTGTGTGGTTTGAAATCTATCACCTTATGAAACTGTTAATGCAGGAATGAATCTTCATAAGCTTATTGAAATCCTATAAAAGATTGTTATGTTATTGTAATTCAGTTACTCTAAAGTTTTATGAATGAAGCGTGAATTGTCCTGAAATTGATGTATCCGATCTGACAGTTACCCTCACATTTGAAACTAGTTTCAAGACATGTTCCCATCGCATATAACATATTAATTAAGGTTATGTTTACCTTATTGGGAATCTGAATAAACAATTGTACTGCTATATTTGACTTTTCCAACCGAATCTTTGTCGGAAAAAAATCGGCTATTTAAGTGTTACTACGGTTAATAACCCAGTGGGGCAGAATGTAACTCATCAAATTTGGTTATATTTCTCCAATGTGCACTGGATCTTTGCGATCATATCTTAATGACTGCACATACACATCCATGAACAAACAAGATATAGTAGAGATCTAGTATTTTGAATATACATGTATCTTTAAATAAAAAATGCGTGGTGCGAGCATCACGAATATGCATCTCCGAAGTAGATGTTCCGAGGTCTTGACGACCACGCCTTTACGGCTGCACATGATTAAACAAAGTTCTTTACGAATAGTGCGGGGAAAAAATCAAATCGTATCTCCGACGTAGGTCCCGTGGTAGACCAACGCCTTTACGGCTGCACATGACTTACGCAAACTTCTTTACGAACGGTGCGGGGAAAAAACAAATCGTATCTCCGAGGTAGGTCCTGGTGGTCTTGACGACCAAGCCTTTACGGCTGCTCATAACTTAAACGAACTTAATTACGAACGGTGTTGGCAAAATCATACCCCCTTTATTAACTCTATTTTCTATTCCTTCATTATTACCATTAATAGATCAAATCGCTTTTGATAAAAAAAGTAACACAAACAAAACGCGAAAGACAGATAGGTTTAGAAATAATTAAAGAAAAAAAAGGATGTAAACCAAAACCTCTTACTAACAAGAGAATTAATGCAACAGCAAATATCCCTTAATATTATATCAACTTGTAAAATTGTTTCACACGATTTTATCAATACCTTCTCGGACGCCTCTTTATGGCTCTCGGATGCTGATACAGCTACGTAATCTCTGTAGGATCCACCAAATGGCTATGCGGCCGACAGAGTGTGTGTATTTCCGTTTATTTATCTTTGCTATGGTAACACATGCCCAAATGAGCGGACGCGCCTAGAAGATTGTTAGTTGTTACGTGGGATAGTGGAAGGATTTTGGTCGAAACTATAGAAAGCTACGCCTGGTTCTTTGACGTGGTTGATAAATAGCACCGTCACACGGGGCCTCGGTTTAAAATCCCATCTAAAAGTCAATCAGTTTAATAGTTAATATAGTCAGCCCAGGAACCGAACACGTGATCTTGAGGTTTTACGTCAAGTATTCTACCAACTGAGCTAATCGGGATGATATAGAAAATGATAGGGTAGTGGATGATATAGAGAATGATAGGGTAGTGTCTTTAAATATCAATGTCATCTGGTGGAGATTGAGAGAATTTATCATGATAAGACTTTGCCAGATAACATTGGAATTTAAGACACTTTCCTGTTTTGCAAAATTTTAGACCTGTCCAAATTCAAAGGTTTTCAGACGAAAACTTAAAGTGGACTTAATTTGAAAAATAACCATTCAGTAGGGTAGAAAATATTGTGGAAAAAGAAGAAATTGCTTGTTACAAGCAATTTCTTCTTTTCCCACAATGTTTTCTCAAGTTTAAAATTACAAGGACGTAAAAACCACTGATTGTACAGGAAAGGGTTATGACACTTTCCTGTCATTGTATTAGTCTAGAGCTTAAAAACAGGCCTAAATTCAAAACGCATTTTTGAAATATAGATCCGGGAAATCGAACGTATTCGAGCGCACGGAATGATTCGCTCCGCCATTCGCAGCTTGAAAGCGTCGGGTGGTAATAGTTCTTAGGTTGTCTGTAGATTTCTAGATTTGTTAAATCATGTTTCCTTAAACTAAGATACAAAAGGGGTTTCCTTTCACTAAACAAAAATTGACCAATCGCTTGACCCGCCCACTTATTTCTTTGGCAACGCCCACTGACTTCAACAGGCAATCCCAATTCGATTTTCACGGCGTTATTTTGCAAAATTTATGGCCAGTAGCATGTAACAACAACAAAAAAAAACTAGAATGGTTGGTTGGCGACCTAAACGTCGTAACTACAGTTTAGAGAAGCTTTAGTTACGACTTTTATGTCGCAAAACCAACAAAAATGTTGAACAAAATGGCGACAAATGTCGGTGTTAGAAGCCCAATTCCGGGCTGAAGGAATGATTTGATAGGTCGACTATTTCCTTGATTGACTGATTCCTTGATTGACAGTCGCGATTGGTCAATTGCATGCAATATCAATCATTTGATTTTAGATATCGCGTTTCTTCAAATAAGTTGCATGATGTCAGCATTGACTGTTCAGGTCGATTTCGGTAGGGCCTAAAGGACTGAGATCTGAACTGTGAACATTAACAATTTAGAACGACTAAAACAATCACAACCTACCCTCCTGGCTAAGGAAATACCTAGTTCTACCCATCCGCTTATCCATATTGTGTGTCACTTTAAAAAAATATTTCAGCATCAAAAAAAGACTTTATTCAACAAACACGGTTTAAAATTCGATTTGAAATACGATCGAAACACTATCCCTAAAATCCTATTTAGCCTTTAGAAATGCAACAAATAAATTTTATTGATCGTCCTGGTGTTTAAGGAAGAAACATGCTCATTTGATATACGTAAAGTATACTATCAAATTAAATCTCCGCAGGTAAACGACGTCATGCGTGACGTAATCTGTTTGCCAAGTGTCATTATTGGTTACCTTAAAGATGATCACACGTAACGTCGAAAATGATTTCTCGACAATTTCCTACTGTTTTCCATTTTAGAAGGAAAGGGTAGTGTTGATCAAGATTATGAATATGCAAATTAGGTCCTGCCTGTTATCACTTTATGTTATCAAGACAACACAAGCTTCAATTGCTGCATGATAAATGCGTTTATCCTGTACGTGAAAAATGATCATTAAGATGAAAGAAAACTATCGACCCTGGTAGGGCTTCGCGGTTTTGCAGCATGATCCGCGTTGAAACTTTGCGTCCGTTGTAGGTTTCCTAGATATTCAATGATTTTAAAAGATTTCCTATTTTGGCTTATGTAGATCCGTTAATGTAACGGACGGCTGGTCACCCCGCTGAGCTCCGATGGGATGTTCCGTTCCGATATGAAACGGCGAAGAATAAGGCAAGTAGTATGTAACAAAAAGTGAAATAGTTTGTTGGCGACCTATTCGTCTTACATGTAACTACAGCATAAACAAATTGTAGTTACGACGTTTAAGTCGCCAAACCAACAAAATACTTCAAAACGATGTCGCAAAATGTCTAAGTTCAATGAAACTTCTATTTTAGATGAATGAATTGAGTGGTCGTCTTATTTTTTCATTGAAAGCCGCGATAGGTTAATTCTTTTGTGATGTTCCCCCATAGTTCCGCGTGAAGAGTCCCTTGTATGATATTGCATGTTTTTACAATTTGTACCTATAATATTGATAGCTTGCCAAAATCTTTCTGCATTGGGTTCCGTTTTGTTTATGTGGAAAAGGATTTTAACGTCCGAACAATGTGGCTTATTAAATGAATTTTCGGTCTCCACTACTTTTCAAAATAACGAAATATTTTACCAAGAAACGCATTTTCGCTTATTACAAGCCATTTCTTCTATTGCGATATCATTTTCCGCGCCTATTCCCTTTTTTCCATTTGTCTCTCACCAATAATCGCGGATAATCGTAACCTAAGTGGGATAGAAGTTGGGGGCTAGGAAAGGACGTAACTGGTGCGAGATATAACAGGAAGCCATTGTTAGGTGCTCCAGCCGCCGCGATATGACTGAAAAATTGTTAAAAGCGGCGTTAAACCCCATTTTAACAAACAAAATCCTTTTTAGTGTGTCATTAGCTTGATAATATGATGATAGATTATGGTGTACCATTTGGGCTAAAAGTCTCCTTTAAGTCGTCTTGGCAAAAGGAACGCGTGCACTCGTAAATAATACAGGTAAGCCCATTTAATTTAAGCGTGCGCGCTTATAATTTGAAAGTACACGAGTTATTTAATACATGCTCTTTCAAAATATGAATGTGTATGCGTAAAAAGTAAACACATTCATATTGTAGGTGCACATGTAATTAAGGCGTACGCGCACATTTTATACGCTCAGTTATTATTTCTCGCACACCTAAAGGTTATGAGTCCACCTCACCTGTATTATTTACGCATGCCTGCGTTTATTTTAGCGTGGACTTTTTGACCCGTTTTGTGCGCCGTAATGGATTAACTTGTGTATGTCCTATATAAACGCAGCAATGTTATCATACTGGGTCGTTCAGTTGTTAGAATAACTCCGTTTGCTAGGACAATTAAATGGCGGGTACTGTGTATGATTTATGCATAATTGGAGCAGGAATTATCGGCTCTGCTGCAGCTCGACATGCATCTAGTCGTGCCGGGGTCAAAGTTTGTCTGATAGGTCCTGATGAACCCCAGGTAAATATTAGATGTTCGTCCGACCTATTCCTCAACCCAAACCTTGAGATGCGAATGGTTTTGTTCAATTGACGAATAGATGACCACACCGCTGACCTCCGTCTTTGTAGTTTGGTTGAGGTAATGAGCGATATTTTGTGACAAACCAATAAAAAGTGCTGTGATGGGATTCGAAGGACATCTCCGGTCTGAATGAATCATTGGTGTTGGTGTTGGTGGTGGTGTTGAGCCCGCAAGCGGTAATCGAGATCTGTCAGATTGATAGTTCTGTATTGCGTCTGTCCAATCGTCCCTCAATTGACCAATTGCCGCTCCCACCTACTTACTCCGTTGTCCCCGACCATTGACAACAACATCAAGTCCAACTTCGATTTAAATTGTGCTTTTTTGCAAAATTCATAGCCAGTAGCATGTTATAAATTGTAGTTATGGCGTTTAAGTCACCAAACCAAAAAAAAAATGTTTCACACAAATGGTTGTCGATCTCGAAATCGAAATTTCATTTCCGGACTGAAAGCATGATCTGATTTGTCAATCGATTCCTTGATAGACATTCGCGATTGATCAATTACACAACTTCTATAGCTGTGGGTGGTTTCCTATAATTGGGACAACAGTTCTCCAACATGGGGAGATGGACCATGTCCCATGTAAATGCCACATTTTTGTCTATACAATAACTGTTACACATGTGAATCGATTTCAATTAGCACAAAATAGTTTCCGTCTTGAGAAGTTAGTTACGATAGGTCCAAGATCAAGGTCACGTTTGACTTTGAAATGTTTGTAAAGACTATAACGTCATCGGACGACTAAGATATCGTAAATCCAGCTTTATTGAAGTATTTACGCTATTTTGGTCACTCACTGATGATAAATACTTTAGGAGTTTTTGAGGCATGTAAGTAATAGTCGGCACAATTACTCTGTATTCACCAATTGACCAATCACGGCTGGTAATCACATAACCAGTCGACCAATGATACCATTCATTTAGACCAGAAATGACTTTTGAACCCCGGCATTAGCCGCCATTTTTGTTAACCTATTTTGTTGGTTTGATGACTAAAACGTCTTAACTACAGCTTTTTTCAAACTATAGTTACGACGCTTGGATCGCCATCCAACTATTCTACTTTTTTGCATACTATTGGCAATAATTCTTGCAAAATAACGCTGTTTAAAATCGGAGCGGGAATTTCTCTCGGAGTCAAGAGTAGTAGCCAAAGTAGTAAGAAGGCGGAGCCTGCGACTGGCCAATTTCAAGACAACACAAATTTAGACTGTTCCAAGTTCAAAGATGGTGAGGTTAGTCCAAAAAAATCAGAGACCAAATTTAAGTTAGTGGAATTTTATTTAAGAAATATCTTTTTTCCGACGATGTTTTCTTACTTTTTTTACCTATTATGTGGGAATATGTTAATAGTAAATGTACTTTCAGGAACATTTGTGAAGGTAAGTTTAAAGTCGATTACAGGCTCCAAGGTGATATGTTAGTTTTCTTACCTTTTTTTACCTATTATATGGGAATATGTTAATAGTAAATGTACTTTCAGGAACATTTGTGAAGGTAAGTTTAAAGTCGATTACAGGCTTCAAGGTGATATGTTCGTTTGCTCTGTAAATTTTGTACTTTCTTGTCTAGTCTTCAAATTTCACCTCGTTATCTTTTTCTTTCTTCATTTATTTTCTATCTCTTTTCTTTCTTTTTTTTTCTTTCAGTATTTTCGTCTTCTTTCTCTCATTATTTCTTCTCACTCTCTTGATTTGGAAAAAGATTCTGGTAATTCCAAACACAGAATGACCAATCGCGTCTTTCAGTCAAGGAAACAATAGACCAATCAAATAACTTATTCTGCCAGGAACTAAGCTTTGAACTCCAGCTTTAGTCGTCATAAGTGTGAAACATTTTGTTGATTTTGTGGCTAAAGCGTCGTAACTGCAGCTTATTCAAGCTTCAGTTACGATGTTTAGGTCGCCAACAGAAAATTCTACTTATTTGTTACACGCTACTGTCCATAGATCATGTAAAATAACGCCGTTTAAATCGAAGCAGGAATTTCTGTCGGAGTCAATGGGCGTGACCAACGAATTGAGTGGGCGTGTCCAGCTAATGGTCAATTTCATGGCCATCATTTTCCTTGATTATTCCTTTGCTTCCGCGTTGTTATTCAGCTATCACACTTTTGCTTTTTAATATATATCAGACAAAAACTCTGGATCGAGACATCTTCGGCGCCCATTATGACGAAGGAAGAATAGCAAGAACGTGTCTACATGATGCTGTGTGGGCTAAACTAGCTGGGAATTCAATAAAACGATTTAGACGTCTAGAACAGGAGTCGGGTATAGTGTTTTACTATAAACATAAACAATTGGTTGGCATGGACACTATGAACAAGAACGTATTGTATTTTTACGCAATTACTGCTTACTCAAGTTGTATATACGTCGCCCACCAAGGATTCGTGGCCTTTCAATGTCTATTGCCGTATATCGAGGGCTAAGAGCAAAAACATAGTATGGCTCTTTACATTGTATAGAGCCATACTATGTTTTTGCTCTAAGTCCTCGATATTGTGAGAATCCATGTCGTTTGAAATGTCACAACAACCTCCTTGTGTTGGAGGTCAATGGGCGGGGCTAGCAATCCGTCAAACTTAAGCTCGATATTTTGAAGCTATAGCTTTCTATCCAAGAATAAAGTCCGTAATGACATGTATAAAATTTGGTTGCCTGTTAAGTCCGAGAGAGAACTCCCTTCGTCTTTTTTTTTTTTTTTTTTTTTTTTTTTTTTTTCATAGACAATTGAACAATCGCTAGCCCGCCCACTTACTCCGTTTATCCACGCCCACTGACTCTGACAGGATGTTCCACTAAGATATCAAACGGCGTTATATTGCATCATTTATGGCCAGTGGCGTGTAACTCTAAATAAAAGAGACTGCCGCTAGTCTAAGCCGCCAGTAGCGAGGACCGATCACGAGCGCACTCCTCTTGAAACGTGCGATATGTTTTAGTTCACAATGCCGTGCAGGGTACCAATTTTAGAGCGTTAGGGAATGCTGCGCAATCCAGAAGGCAGGGTAGCGCAAACGTTTTAATTGATAAGTCATCTTAAAAATTGCCATCCCTACCGTGCGAGAAGTGGATTCAAATCAGCACGTCTCTTTCAGGTACGTGACGTGAGAACGTCTGGATTGTGAGTGTTCGGGGACGACTGTATAAGCTGAAGGCTTTCGTCGCAATAGAACTAAAATAAATTAGTAAAAACTAATACAATATTCTTATTCGGGCTTCAGAATCTTAATCTAAAATACGCTTTATCTTAAAAACCGAAATAAGAATCTTAGGTACCTAAATGAAATTACGCGCCCTTGGATAGTTTGTGAGAATTTCCAAGTCGAAAATTTCCAAGTGTAGAAACAAGAATCTCGAGTTAACCTTGAACGTCGCTTTATCCGTTGTCGGCGTTCGGCTGATCAAAGGTCTTTTTGAATGAAAGCCTCAATTTACCAATCGCGGCTGTCAATCAAATAATAAGTCGACCAATGAAAACACTGAATTAGACTTCAAGTTAACTGTCAACTCCAATATTAGCCGCTAATGATGTGAAGCATTTGCGTTAGTTTGGCAACTTAGGCGTCGTAACTACAGCTATTTCAAGCTGTAGTTACGACGTTTACGTCGTCAACCAACTATCCAGCTTTTTGATACATGCTTCTAGCCATAAAATCTGCAAAATGACGCCGTTTAGAATCGAAGTTGAACTTCCTTTTGGAGTCGATGGGCGGGGCCAACGGAGTAAAGGGGCGGGGCCAGCGATTGGTCAATTTCGTCGATTCCAACAGTACTATAAAGCGCTGGTAGGGGGCCAAAATATTTTTATTACTTTAGTCAGATACAGTTTTATGGTATTGTTTCCATTTTATAAAATCGTTACTTTTTATAAAGATTTCAATTTTCATTAATTGTCAACCTATTTATGACGACTGATGGATCGCCAGTATCAATCAAAAAACGAGTGCACATCAATTGATTGATTGAATGTGGATTTAATGCCACTTTAAACAGTATTTCAGTCATATCGCGGCGGCTGTAGCACCTAAAAAATGATTCCTGGTATTTCTCACACCAGTACAACGACTACATCCTTTCCTAACCCCAAGCTGCTAGCCCATCTATCCCCGCCGCCGGGGATCGACCCCATGAGCTCCCATGATTAAAGATTGATCAAATCATTTGTCTAGATCGGAAGTGAATATTGAACTCTTACATTTATGCAAAATATTTTGTTGCTTTTGCGACCTAAATGCCATAACTACAGCTAGAATAAGGTTCAGTCACGAAATTTATGTCGCCAACAAATGATCAAATATTTCATTCATCCTAAAATAGATATTTAAACTCCGACATTGGTCGCCATTTGTGTGAAACATCTTTGTTGTTCGGCGACTTAAACTTCGGAACTACAGCTTATTCAAGCTGTAGTTACGACGTTTAGGTCGCCAACAAACGATCCTACTGTTTTCTCACATTCTACTGACCATAGTTTTAGCAAAATAACGCCATTTAAAATCGAAGCGGGAATTTCCGTCGGAGTCAATGGGCGTGGCCAATTGATTAAGTGGGCGGGGCCAGCGATTGGTCAGTTACTTTTCCTTTAACCCATTCCCACACAATCCCTCTTTTTTACGCCCCTCGAGAAAAAAGTTTGGAAAACATTGTGGAAAATGAAGAAATTGCTTGTATCAAGCAATTTCTTCATTATCCACAATGTTTTCTTTCCAAAAAGACGAAAAATTCAAAATTCCATCAACTTGAAATTGTCGTCTGCAGCTTCTTGCAATCTGGACCAGTCTAAAATTTTGCTGTGTTGGAATGGGTTAACTCAACGATTCTAATTCACTAACGTTGTTACGTTGAGAAAAAGACGTTCGTTTAAGGACAATCGCTACAGCTTATTTCGACGACTTGACAGACGGTTTCATTAGCAACTTTAGTCAGTGCTTAAGATGCAGGTTATTCAACTTTTGTTAAAACCAACAAAATAACGGGGTAGAAGTAGATTTTTAAAATATTCAAGGTATACTTTGCGTTTAGTATTTGTGTCAAATTATGATTTTATACACAACACACAAACTTTAAAATCATTTTGTTGAAGATCAAGCCTAGTGAGATATACCGGTACATTCTTTGAAGCTTTCTTGTTTCGGTTTATTAAATAGGTGGTCATTTGAAGAAATGAAGGAAAACTGAATGTTTATTATTTTAAAACGAATATTAAAATAAATTTAGTTTTCAAGCTTTTAAAACCCGAAATTTTAAAAATCGTTTTGTAGAAGAATAAAGCCGGTTTCATATACTCTTTAAGCTTTTTTCTAAAAGTTTATTACCAAGATATGATGTTTGAATGAATGAGAAAAAACTGAATGTTACATCTTGCATCATTTCATTATTTTGCATTCTTTCGGTAAAATTTCAATTTTGTCAAAGTAGTCGCATTTATTTCTAAGTAATATTCTCAATTAATTGTTAACTTTTTTTATCATGCACTTACTTTGATGGTTCAGAATTGAAAGCGTGAAAATGTTCCGCCTTAGTTTTCCAATGTGCAATTTCATCTTAATTGGTGTGAAAGTAGGGTATGCTTGAAAACATATTTATTTTCTTAAGGTGGTGACATCCCCTTTTATTTAGTAACAAGCCATCTCTTCTTTTTTCTACAATGTTTTCTCAAGAATAAAATCACAGCGACTTAAAATTGTGGGTTTGTACAGAAAGGGTTAAGTGTAAGATCTAATGATTTTTCATTTAGTGCTGAAGAAAACCTATATTTTCACCAGTGACAGAGCCACGTTCATCGATCTCACCCGAAAAACAAACGACTTTTCTGTTCTTTAATACTAAAAAAGATAATTACAAAAATCGGACATAATTGCTCAAAGCGCGTCATTTTGCACGTGATTAACATGGCTACCTGGAGACGTGATCACGACTTGGATCCCGCTGAGATGACGGTCAGTTGTGCGAAATAAACGGAGGCAGGATCAAATCTACAAAAATCATTTTAGAGATGAAGAGCATATTTTTTGTTTTCATGGAGGTATGAACCGAAAAAACTAATCACACTGTATGAATATGCGAAGCGGATTCATACATTGTGTGATTAGGTTTTTCGGTTCATACCTCCATGAAAACAAAAAATATTCTCTTCATCTCTTATAATTTAATAGTATCGAGCGAAAAAAGCAAAAAACCTACATCTTTTGATAATTTTTTGTATGGGACTATTTTGTGTGGAAGCATACAAAATCACTGCGTGCTCAAAATTTTGTTCATGGAGATATGAATTCAATTTTTCGACCAATCAGAACGCTTGTTTTTGATAGACGAAACTAACAATTAAATTATTATCATTTTCAAACTTTCTCTTGTATATCGCTGAAATCATCAAGTGACAATTCACCAAGAGACCCCATTCATCCATCGGCAAGCATTAATGACTCTGTTATTAAGATCATTGCTTTATCATTTGTAGGAATTTCTTTTTTCGTGGAATCTGGGAACATCATAAGTGGCAACGACAGAACACCATACATAAGAAATGTAAAAGCAATAGCTACAGGGGAAAATCTTGATCATAAGCTGTTGAGTTTTGAAGAAATGCAAATCTTATACCCTTACCTGAAATTTCCGGTGGACACTCAATTCGTGCATCAACAGGCAACCTCGGGACACATTAGTCCCAGAAAAATGGTGAAAGCTCAAAAACTTGTTGCTCAAAATCAAGGTTGTATATTAATGGAAGACATTGTTACCAAAGTATGTAGGCGGACGAATTCAAATGGAGAATACATAATGGTGGTTAACACGGAATCTGGTAAGACGATTTTATGTCAGTCAGTGCTTCTTGCTACTGGGGCGTTTACCAACTTTAAAAACTTGTTGCCAGGGCTACAACTTGACCTTGAACTTGATCCGGCGGCTGTTGCCTTGGTTGAAATTGGCCAAAATATGTTTGAACAACTCAGGTATGAGAAATATATAGTCTTCCCTATATGACATGAGACTGTATGTGACATTTCGAACAATAATACATAAACGCCAAATAAAGACTAAGATCAGCCTGTTCATACGTGAAGGATTCTTCTCTCTACTTTCTTTAGATATCTATTAGTTACGTTTAATATTATCATAGTTATTAGACAATTTGCAGTCTGTCTAAGTGTACTGTATATCTACACAACCATCTTGGTGTCTGCGCTTCAAACACACGTGATTTTGTTAAAAATTTAATGCTTGGGCTTAATGTTAAATGAACATACATTGTGTTTTTTTATTTTCAGAACTATGCCATGTGTTCGGTTTGAAGGTAAAGGTCATCCAGATTGGTACACTGATCCCATCACGGCCCCAGACGGTGTAACTGCTTTTTATATGCTGCCTCCGATCCAATATCCCAATGGTATTTTTATGATTAAATCTTACTTGATCAAGATAAAGGAGGGTACTGTCATTATAAAATCGTTATTTTTCAACGAAATCCAATGTTGTTGGTACTCAATCGACGGAACTCTGGCCCCGCCCACCGACCTGACAGATCGACTAGGTTAATGAATAATACAAAATGGCGTTTGGGCTGGGTTTCCTAGATAAGGGATCAAGTGAATAAATTTTATTTTATAATTTGTGTCAAAAAGGACAAATATATGTATGTAAGGGGAATATTAAACACCTCATAGCAAGTGGGTTTTCCAGCGCAAGAAGCTTTGATAATGCTGCTAACACCATTGAAGTATGCTAGTCTTTCGAATTATTTCAGGGCGTTATTACATAAAACTAGGCCTTTTCCATGGCGTAAATCCACCACTGACAAGCCAAGAAGACGTTACACGTTGGTTTGTACTCGGAAATAAGGAATTCGCGGACAAAACAAAGAAATTGCTGTTGTCTCTTTTTAAGGGTAAGCTCTTCGACTGTTTCTCAACACATCTTTAAAAAAAACACTATTCTTTTCTGAGCATCAAGTCGGTCCTTTCATAATAAACGGTTCTGTTGTAACAATATATTTTAGTTTATTATCGTTGCGAAGTATTTAACCCATTCCCACACGACAAAGTTAAGACTGGTCCAAAACTTAAATAAAACGTTGCAGACGACACTTTTAAGTTTATGAAATTTTAAAAATCTTTGTCTTATAGAATAGAAAGCATTGTGGATAATGCAGAAATTGCTTGCAACAAGCAATTTCTTCATTTTCCACAATGTTTTCTAAAGCCTTTTTTCTTGAAGGGTGTTAGAAAACTTTTGTTTTTTTGGGAATGGGTTAAATCCAGGCTATACCTTAGCCTTCAAGTTTTGTTGGAAATTTTTGACACGGTACCATGTCCAACGTTACGATCATATTGTTCACGTGATCTTGCGGTGACGTTTTTAACATTTTTTTTTTTTTTTTTTTTTGTACAATGAGGCGCTTGTACGGCGATTGCACGATAATAGCAACATTAATTGCGCGGTCCCAGTGCGAGATCATGATAAGAATTTCTGAACCTGTATGGCTACCACACTGTGCCCGTAAAGCAACCGTGCGTAGACCGTCACGTGACACAGATACCGTGTACATCCAAGATTTCTTGAGTTACAGTGGGTTTGATTTTGGGGTTACAGTGGGTTTGTTGGGCCCGTGTGGGCTCGGTTAGTAAATGTTACTTTGGACTTTTCTACCAATATACAGCATTGAATCGAAAATAGGAGGGGTGTGTAAAGAGTCATGGACAATTTAAATTTTCAGTTATCACAAAAGGCTTGTGAAATTATCATAGAAAAAAATGAATTCATATAAAATCAGCATTAGACATATGTAAATAGTTTATTGTGTTACTGTTAATTCATTGTCACTATAGCAACGCGACAATATGACGGGCGCACCTGGAAATTTCTTACAATGTTACGTCTTTAAACCTCAAATGGTTTCATTATTCCTCTTAAGATAATCTACGTACGTGGTTTAAAGAACTCACTCTCTCTCTCAGAAAAAAGGTAAAGAAACTGGAAAGACATGAACACATTGTAAAAAAATGATATGTTTTGCAAAAGTTTTCACCGGAAAATCAATTCGGCCATACAATACGAAGAAAAATTTTCTACTCCAGTGGAAAACGAAAATCAAACCATAGTGAGGAGAAACACCATGTAACACACTATAACTCAGATTTTGTCCAAAGCGATATTCAACCCGATACTTATAACCTTAGCCCCCGTCATGCTGAATAAAAATCCTGTTTAGAATTGCGCAAAAATCAAAGGACTGAAATCACTGGAAAACTGATTTTATGAATAATTCTGGTTTGAATCGAACAAACAGGTGGTGTAGACTAAGATAAAACTGCACATATGTACAGGCTGATCTTTGTCTACACCTGCTGCTCAAACAGGAATATTCCGGGTTCAGCATAACAAGGGTTAAAATAACCTTATTGTTTTAGGTCTCAAGATAGTGTCCTGGCACGCCGACTATTGCGCAATAGTTGTCACGCCCACATCATTACCATATATAGATAAAGTACACGCCCAGTTGGGTGTGGCTGTTGGAGGTAATGGCCTTGGAGCGATGTCTGGTGACGAAATTGGGAGGATCGCAGCAGACATGATGTTTGGTGAATGGACATCAGACATTTCCCGTGAACACTTTGCAGTGAAATATAACGTTCAAAAATCCTCCTTATGAATTTAAAAGGATATGCAGTGAATTGATTTGTCTATAGGAAGCAAAAGGCATTCAACTCCCGTTCGTTATTAATCCCACTCCCTGTCGACGAAGTATTAGTCTGGTCGAAATTCAAATAAATTGTAATCGACAATTTAAGTTGGGTGTCATTTGAACATCTGTGTCTTTTAGGGAAGAAAACTTTCTAGGAAATAAAGAAATTGTCACAAGCAATTTTTTCATTTTCCACAATGTTCTCCCTAGCCTTTTCTTGAAGGGATTGAAAATGATTTAATTCAAGGAGACCAGCCCTGTATAGAGGAGGAGGAACTGGTGGATTGCTGTTCACGCCCACTCAACTACAACAAGGCAATCTGACTGTCTCCTTAAATCATATTTATTTGAAAACTTATGGTCAGGAATGAAACAAAACGTCAATCGTCAGTCGGAGCCCTAATCGTCGTTGTAACTACAGCTTCAATGAGTGAAAGTGTATGACATTAATTTCGGGGGTCAACATTGCAGTTCCGTCCTAGATGAACGATTTGGGTTGTCAACCGGTTTTGACAGTTACGAATGGCGCTAATCATTGTCTTGTTGCCTGTACTCACCAATGGGTTGATAATCGTAGACCTATGTGGGATAGCAGCTGGAGGCTAGGAAAGGATGTAATGGTAGTACTGGTGTGAGAAATGCCAGGGTTCCATTGTTAGGTGCTCCAGCCGCCGCGATATAACTGAAAGATTGTTGAAAGCGGCGTAAAACCCCATTCAAACAAACAAACAAAAACTTGTTGCATGTTACAAGACGAAGGCGTTCCCTAATGAATCGTTATCGATCACCGCCCAGTTTAAACTTATCACATCTCGAGAACAGCCCTGGATTCATAGATTTTTACATGTATAAATTTAGATATGTTAAATCCTATCCTGTTGCGCAAAACACTTTGCGAAAGATTAATGAAAGGGGAAAATTATTACTTTTGAGAACAAACGAATTTTCTTTTTAATAAAACCTGAAGGCCACACAGCTTGTGTTTTAGGGTGGATCTCTGTTTTCAATATGGTGGCGTTAATTGGCGTGCAAAATATCATAACTACAAGTTTATTCAAGTTATAGTTACGACATTTTTCACACCAAAAAACGGTACATATCAAATCTAACTTTTTTGAGTGATAGCAAAATATTGAACTGGTCCAAATTGAAAGAAATTTGCAAACCTCTTTTCAAAGTGTGAGTAAATTTAAAAAAAATAATACTATCATTTCAGTTAGAAAACATTACAAGCAATTTCCACTGTTCCAACAATGGTTTGCAAAAATACATTGCTTCTATTAAAATGGGTTAAGTGAATTGGCTAGCTTGCTACTTTGGACAAATAACTAATTACGACAGATAGTTTGCCGTTTTCCTTATGTTAATATTTTCAATAAGGTTTTTCCATATAGCTAAAAAAAACTTTCTATCATGATAGATGATAAAATAGAAAATCTGCGACCGAAAGAAGAGATTTGGTTAAACTCTCTTCAAAATGGAAGCTAAAAAGGGAGGTCAAATTGGGCAAACGTCGATGAGCTACAACTAGCCTTTAGCCCTTTCCTGTTTTGCAAAATTTTAGACCTGACCAAATTCAAAGGTTTTGCAGACGAAAATCTAAAGTTGATTTGAAAATTAACCATTCAGTGGGGTAGAAAATATGGTGGAAAAGAAGAAATTGCTTGTGAGAAGCAATTTCTTCTTTTTCTACAATATTTTCTCAACTATAAATTCAAAGGGACGTAAAAACCAGGGATTGAACAGGAGAGGGTTAATGTTGCATTATAGATTTTAACCCATCCTGATTTGCAATTATACAAAGTCCAAAGTGAATGGTTTTACAGACGACGAATTAAAATGGATTGAACATGAAATTCAGTCATTGGGATTAAACAAAAATTTCTTCTTTTCAAGGAAATTGTAAAGTAGGTACTATTTAGAAGAGACTATGTACTGAAATTCAAATAAAGAAAGGGGTAACCAGTTTATTTTATGGTCCCTTGGACCATAAATTGTATTGGGAAATGTTTGTTTGGCAAGATTAATACACTTGAAAAGCATTTAAATGATGTAATCGAGTAAAACATGCATGTGTATCTTGTGTAATAATTCAAGTACTATATATTAAATTGAAACAATTTCACACATTAAAACAAACGGGTATAGAATGAAAGGTTTTGAAATTAAGAGAACTATTTGTTATTCTAAATAGCTTCGTTTTTGGACTAGCCCTTAGGAAAAGAATAAATACAAGCCAAGTAGTTCCTGCTCTAGTTAAGGAGGGTGATCTCTTTTTTTCAAATGTAAATTTCATTTTTGTATCGTCAAACCCTATGTTGTATTTACTCTTTTGAACCTCAAAATAGATTGAATCAAAACCATTCCTGAGAGCACTCACAAAAAGAGGAATAACCGAATTAGATTAGTATCACACCTTCTTATCTTGAGCTTATCTGATAGAAAAGCTTACAACTAACACTCTAAGCACACCTGATCGCACCTTCATGTCGACAAAATGTTTGACTAAATTAAAAGTAAAGTGGTTGCTTTGTGACCTAAACGTCGTAACTACAGCTTGTATAAGCTGTGGTGACGACATTTAAGTCGCCAAACCTACAAAAAAGCTTCATATAAATATCGGGAGTTCAATGCTCACTTCCGATCTAAATTAATGATTCGATTGGTCAATTGATTCTTTGATTGACCATAGGGGTCTGTCAGCTGGGTGCCCATCAACAAAATAATAGCTCTTGGCTTTTTAGTATTTGCAGAGGTACAACTATCTTGGAACAAGATGACGTCATAAAAGGTTTAAGGTTCTCGTCTTTACACTAAATGAGTGCTATGCAAAATGGAACCAACACCTTGCTCAGAATTCATGAAATAGTGTAAATAGTTTGGCTTGGATTGATTGAGACATACGTCCCGTCTGCTCAGAGCCCTTTTAGTGAAATTTTTAATCGGAATTAAAAATCCTAGTGGTTGATGAATCTAAACACAGTTCTTGCAAAGATGACTGTTGTAGATAGATTAAAAAACATTCTTTGTACAACCATTCTTTAATCAACAAATTCAGTTGGAATTCTTACAAGTAAAAGAACCATGAAATCATGTTAATGTGATACATTCAGTGAGAAGGGGATATATTTATTAACCCATTCCCATCCCTCCTTTTAAGGCCCCTAAAGAACAAAGCTTCAGGAAACATTGTGGAAAATGAAATTGCTTGTGTCAAACAACTTCTTCATTATCTACAATTTTTCTATTCAAAAAGACGAAGAAACAAAATAAAATCTATCAACTTAAAATTGATGTCTGCAGCTTTTTTCAATTTGGACCAGTCTCAAATTTTGTTGTGAGGGAATAAGCTGATATGAAGAGTTAGCAAGTGCCTAGGAGCCGTTTACAATAGGTTTTTGCCAAATCCTCAGTGCAGTGTAACAACAATGTTGGAAAAGAAGAAACTGCAAACCATGGATAGCTCCTTCCTTTCCAGCATACTTTCCTCTGCATAAAATCACTAACATTATTGAAATAAGAGGTTGTTTTGGAACGTAGAATATACAGTGGTTAATATTTGGGCCTTTGAAAGTGAATAAATGGTATGAAACAGAAAAGCAAGCATCCATTTCATTCTATCACTCTTGCATCACTGAATCTATAAGCCTATTCAAATATTTTTACTGCTCCTTATATGCAAAACTACTCATTTGAAACAATACTGCTGTATTTCACTGACAAACTTCTGATTTCTTCTTACGCAAAATCTCTAACTTGAAGTTAGCCTTTTTAGTCCAATCAATCTTTTTCTTTGGATAGTAAGAATTCTGAAAGCCCATACAAGCAACTTCTGAGCATATTAACAACCTTATGCTTTTAAAGCAATTCTGCAAAAACAACTCATTAAGATTGCAGTAACACTATTCGGTATATGTTTTGTTTCATGAATAAAGGACAGTTCATTAGAAATGAATATACATGAAAAAATAATCATTCAATTAATCCAGGTAATAGATTTGGATAAATATTGTTATTTTTTTCCTTTGGTTTTTGTTTTCTATTATGAATCTGACTCATTGCATCTTTGATAGTGGGGGGGGGGTGGGGGTGGGGGTGGGGGTGGGGGGGGACAATATATACCACATAAAAACAGACTTACTTTTTAAGCCCATGCAGTCCCACACATTCTCATGTTATTATGCACTGAAAGAAAATAACTATAACAAACATTGTGGAAAATGAAAAATTTATTTGTATCAAGCAATCTCTGCACTTTCCACAATGTTTTCTATAAAAAAAAGACATTTTTTTTATATTTCATCAACTACAAGTGTTGTCTTCAACTTCTTTGAGTTTGGACCAGACTAAATTTTTGTCGTAGTGGGAGTGTGGCTAAGAGGTTCTGGTAACAAACAAATTATTAGAGTTAAACTGTAACTGATAACTACCTGTGACAACATTACTATTTCATTACAAGGCTTATTTTGACAAGTGGTAATATATGTTGATATCAGTTTAATATTAACAATAGGAATAAGCTTTCAAAGTCAATTAATTTCTATCACTTTTATATAAAATTAATACTTAAAACTTTGCAAGTAAAACAACATGCACATTTCATAACAGTGCAATCCTGTGTCTTAAATGAAAGACACAAAAACTGTCAAAAAGGCCAAACATAGTATAGATTTAACAAATGAGAATGTAAAATTCAACGCTTCATCAAGCATTCATAGCCCTCTGCTGCATGGCCCGTCTCATTGGATGAATCTTTTCGTATTCAGGATTGTCCAGACAGGCCTGAAGTTTGGACTGATATTCACGCTCAGCCTGCATACCCTTGATGTACTCGTCTTCTTCACGCTCAAACTGGCGCTCACGAAGATGTTGATTGTATTGGATCTGACCAATCAAGTCACGCTGATAACTTTGATGTTTCTCACGCATTCTATTTGCCTGCTCCTCTTCCAATCGACGATTTTCTTCAATGGTCCTCAACAAGTTCTGACGTTCCATCTCTGCCTCCTCTTGCTTAACTTTGTTGGCCAATACTGAAAAGTACATATTAACCAATTAACACTTAGTAAAAAAAAAATTCTGTCCAAATTCAAAGAAGGTGTAGATGACAATTTCAAGTTGATAGAATTCTAATTATATTTGTCTTTCTTGGTAGAAAACAATGAGGATAATAAATGCATGTAACAAGCAAATTTCTTTATTTTCTGCATTGTTTTCCTGATCTTTTCAATATTGAGAGAGTTAAATATTGTGATCATGCTTGACAAATTTAATGATGGATAAGAGATTTAGGAACATAACTAATTGTTCTTGTGAAATATTATATTTGAACTCATTAGCAATAAATAAAATCTTAACCCTTGTCATGATGAACCCGGAATACTCCGGTTTTTTGGCAGGAGGTGTAGACAAGATCAGCCTGCACATAAGTGCAGTCTGATCTTAGTCTACACCTCCTGCGTTTTCTTTTTAAACCAGAGTTTTTCATGAAATTAATTTTCAAAAGATGTATTGACCATTGAACAAGTACTACCAGTGCTCTCAGCCCTTTGATTTTAATGAAATTCTGAAAAGATTTTATTCAGCCTGAAGGGTTAAGGCATGCCATTATTATGATTGCTATCATGAAACAGTATGAAAAGATGAAGCAGAGATGTGTGTAACCAATCTTAGCATATACAGTACACTAATTAACTGCATGTAAAATGTGAAAACAGCCTTTGTTATATTTACTCCAAACAAACTGAAACAGGAGTGATATTCTTTTATCAACTTTGACTTTCACTTTCACTTTGATTTTTCCCATAATCCATTTCTTTACCATTTCCTGGACAAACCCGGGTTTTTACGTCACTGTGATTTTATACTTGAGAAAACATTGTGGAAAAAGGAGAAATTGCTTGTAACAAGCAATTTCTCCTTTTCCCAAAATATTTTCTACCACATAGGATGGTCAGATTTCAAATTGCATGCGTTTTTCATTGTCGTCTGCAACCTCTTTCAAATTGGACCAGTCTAAAATTTCATAAAACAGGAAAGGGTTAATCATAATACAGGTCACAAACCTCATGTAAACTATTAATTTTGATAGTAAGGATAACATCAAAAAAGCTGTATCAATGCCGAGCAGTGACAAACAATAAGGCAAAAATGGGCCTTAACTGCTCACCTGATTTCTCTATTGAAACTAAAACATTAAAGAGGACATTATTTGTGAAGAGAAAAGTGATACACAAAACTTATAAATTTTGTTAAAATTGTATTTCAGGCCCCTTTTCTGTGTTTTTTGATGGAATAACCACATTTTCAATTGAATTCATCTTTGTTACCTAGCAATTACTCTGACCAAGTTTGATCAAGATTGAGCAAACATTATGACCCCTATAGAGTAAAAAATAGGAATTGTTATTTATCATGTTTTTCAATTGAGCTTTACCATTTTCAATAGGCTTCTACTATTTGAACTTATAATCATTCAGAACTATCAATAATTCTGACCAAGTTTCATGAAGATTGGACAAAAATTATGCCCCCCTAAAGTGTGAACAAAGAAATTTGATGGCTCTGCGCAAAACAGTTGTAACTGCCTATAAACATGTAGGCAGTTACAACTGTTTGGCTCTTAACCATTAAATTGTAAATAAGGTCCCTTTTCCCACTTTCGATAGGGTTAAACAATCATTTTGATCAGGTTTGATCAAGATAGAGATCAATCTGTTGCCATTTGAGTGTAAACAAAGAAGTTATTGATGTTGGACAGCACACAATGGATGACAAACGTTCATTTATCACAAAGGCTCACCACATCAGGTGAGCTTAAAAAAAAACAAAATGTTTACAGTAATAACATTTTTCTGGATAGGATTCATTTTCGGATGTTTTTGTCAGAGAACATCCATTATATGAACCAATATAATGCTAGATATATATACACTGTATCCTATTCTCACAAAACTTCTTACCATAGATTGGCTTCGTGCCATTTTCTACCTGTTTACCAAGTACAGACACAGATCAGTCTGCACATCCATGCTGTCTTATCAAATTGTTCAAAGCTTGATCATTAGGATTTAGATGACCACCAAATAGTCTTAATATGTTGAGTTAATTTACAGGCTTATTACTGTATTCAATACTCAAATCAGCTGTGCATGAGCAAAATGTTGTAACTACAGTTTTAAAAAAGCTGTAATTATGACATTTTTGCTCACAGACCAATGAAATAAGACATAATGCAGGAAATGTCATAGATATTACAGATGCCAATTTTAAGTAGATAGGATTTTAAATTTTGTTTGTCTCGAGGCAGAAAACATCGAGGAAAATGAAGAATTTGCTTGTAACAAGCAATTTCTTCATTTTCCTCAATTTTTTCTGAGACTTTTTTCTTTGGGGCGTCAAAAAGCTTCTGGGTGTAGGAATGGATTATGTTAATGCTAATCAATGAAGTTTGATCTATTCCCACTCAATCCCTCTTTTTGACACCCCTCAAGCAAAAAAACAATGTGGAAAAGGAAGAAAGTGCTTGTTACAAACAATTTCTGTATTTTCTAAATAGTTTTCTATCCAGAAAAATAGAGAAATTTGGATTTCTATCAACTTGAAATTTGGACCAGGTTAAAGACTAGTTTTTCAGGAGTTAACCCTTGTCATGCTGTATAAATCGCCTTACTGAATTGCTGTCAAATCAAAGGGCTGAAAGCACTGATAGAACTTGTTGTTCAAAAGTCAAATATTTTTTTAGAAATCAACTTAATAAACAACTCTTGCAGGAAAAATAAAAACAGGAGGTATAGACCAAGATCAGCCTGCACAAAAGTGCAGTCTGATTTTAGTCTACACCCCCTGCCAAAACCGGAATATTCCGGGTTCAGCATGACAAGGGTTAATTAAAGTTGGTTTATGTACATAAGTTGAGTGGAAAACTGCACTAAGTGTCTATACAATATATAGACATTAAAAACAGCATTACTTTTACCAGTCAATATATGACATTTATAATTGAGGCTATTTTACAAACTGATAGATGAAGCAACAAATACACTCATGAACAAGAGAATCCATGTTCTAGTGATAAAGATCATCCAACCATCTAGTACTGGAATATTAACCCTTTCCTGTACAAACCACGGGTTTTACGTCTCTGTGATTTTTTATTTGAGAAAACATTGTGGAAAAAGAAGAAATTGCTTGTAACAAGCAATTTCTCCTTTTCCCACAATGTTTTCTACCACATATGATGGTTTCATTCCAAATTGCACCCAATTTTCATTCTTGTCTGCAACCTCTCTCAATTTGGACCAGTCTAAAATTTCATAGAACGGGAAAGGGTTTATCTATATATCTGTCACGATAAAAATGGGGAGGGGGTTCAACCACCATGAAAAAAAAACTAGTCCTTACATCTCTCCTGAACCTGTTCAGCCCTGGTCTGTAGAACATCACGTAACAACTTCTTCCTTGCTTCCCTCTCTAGTTGCCACTGGTTCAGACGTTTCTGCCACATTCTCTCCACCTCTTGCTGAATAAGAAGCTCAAGCTCATGTTCTTTGGCTCGCTCTTCCTCAACCAGCTGACGGAGATGTTCTCTGTAACGTCTGTCCTCTTCTCGCAGCTCTTTCTGAAGATACAAAAGTCATTGTTATCATAATATGATTTATTTCCGAGTAATTTAATTTCAGTATCGTCTTTTACACTTCAAATGTTGGCTGAAATATTGTTTTCATACTTCAATGACCAAAATTTTAAGCATGCAACTATTTTGTATGATAGTGCCCAAAGAAGATCCATAAAATTTTACTCAAATTAATATTGATGGCATATTTTTTATTGAGATATGAACCTAAAAAATTAATCACATTAATGTATGAACCCATTTTTATTAAGTTTGAGGTTTATACCTCAATAAAAAAAAATCTTCATTTCTTAAAACATTACCACATGATAGTGTTTTACGGTGCTCCTTAAAAGGAAATTTCTTCATTTTCCACTATGTTATCTACCAAAAAGTTGTAAATATCTTGAATTAAGTAATTCTTAATTTGGTATCTTCAACTCCTTCAATTTGGACCAGTCTAAAATTTTGTGGTCTGGTTATGGCTGAAATATTCCTGTTTTGGCAGAAGGTATAGACATAGATAAGCCTGCACATGAGTGATCTGATTTTTGTCTACACCTCCTGTTTGTCCCCTTTAAGCCAGAGTTGTTTAAATAATCAATTTTCAAAAGAAATGTTGATCCTTATTAAGACCTTCCAGTGCTGTCAGGCCTTTGATCTTAAAGCACCTCTATATAGGATTTCAATTCAGTATGACAAGGTTTAATATAGGATCATGTGTGAGATATTTCAATCCATCTCACATGTGGACCAGCTAAAGATTCAGATCAGCCTGTGAATCTGCATGATCTGATCTGTTGATAGCTACCAACGGACAAGAGATTGATTGATTGAATGGGGTTTAACGCCAATTTTTACAATATTTCAGTTACATCGCTGCGGACAAAGAGATTCTTTAGATAATTAGCAAATACTTTTAATGCACTGTGATGTTCTTCTGACAGCCAAATTTCAGATCTCTGACAAGTTCATTTGACCGAGATATCAAAAAAGTTTAGTTTGCATATTCCTAGAGAAAAACACTAAACTACAAGTAAATCATTGGTTTGCAACATGAACTTTTTTATCACTGCTTGAATAAGTTGAAGCTTGGATGTTTAACTTGCAAAATCAACAAAATAGCTTTGCATGAACTCAGGGTGCAAAATTCACTTGCTATGTGAGTGAAGGATTTGTTTAAATAATTGATTTTTTCCTTAATGACAACATTGATCTGTGAATCAAAAAATACATTGACAAATCAAATCAATCATTCAGACTGGAAGTGAACTTTGAACTATGTAAAGCGTTTTGGTTGCTTTGGTCACTTAAACCAAAAAATCCTTTTACTTTGTTGTTACATGTTACTGGTCATATATTTAGCAAAATAACCTGGTTTGACCCTTTCCTGTTTTCCAGAATTTGAGACCTGTCAGAATTCAAAGGTTTAGCAGACAAAAATTTGAAGCGGATTTAACCCTTGTCATGCTGTATAAATTACCTAGCTGAATTGCTGTCAAATCAAAGCACTGAAAGCACTGATAGAACTTGTTAATCAAAAATTAATATTTCTTTTAGAAATCGATTTCATTAACAACTCTGGTAGGAAAAGTACAAGCAGGAGGTGTAGACTAAGATCAGCCTGCACATAAGTGCAGTCTGATCTTAGTCTACACCTCCTGCCAAAACCAGAATATTCCGGGTTCAGCACGACAAGGGTTAATTTGTAAAATAACCATTCAGTAGGGTAGAAAATATTGAAGAAATTGCTTTTTACACATTACAAAATAACAGGGATGCAAAAACCAGGGATTGAATAGGAAAGGGTTAATAGTTCCTGTATGAGCTTGATGGGCGATAACAGGGATCCTGCAATCGTTGGAAAAGTCACATGACTGGTCTGAGGTGTGTTCTTTTCGAGGAGATGAAAAAATCTCGCTAAATGAGATTTTTGAGATGTCCCAAACCATAATTGTTATTTTGAATCTAAACATTTGGCGTTGTCAAGGCCACTTGTTTAAGCTAATGCAAAGTACATTTGAGTTTCTTGATAAGAATTCTTATGCTAAGGATTCTTATTTAGCAGCTTAAAAATCTTAATCTAAAGAACAATCTATATCATAAATCCTAAATAAGAATTTTAAAAATCTCGACCAAAAGAACAAACTTTAGATTTCAAAGAGGCTACAAAAACAAGATTTTGATGGACCATGATAACTTTTTGGCAGACAGACTTCAGAAAGACAATATACCCAAAAAAAATTCTATCTAAAAGTCCTGTACCTTTCTCTGTATTTGTTCCATGGCCTCGTTCCTTGACTCCTCTAGTAACTGTTCCAACATCTTCAAATCAAACGCCAACTCTTCTTGTTCTTCTCGTGCCTTCTTCTTCATCTTCAACTGCGTACGAAATAGTGAATATTATATTACCATGGAGATACAAAACCTTGTATTTGCTTTGAGCTATGGAGGAATTTTTTTTACGAGATCGAAGGTCGGATGGAATATCAAATTTTCATCTGCAGAGAGAAGCAAATACAAGATGTTGTATCACAATCATAAAATAATATTTCATTTAATATGTAACTAAGTCTACCACTCCTTTCAATTTGGACTAGTCTTAAAGATTGCTGTGTGGTAATAGGTTACCTTAAACCCAAGGGACCCCTTAACCCATTCCCACTAGACAAAATTTTAGACTGGTCAAAATTGAAAGAAGATGCAGACGACAATTTCAAGTTGATGGAATTTTAAATTTTTTCACCTTTTTAGATAGAAAACATTGTGGATAATGATGAAATTGCTTGATACAAGCAATTTCTTCATTTTCCACAATGTTTTCCAAAGCTTTATTCTTGAAGGGCGAAAAAAGGAGAGCTTGTGTGGGAATGGGTTAAAAGAGGGTGCAATAAGGGAAATACAAAAATATATTTTTTTCAGCTCATAATTACACGATTCTGCATCTTTATGCAATAGTACAGGAAAACTATAGAAAACATTGTAACAGAAGGTAAAATTGCTTCAACATGCTATTTTCCCTTGCCTGAAATAATATTCTACACTATCTATCTTTCTTTTACAATGGAATTTACTTTAACTTGTCATCTGCAACTTCTTAAAGTTTGGAGGAGTTAAAAATTTGACATCTTGCAGCCGGGGATTGAACCCATGACACCCTACGTCTAAAGATTGGGAGTCTGATGCGCTACAAATGAGCTATGACAGCAGCAGCAAGATTGTGTTGAAATGGAAAAAGATCAACTGTATAAGAAATTGCTCTCTCTCTTTCTACTATACCAGTCTTAATTTGTAAATTTTGAAAATGATTCAATTAACCCATTCCAACACAACAAAATTTGATAGCAGTCCAAATTGAAAGAAGCTGCAGACGAATATTTCAAGTTTTTGGATAGAAACATTGTGGATAATGAAGAAATTGCTTCTTTTTCCACAATGTTTTCCAAAGCTTTTATCTTGAGGGGTGTAAAAAGGGGGGATTGAGTAGGAATGGGTTAAAAAAAGAAAATTTTGAACCCTGACTTTCATATTATGATGCAGAATGTTTCGTGTTTTTTCTGAAAGTTTGGTTTTTCTTTGTTGCCTCTCTTTTCTGTGACCAGCTTTAAACTTTGTATCTAAAGCATAAGTCAGGGAGTCAGGGCCAATATATAACTTCAGAAATTAGGCACTGGGATGTTTCTACAAGAGATCCCATAATCCCATAAATTTTTCAAACAAAACATGGAACTGTTAATTACACTCACCTGTAGAGACATATCTAACATTTCTCGGGTCTTTCTTTGGTTTCGGTACTTCTCCTCTAGTTTTCTCTGCTCTTCAGCTGCTCTCAATGCATTCTGTTCTCTCTGTAATCAGAAAAGTGATTCTTATAAAAATTTTCTCATATGGTCATTCTACCTTATTCTAAAGTATATCCGCATATTGATCTTCATTTGTCTGTTTTTTCTTATTTATTTCGTGAGCTGGGCAGGTTTGTAGGGTAGTTTTTGGCTAAGTTTCCACTGCCTTACTTTGTTAGTTAGTTTACTTGTCTCTATTAGATTATCTTGATAATTAACAAATAACACATGGCATTGCGGGCGATATGCAAGTTTATGGACTGGTCTGTCGGGCCAAAGATGTTATATGGACCGAAGCGAAGCTGAGGTCCATATAACATCTGAGGTCCGACAGACCAGTCCATAAACTTGCATATCGCCCGCAATGCCATGTGTTATTTGTTATATTATACCGAATCCAAATTATCCAACATGAAAAAACTAAGAAACAGACAAAATATTTTTCAATGGTTTTAAGCAAATCCAATAAGTTTTCATGAATATAATTGGTCTTTCTGGGTAGAAAACATTGTGAAAAATGAAGAAACTGTTTGTAACAAGCACTTTCTTCATATTCCAAAACGTTTTCCAATTATCTTTTAGAGAGTTATTGCGTTGTAATGGGTAAAGAGCATTTTTCCAGAAAAATTGACCAAAACTTATAAACAATTATAACTGAATCTGACATCCATGAAATGAGAATGATTGTTTCTCTTTTGACAGCGACATGTTTGTTTGTTTACATCGAACGCTAACTAAGACGAATGACGTCATAAGCGTGTGAATTACCTCATCGTAAAAAATACACGACGCGCGCCGGTCAATATAATGATTTATCGGCCCGGAGCCCCATGCGATATACTGATTTATGGACCGGCCGCCGTTACAATGAAAATAGAAGGAATCGGTGTCGATGAGGTATAATATTGAAATAGAATGTAGAAAAGAAAGAATAGAATTTCTCCTTCCCCCCTTAACTCCTGGCTATAGTAGGAATTCTACATTATATAAGTTTCACTACATATCATTTTCTGATTCTTGAGAGACAAACATTATACGAATTGATGACTTTTTGTCCATATACTGTCAGAATGTTGGTTCACCCAGGTTCAAGCTCACAACCCCGGGATTACTGGTACAAACAGAGATAATCCAGCTCTGCTCAATTCTACTTACCAGTAACTGTGCCTCCTCTTCCTTCAAGTTACGTTCCTGTTCCTTGGCCGCTTCCAGAGCAGCCATTTGTTTTCTGAGAACTGACAGCACCTCCGCGTTTCTCTCATGAGCAGCCTTTGCATCTCGTTCCTCCCTGGCTGCCTTGGCGAGCATGTCTTCCTCCCAAAGACGAGCATACATGGCTTCCTCTTGTCTCTTCTCATCCGCCATTTCCTCTTTAATTCGGATTTGTTCAAGACGTTCCACACACACCTCGTCCTGCTGTCTTTTCGACAATGTAGAACGCAGTTCTTCACACTGATTTCTGAAAGTGACAAAAGAATCAAAACTTAAATTCAACAACTTCCAGTAGACAAATATGTAGATGATTCAAAATATAAGAATGTTTTATCTAAGACAATAGTGCAGATCAAAAGCAAGAGTGCTCTGTAGTTGAATGATAGATAGTAATAAATTATAGTCAAAAGAATAGGTTTATTAAAAAATGATCAAACAGTTATCCCTCTTAGCAATACAGATTGCTCTTTAACCCTTTCCTGTTTAATCCCTGAATTTTACGTCCCTGTGTTTTTATACTTGGCAATTACTTCTTTTTTCCCAATATTTTCTACCCTACTGAATGATAATTTCTAAAATCAACCCTACTGAATAATTATTTCTAAATTCAACTTTTAATTGTCGTCTGCAAAACCTTTGAATTTGGACCAGTCTAAAATTTTGAAAAACAGGAAAGGGTTAACCAATTTCCATACAGTAAACCTTTCTGATATCCTCTCCCCCAGAAAAAAAACTTTAGAAAACATTGTGAGAAAAAAGAAATTGCTTTTTACCAGCAATTTCTTAGTTATTCACATTGTTTTTGTCCAAAAACACACAAAAAATTAAAATTTCATCCACTAAGAATTCACATCTGGAACATCTTTGAATTTTGACAAGTCAAAAATTTTGTCTTTAGTTAATTGGCTAAAAAGCAACAAATATTTTAAGTTTCAAGTCAAAGCAAAGATCAAAGTTTTTGCATGCAGAACAACAATAATGCCAAGGTTTAGTAATAACTTGGGTATTCTCCAAAAACACGCGAGCCAATATTGATTTTTCAGAATATCCCAGGGGCAGGGAATTGACCCGTTGCGACTGTTAATCAAATAACCAGTCGACCAATGAAATCATTCATTGAGACAAGAAATGGGTTTGATCACTGACATTGGCTGCCATTTTTGTTAACCTTTTTTGTTGGTTTGGCAACTAAAACATCGTAACTACAGTTTATTCAAGCTGTAGTTACGACGTTTAGGTCGCCAACCAGCTACCCCACCTTTTTGTTACATGCTACTGGCTTAAATTTTTTCAGACTAACACCATTTAAAATTGAAAGGGGACTTCCTGTGGAAGTCAATCGGCATAGCTAACAGTGCAAGTCGGCGGGGCCAGCGAGAGGTCAATTCCTATGTGTGACTTGTCTAACTTTGAGTCTTTGACTGTGGATAAGTAGATTTTCATCGAAAATATGTTTGAGGAATAATGTAAGTTTGAGCAGTAAAGCATTAACCCATTCCCACCTAATAATGCTTTTTGACACTCCAAAGCAAAAAGGCTTTTGAAACATTGTGATAATAAAGAAATTGTTTGTAACAATGCTCAACATCAAAATAAAAATAAGAATTCATCAATTAACCCTTTCCTGTTTTTTAAATTTTAGACTGGTCAAAATTGAAAGAGGTTGCAGACGACAATGAATATTCAATACAATTTGAAACGAAACCATCCTATGTGGTAGAAAATATTGTGGAAAAAGGAGAAATTGCTTGTTTTTCATCTTTTTCCACAATGTTTTCTCAAGTATAAAATTATAACGTAAAATCCTGTGTTTGTCCAGGAAAAGGTTAAAAACTCAAGGGCTGCAACTTCTTTCACTATGGATTTTGGTGTTTGGGAATATGTTAAAAGCATTTTAACCTGATCAACACCTTCAATTAATTTGCATGACAACATTATATAGACTGGTTCAAATGTAAATGAGTTTCAGAAACAGTTTAAAATTTGTCTCAAATGAATAATTAGCACTGTATTGGATAGGAATCAACAAGATAAAATGAGTAATTTCCCACTACAAGCATTTTTTTTCATAGCTAAATTTTATTCTACAGCAGATTAACCCTTTCCTGTACAAAAACAGGATTTCACATTGCCATAATTTTAATCATGTACTTGTGTGAAAAGAAGAAATTTAAACTAGAACTTGTCACAGTATGTGACTTAATACCCGGCAAGTGCTTTCAGTGTAATGAGAGCTTTAACAATACAAGGACATAGCTACTGCTTTTCTAGAAAGGAGGAGTTCGTGACACAAAATTTGTAGTATAATTAGCTGTATATGTCTACAAAGCATAAATAATGTCTAAGTTCAAGGGGAGATAATTCTTGAACCGGGGGGGGGGGGGAAATTAAGACTTCAAAATTGCGTCTTGCAAAATTCGACATCGCCTATGAAGCAATTTCTTTATTATCCACGATGATTTCTATCCAAGAAGATGAAACAATTCAAAATTCCATAATTTTTAAATTGTCGTCTGCAACTTCTTTGAAATTGGACCAGTCTAAATTCTTTCTGTGTGATAATGGGTTAACAAATTGTGGATGGATGGATATCTGGACAGACAGAGAAAATGGCATCAACATATGTCTACCTTAAACAACTAATTAATATATGCTGTGATGAACCCATTCCCACAAAATGATGCTTTTGAACGCTTCCAAAGAATAAAGATTTTAAAAACATTGTAGAAAATTGAAGAAACTGCAACTTCTTCATTATCTACAATGTTTTTTACCTCAAAAAATTAAAAAAAGCATAATTTGAAATTTTATCAACTAATTATTGTCTGCAACATCTTTACAGTTGGACCATTTGTAAATTCTGTCCTCAAAGGTAAAGCAAAAGGTTTTTTGAGAAGACTGTTTGAACTACGTTATCATCAAGTATTTTTCAACCTATTACCAGACAACAAAATTTGTGTCGGTCTAAATTCTAAGATGATGCAGATGACAAACTTAAGTTTTTGAAATTTTTCAATTATTTTTACATTTTTGGTAGACAACATTAAGCATAATGAAGAAATGGCTTATAACAAACAATTTCTTCATTTTTAAAATTGTTTTCCAAAGGTTTTTTCCTCAGGACAGCAAAAAGCGCCATGATTGTTAGGAAATGGGTTAAAGGCAAAATTGCCCTAATAACATGATCTATAACAAGATCAAAAGATTATTAAAATTTATACATTTTAGATGAAAATTAAACCTGAGTTATATATTCTAACAAAAAACATTACCTAAACTGTTGGTCATATTTTTCTTGTACAAACTGAAGACGTTCCGATTCACGTTTTTCTTTAAGTGATCTAGCTCGTTCCCTCATCTTGGCTTGTCGTTCTATTGTTGTTTCCTCTTTCTCTTCCATTTCCTTTAGGAACTGAGCCTCTTCTATTCTCAATAGTTCTCTCAATCTGAAAACAGTAATTGAAAAAAAATAGCTACTGTAACATAGCCCTCTTCTTGATAGACTGATTGCTCCATCTAATCTATCAGAAAGAGTTGTTTGACACAGAATTTAACACTGCCTATAACAGTCTATGTATTTCGTTTATATCACAGCAGCTCATGCAACTAACCCTGGCTTCCTGTCATTTCTCACACCTATACAACCACAACATTCACCAGTTGCTCATCCAACTTAGGTGCTAAACATATCATTTCCCCATTGATCATAGAAAAATTACCTATTTCAAAATGACTTTTGTTAAATGTTGGATAGGATGTTGGCTGAGCCAGGTTCTAACTCAACACACCAACTATCATAGACAGGGATATGTTACTGCTAGAGAAAAGTTTGCATTTCAATAGTATTTTGGGGTCGCATTTGCAAATCTGTCTAATCCAAAAGGTCTAGTAAATTAATTTGACTCCTTTCGAAGCCATAGACCAATATCATTATATTGTTCTTTGGAGTGAAAGGGGGTCAAATTACAGACCCATATGGTACAATGTACAAGACCACCCACTCAGACACCATATATATAAAACTTTTTAGACAGGTTGGTGAAAACTGTTCACAGGCAAGATGTAGGTCAAAACCTACCATCCTGTACTAGACATTTCAAATGCACATAGATTGGAGAGACTTAGCTTTCTCAAATTGATACTATATACATAAAGTTATAATAACTAGCTGTTCAATCCTTTCCTGTTTTGCAAAATTTAGACCTGTCAAATCCAAAGGTTTTGTGGACTAAAATTGAAAGTCAATTCAATTTGAATAATAACCATTCAATAGGGTCGAAAATATTGTGGAAAAAGAAGAAATAGCTTGTAACAAGCCATTTCTTCTTTTTCCAGAATGTTTTCTTACAGGGACGTAAAAAAAAAACAAGTATTAAACAGGAACTGGTCAACTAATTGACAGATGACAAAAGAAGCTGAAGATGATATTTCAAATTGAGCTTAAAGTTGAAAATAAGTGCAAAAAATATATCAAAGGAAATTTTCATGAGAAAAAATCACTTGCAACAAGCTATCCTTTTTTTTCACATTTTTTTAAAACATTATTTCTACATGGCATAAATTGCAAGACTGTTCTAGCTGGTAAAAGAGTCAACAGCTAGATCTTACTATCCAATTCCTGCAAAACAACAATGGAAAAGATTGTGGAAAATGAAGAAACAGCTTTTTACAAACGATTTCTTCATTATGCACAATATTTCTACCCTACCTTTTCTACCCTAAAAGATTTTTAAAATCTGATCAGATTGAATGGTTTCTGTAACTTAATTTAAATTTGGACTAGTCTACTATTTTCTTGTCTGGTAATAGACTAAAGAGGACTTGTTAAAACATTGTTCCAACTGTGCTCTTGTGCAGGCTAAAATAAGTGTTTCATTAGCGTAAAAACAAAACTGTGGAAAATGTCATGCAAAGGTTCATGTTCTCCTATGTCATATTTAGAAGACTTAACCCTTTACTGTTTTACAAAATTTTAGACTGGTCCAAATTCAATGGCTTTGCAGATGACAAATTAAAGTTGATCTTATTTGAAAATAAACATTCAGTAGGGTAGAAGTTAATGTGAAAAAATAAAAATTGCTTCTAACAAGCAATTACTACTTTAACCGCAATGTTTTCTCAAATCTAAAACACACAGGGAGGTAAAATCAAGTGATTGAACAGGAAAGGGTTAAAGTATTAATTAAAAAGAACAAGAAACTTCAGCTTTAACCCATTCATGGATGACAAATAAGACTTGTCCAATTTCAAAGAGGTTGCAGATGACTATTCAAAATCAATAGAATTATGAATATCTCTTTTTTGGGGGAGAAAAGAATGTTGAATATGACAAATTGCATGTAACAAGCAACATTGTTATTTTCTCCTTTGGTATCAAAGTATTATAGAGTCAGTGGGTTACAAGAATGATTTAACCCATTCCAACTCAATCCCTCCTTTTTACACCCCTCAACAAAAAAGCTTTGGAACACATTGTGGAAAATGAAGAAATTGCTTGGATCAAGCAATTTCTTCATTATCCACAATGTTTTCTATCCACAAAGACGAAAAAATTAAAAATTCCATCAACTTGAAATTGTCGTCTACAGCTCCTTTCAATTTGGACAGGTCTAAAATTCCACTGTGTTGGAATGGGTTAACTACAGCTTTGTTCAAGCTGTAGTAACAACGTTTTGCTCTCCAACTGACAATTAATTTAAAATGTGTACATTTTCGAATGGAACTTTCCCCCCTGCCCAACTCCTTGAGAAAAAATTCTGGTTCTGCATGTGAGAAGTATTTTTTCCCTTAACTCTTTTCTGTTTAATCCAGGTTTTTCATGTCCCTGTGTTTTTATACTTGAGAAAACATTGTGGAAATAGAAGAAATTGCTTATAACAAGCAATTTCTTCTTTGTCTGAAATATTTTCTACCCTACTAAATGATAATTTTACAATTAAGTTCAATTGTGGTCTGCACAACCTTTGAAATGGGACCAGTCTAAAGTTTAAAAGAAACAGTAAAGGGTTTACCTCAACAGTGATATTTTCTTTAATTGTGTGGAAATGTAGGATCATGTGATATAGATTGTTTACCTCTCTCTTCTATCTTCAATGGAGAATTGATTTGTTTGTATATAAGAATCCACTTGTCTTTTGCAAGAATTAATCTTATATTTTCTGTCTGTCCATCTTTCCCATTCATTTTTCAGGTCATTAAGTCCAATATATTGTGTATTTTTCTGATATTCTGCTAACATATCTTCTTTTTTCCTTCTTTCTAAAATCAGGTGTTCTGGCGGGCGCTTATTGGGCGGTCTAGCCATCTATAAAATACAAATAACTTGTTTTTTTATATTCTAGGAAAAGAAGTGATATCTGAATAACAATAGACTTTAACCCTTTCCCGTTCAAATACGGGATTTTACGTTCCTGTGATTTTATACTCGAGAAAACATTGTGGAAAAAGAAGAAATTGCTTGTAACAAGCAATTTCTCCTTTTTCCACAATATTTTCTACCACATAGGATGGTTTCATTTCATATGGCATCCAGTGTTCAATGTCGTATGTATCCTCTCTCAATTTGGACTAGTCTAAAATTTCCAAAATCAGGAAAGGGTTAAATGAAACAAGAGCACAGCCTACGGGTGCTTACTCTCGGCTGTTTGGTGCTGGATAGTGGACAACATGCATCTAGAGTTATCCCCCATGATAGTATAAGTTGCTCTTTGATAGTGAACAAGTGTGTCAAGTTTCACGTGAATGCCTCCAGTAGAACCAGAGATATCACAAAATGTTAAAGTTAAAGGACAACAACAACACCAAGGCTATCGCAATACCTCAGGTTTTCTCTTAAAACATTCGAGCTAGAAAATCTGTAAGTCAATAATAAAATCAAACCTTATTTTCTTAACCATGTGCTGAACCCTTGTCATGCTGAACAACGGATATGCTGGTTTTAGTAGGAGGGATAGACAAAGATCAGACTGTACATAAGTGCAGTCTCATCTTAATCTACACCTCCTGTCTGTCCTTTGAAACCAGAGTTGTTCATGAAATTGATTTTCAAAAGAAGTATTGACAACTGAACCAGTACTACTTTTTATGCTATTCTGAAAAGGGTTTTACTGAGCATGACATGGGTTAAGATTTTAATTGCTGTGATAATAAAGAGTTTATTAGATAAAACTCGTTGTAATTTTGCTCCATCAAGCAATTAAAGATGAACTTAAAATAATCATAATAATAATAAAAAAAAAGATTTTCATTCACAATTTGTCATTTTCTTTGTTTGTAATATACCATTATTGGTTACCTAGAAGGTTTAACCAACAAATCAAAAACACAACTCATAATTTGGTGATGATAAATTGATATTTGAATATGCTTATCACTGTTGGGGAACTGTGCTCAACACCTAACATTATTGATTTGGCACCTATCTCAATCATTCAAGAGTTTTCTTGAAACATGTTTCTACAAAAAATACAAGATTCCTAAACAAACTGTGACAGACAAACAGCTGTTCTCTTTAAATGGAAAATATAGTATGGTATCAGATAATCTGTGTAGAAAATCATGCAGAAACTGGTCATAAGCACTCATAAGACAGGGTTATTACATTCAAATTACCATTTAGGTCGACAAAAAATTTACTGCTCAAAATTATTAATGTAACATTTAAGAATTTGGCTTTGATAAAGCAATCTGAAAGAGGTAAAATTGTTGCTAAATTTTCATTCGTTTGTGGTGCTTAAAGCATTTTTTTATGGCCGAGTCAAAAGCAGAAAACATTTTTAGGAAGTAAAAATGCCAAGCCCATTTTCAAAGATTAAGCAATATGATAAACATAATTCGAAACTTTTGCACTAGATTTAATGGAAAGCTATAAAAACAATATAAACAACGATAATAAACTTACGATCGCCACAGAACTGGGTGTTGGGCCAGTAAACTCTCTGGTCCTACGAGGTCTCTGTGATACCATCATCTTTTCAGGTTTTGGTCTTAATTTCGTATTAAATTATCAAAAACTATCCGGCATATCAGATATATATTAATCAAAACAAGTAAGAGCTTGAGTTTAAAAACTAAAAAGTATCGAGCTCTTAATAAATTTTATCCGCTCGACTTTATCATGTTTTGCCGGAAGTTAAGTTGTATCCAGGAAGTACGTAATAAAAATATGCGCTAGACTGGAAGTTTTAGACTGGTTTATACATCCACTGGCCTTGATCTATAACACATTTCAAACTTTATATACATCAACTGTGTCTTTAGAGCATCTAGGCTGCTGGCCTGCTGCCTCTGTAATCTTGTATGGTCTTTGTGTATATTAGTTCATAGATGTCGGACAGAAACTTAATTTTCGGCATTCAACCTTGTTGAAGCATGTATACAAAAATACGGATGTATATAAAAAAACTAATCGATGCCCGGGCGTTCATTAGAATTACTTACATTCCGAAAGAAGGGGTTGGGTGTTTATTAGAGGCTACAGATTTCTGAGATGTACAAAAAGCGATCAAAGATTCCAAATATCATATACGATCTCATCGGAACACAGACAGAAAAGTTCAATCCTTCAATGTCGCGTCATTAAATAAGATGACAAACTTGTGAAATCTAGACCCGTCCGAACAAATAAGTATCAACCCTAATGAGCAAGCGACATCTACGCAAACTGACTGGGCTTAGAAGTGTTCGTTTTCAGTAAAACGTCAAAAAGAAGAGATGTGATTCTAACAAACTATCCCTTTTCATTCGAAACTGTTTAATTTCTTGGGATGAAAAAGAATTTCGGTGTCGGGTCAAAAAGGCCCAGTGTCAGAATGGCCCAGTCAAAAAAGGCTCACCGATTGCCAGAATGTAAAAATAAGTGCTGTAACGATTGGGATTGGTTTGGATATGCTCTAAAATTAATCACCGAGCCTTCTTGAGCTGAAATTTACAGAACCTGTTCCGTATACGGCGAGTACACTAGCGTTTAGGGAGAAATGTAGATAATTTAAATGCGGGTGTCGCGTTATCACAACTTCTTTTAACCCTGGTGTCGATTTCCAATCGTTTAGAATTTAGGGGATGTCTTGTTATCACATTTTCCTTTACCCAGGTCCATACAAGTACGTTTATCTTCGCTTAAAATTGATCTTTCGCCGAGAAATTAGTGACAAACCTAAAAAAAACAAGCATAGCTACTCACTCATAGGGCTAGAACTCGCTTATTTATTAAAGTAGTAACCATCTACTTTGTTTGTTAAAAGTCGACCCATATATCTTGACAGTGATACCAAAAATTGAAAGGAAAATCTTTATTTTGGTTTACAAAGCAATAAAATACTTACGCCACCGTCGGTTCCGTATAGAAAAACACGATCAGGTGTCCACGAACCTTCCGGTGTCAGCGTGGCACGTTATACCCTGTGTATTCGTAACAGGACAAAAGGAAGATAACAAATTAAAAGAATGGTCCTCACTGGCCAATCGCGGCTATCAATCAAATAACCTGTCGACCAATGGAATCACACGGAATCATTCATTTAGACCAGAAATGAGGTTTGATCTTCAACATTGGCCGACATTTTTATTAACTTTGTTTGTTGGTTTGGCGACTTAGACTTGGAGTCGGTGGGCATGGCCAATGGAGTACATGGGCGGAGCCAGCGATTGTTCAGTCAAACTGTATGGCATGAGAAAACGTTTAATTTGTTAGATTAAGGTGGGCGTGGTCTGCATTTTGTCAATTAAGATGCACTGAAGTATTAGGTCATCAATTCACAGTAATGAACTGGCTTCTTTGTTTAAAAAAAAAGAAAAACATGGATACCCAGTTGTATTCAAAGCGCTAAAAGCGCCGAAGCCATAAGATATGAATATAACCTGGACAGAATGTTTGATGTTCGGATTTTCGGAGATGCCAAGATCTTCAATCGATTATGGACAGAGCTGCCAATTTGTGCATTAACCCATTCCTACACAGACCACCCTTTTTACGACCCACAAGAAAACTGTTTTGGAAAATGAAGAAATTGCTTGTATCAAGCAATTTCTTCATTATCCACATTGTTTTCTATCCAAAAAGACGGGAAAAATGAAATTCCATTAATTTGAAATTGTCGCCTGCAGCTTCTTTCAATTTGGACCAGTCTAAAATATGGTTATGTGGGAATGGGTTAACATACACGTTAAGCCCACAAAAGTCGATTTCTGCTTCCCGCTATGTGGACTTGAACTGGCTAAAAATGTGGACGATCGGTGAAAACAAATACCTAATTGTCGCTTGGATAATTAAAAAGCTCTACGCATGTTTAAATCTAATACAATGCATCGTATTATTACTATGATATGTGCAAATACTCGTTAGATACTGAGATATTCACAAATCGCACTAACCAACCTTTTCAATTTACAAGTCCAACTGAACGATCGCGAGTATTTATCGAAAGATCGATTGAGCAATCGAAACATCAATTAAACAGGGAGTGACTTTTGAGCTCCGACACTGGCTGACATTTATGATAATTTTCGTTGCTTTGGCGAGTTAAACGTCGTAAATTAAGCTTATTTAAGCTGTATTTACGACGTTAAGATCGCTAACTAACAATTTCGTTTTATTGTTGCATGTAACTATAGCCACAAAGAAGGAACGGGGCAAACGATCCAACTCAGGACATTGATCAGTCGTCAATGAATAACTTCGCAATGTTGTAATAGAAGTTTGACGAAGTGTATATAGTCTTAAACCATTACCACACAATACCGCTTTTTCTCGCCCCTTATGATAAAGGCTTTAGAAAAATAGTGTGGATAATAAAAAAATTGCTTGTGACAAGCCATTTTTTTATTATCCACAATATTTCTACCCCAAAAGACACAAATTTCTTAAATTTCACCAAATAAAATTGTTATTTGAGACTCTCTTTTTTTCATTTTGAGCCTGTCTAATATTTTGTTGTATGGGAAGGATTTATGGTTCTCAACAGATCAAAAGATGTTTTTATAGTTGTCGATGATTTTGTTTTTTAGAGGGCATCGCTTTTCTTCAACATGTGCCATGGTGTCTTAACCCTTTCCTGTTCAGTTCCCGGATTTTATAATTGAGAAAATATTGTATAAAGAAAAAATGCTTGTAACAGGTAATTTCCTCTTTTTCAACAATATTTTCTACTCTACTGAATGGTAATTTTCCAAATTAAATCCGCTTTTAATTTGTCTACTAAACCTTTAAATTTGGACAGGTCTAAAATTTAGGAAAACAGGGAAGGGTTAATAAGTATTATCATCATTATCTAAATGAAGATATTATCATTATTAAAGCTCAGAGTCGTGAATAGGAAATGACGCTAGAAATGCGGTTAAAAGCTCAGTCGTTTTTAAATGTTTTTTTTTTTTTTTTTTTTTTTTTTTTTTTGCTTGGTTTACAAACTAACGTTTAAATACAAAATGTTCAGAAACCAAATGCAAGTTTAAATAGCTCTTTATTCGTACTGATGATGTAAATAGTTGTAAAACAAACAAAAAACCCAAATATTGCTTATTGGATAGTAATTTTCAGGAAACCCAAGTTTTAGTTGAGTCTTTGGACCATTGGCATTAATAAATTCCTTTTGATATTATGCGTTTCATAGTTCCCATTTTTTGGACTAGTTGGACTTAGTTCACTTGTTCACTCTTTGATGTTATACGGGAAATGTATAAAAAAATAATCATTAAATGTGAATGTTAAAAAAATGTTTTTGTTTTTGTCCAGTCTCGCTGAAAACAAGATCTTAATCGCTTCCTACATGTGGAAAGCATAAGTCAGAAACAGAGGCATCAAGAGGACCATGGCTGATCGTAAAAGGACACTTGCTCCGTTTGCTTTGAATGTCCAGAAGATGGTATCTGCCAGACAAACCCTTGCGTGCATCCCGTCCTCATCTTCTATTAGCTCGAATTCCATATCAAACAGAACCCTCTTTGTAAGGTTACTCTCCAGGTAGGTGTTGTCGGGTCCTAGGGTAAACTCTTCAGGTCTCATCTCAATCTGGTTGCAGAAATATAGTCCGTTAAGTATGTGTTGTCTTCCAACCCATCGCGGGTTAGCGAAAACATTTTTCCATTCTATCAGTCCGCAGCCAAAGATACCTGTCAAATTTGTTGCAAGTTGCCAGGACGGGATGAATATACTTAGGTAGTCGATAAGTATTTGCTTTATCTCGTAATCCGTGAATGTTTGTATCAGTTGATAAGTTTCGTTTTCCCAATCTAGTTTCCAGTCTAGTAGAACGAACTTGTTAACGTCACGAAGAACAGTTTCTATATCTTTTTCTCTTGAAACGAGGTGAACAATTGCCGCCGCCCTTTCATGACAAGTTGTATTGTCGTCTCTTCGCATGATGATTGCAACTTTCCAATCGTGTGACCATGGGTTGTTTTCCAATATGAGTTGAATTAAAAGCTGGCGGTCTTGATCAACCAATTTTTCGATATCCAAAGGATGTCTTGAAGTAAGTTTTATCTTAACAAGAATTCCGTCTGTATTGATGATGTTTCAAACCAGAACACATTCCCCTTTACCGTTTTGTGTCTTCCTGATGGACATTTGATAATTCGACAAGCCTCTTTCTGAAATATAAATGAACCATCGCGGCTGTCGATCAAGTAAACAGTCAACCAATCAAATCATTAATTCAACACTGAATTAAGTTTGAACTCCAACATTGGCCGCCATTCGTGTGAAGCATTTTACTACAGATTATTCAATACGACGAGTAGGTTACCAACCAAACATTTTACCTTTTTTGTTACATTCTATAAACTTTGCAAAACAATGCTGTTTAGAACCGAAGCGGAACTTCCTGTTGGAGTCAATGGATGGTGCAAACAGAGTAAGTGGGCGGGGCCAGGGAGTGATTAATTGCAATGTCACACCCAATCATAATGGGGGCCTGACTATACTGCAGACTTGTCGCTTTTCACAGTTTCTCTTTATGTAAATGTTGTTTGTCCATTTTTTTCACCTTTCAGCACTTATTCGTTAGATACGTAATTTATTTCTCTTTTTTTTTTTTTGAATAATTATAAATTAACAACTGTGCACGTTTGTAAAACACTCCAGACAGGAAGTTCTGCTTCCATTTTAACCCTTTCCTGTTTCGCAAAATTTTAGACCTGTCTAAATTCGAAGGTAATGCAGACGACAATTTAAAGTCAAGGTTATCTGAAAAATAATCATTCAATAGGGTAGAAAATACCGTGGAAAAAGAGGAATTGCTTGTAACAAGCATTTTCCCCTTTTCCACAATATTTTCTGAAGTATAAAAACACAGGGACGTAAAAACCAGGGATAAAACAGAAAAAAGGTTAAACGGCGTTACTTTAAAAAGTATTGCCAGTAACATTCAACAAACCAGTAGAAAGATTGGTAGCGTGTTTGAATTGGTTTCTTTGCACTACCTGCAAAGTCGGAGTTGAAATTTAACTTTCAGTCTAGATGTTTTCATTGATCTACACTCGATTGACAGCCGCGATTGGTCAATTACGACATTTGAGTCGTTTATTCAACTTTTTTTTTTCGCAGAAATGACGATGTTTAAAGCTCACGTCCGGTCTTAAAGCATGATTTAAATTGTCACTTGTTTTACATATGTGAATGTATTTAAATGAATCCATAAAAAAATCAGAACAAGAAATACAAGAAGGCATCCTGGAAATCTATCTTTATCCTTGTCAAGCTGAACCAGGAATATTCATATTTTGCATGAGGTATAGACAAAGTTCAGCCTGCACATACGCGTAGTCTGATATTTGTCTACACCATCTACTTGACTATTTTAAGTCTTGTTTTGTTTATGAAAACCAATGTTCAAAATAAATTCAGACCTAGAAATAATTCTTTCAGACCTTTGATTTTCATGCTGTTTTGAAGAATAAAATGATTCTATTCAGCATGGCAAAGATTAAATAGATGTTACAGGAAAAGAAATGGATGGAAATAAGTCTTTGGGAGTGCACTGTTGCGTTGGATGGCTAGTTACATGAAACATTAAAATAAAATGATTGCTTGGCGACCAAAACGTCGTAACTACAGTTTGAATAAACTAACTGTACGAAATGTAAGTCGCAAAACCAAAATGAAAACCAGCATGACGGTTTCGGATAAATGTCGGTCAATGTCGAAATTTGAATATCACTTTCGGTCTAAACGATTGATTCGATTGGTCGATAGCTTGTTGTTGTTGCTGCTCTACTGACGCCAAATCAAATCACATTTTCAGCTTAATTTCGTTTAATCGCATTCAAGATATTCATTCTAAACATTCCATAACCTTATTAAAATTTCTCAAAAATATTTCACGGCTTCTTTGGCTGACCTAAATTTTTGAAGCATCTGTTTAGTCCTATTGATAAACAGCATTCTATAGAACACTACACAATTTTATTAAGGGGGGTACAGCGTATCGACCATTTGACCCAACCTTCCGATCTCGTTCAAGACTCGCTGATTTCTCTCAATCAGTTCATTCAAAAAGAAGTTCAAAATCAATCGTTTTTGTCAAATTCACGTTCTTCGCCGTACATACCTGTATTCCTCGGGTTGTCACGCATACGTCTCTGGAATTTTTCTTTTTCTTCGTCTTTCCGATTGTGTGCATGATTTTAGGGTCAAGAAAGAATGTAAAGGATTCTCTGAAGGTTCTGTAACTTTCATCAACTTCACAGAGTAACGGGACGCGGTTTATTGAGGTTTTCGCGCATGCTGCACAGTATATGTTTTTGAATAATATCCCTTCTTGCAATGTGGGTGATTGTATTCCATTTTCGCATAGATCTTGAATCTTGACAAAGTCCAGATTTGTCGGGGGGTCATTAAGACGTTTCAGTAAATGCGTCGTACTTTCTGCCGTGCACGTTTTTATCAAATTCTTGTAACATCGTTGATTTATCAAATAATTTGAACTTGCGTACTTGTAATCAATATAGCATTTCGGAGAAAGAGCCTTTGATTCCAAAAAACCAAGATTCTCTGACATGGAATTCTGCGATGCTGAACTCCTTCTGTCCTTTTCACATACTAGAATGGATTGAAATGCTTCAGTGTTCTTGACTCCATGGCAACGAGCGCATAAGACGTTCTTGTAGATGTGTCCTGTATCCCTGGAATAGACAGGGGAGTACGGACCAAGGGGCGTGACATTGATATCATCACAGGTTGGACGGAGAAGAATATCTGACGTCACTCTCACGGGTCTGGAGTCGACACAGCCAGATCTCGGTGGAGCAACAATGGTTATATAAGCAGGCACAGTGCCGTCAATATATCGATCTTGTCCTAGTCGAGTGTATAGACATTGGTAATGGGAGTTCGCTTGTTCAGTGCCGTCTACAGTTTCGTTATCTTCAGGATAACAACAGTTCATTCTCTCTTTACAATCGGGATGGCAGGAACAGCCTATGAATTGGATAAAACAGGGATCCGTCAAGCCAAAAATACACCGTCAATGAACTGCTTTACTCATTCCTACACAATCCCTCCTTTTTACGCCCTTCAGAAAAAAGCGTTGGAAAACATTATGGAAAATGAAGAAATTGCTCGTATCAAGCAATTTCTTCGTTATCCATAAAATTTTCTTTCCAAAAAGACGACAAAAACTTAAATTTCCATCAACTTGAAATTGTCGTCCGCAGCATCTTTCGATTTAGAACTGTCCAAAATGAATTGTGTGCAAATAGGTTAAAGTATCGAGCCTGGTCCGGCTGCACGAAAAACGCGTACTGATCAGACTAGAAACCTCTTGCCTTTCTTGTTATTGTTGTTGTTGTTGTTTCTGCTGCTAATTGACACAGGATGAAGTCAGTGGGCGTTTCAAGTGATCCCTTTACCCAAATAATTAGAGCCTCTGCGTGACATTTCCAACAATTTCGCATGTGCGTGACTCGAACACATTGAGCACCCTGCACAGCCATTCGGGGCAATTAGAACATTCGCTGGTTGTTTAAAGAAGCTTTGGGTCAGTATCTTTCTACAGAGCGCAGAGCAAAGACTCTGATCAGACTGTGCGGATGCACAGACTGATCTGAGTCTTTACTTGGAGCACATGTGTAATGGTTGGAACTCTCACGCATGCGCTCATTATCTATTATCCAGGAACACCAGCCAATATTTTCATGGATTTAGGTTAATGTGTTTGGATGACCCGTTTTCAACAATCGAGGACCACAGCCTTGATCTTGTGCAGGGAACTAAAAGTCAACAGTATTCCCCGATCTGATAGGTGCTTGGTGGAGCTCGTGTAATTATTTGGCGGGTCGCGAGTCCAATCAAAGAATCAATCAACCAATCAAATTATTCATTTAGACCAGAAGTGGACTTTGAACTCTGACATTTGCCGGACATTTTTTTTTTTAGAATATTTTGTTGGTTTGCGACTGAATTAAGTTGTATATACGACGTTAAGGTCGCCAACCAACCATTTTATCTTTTGGTTTCTCGTTACAGGCCATAAAATTGGTAAAATAACGGTTTTCGTTTCTTTATCAGAATTCCTGTTGGAGTCAGTAGGCGTGGCCTGTTAAGTCAGTGGGCGTGGCCGATAGTGTCAGTGTGCGGGGCCAGCGATCCGTAAATTGATTTAACCCTTTCCCATTTTTTTTTTCTTAATTTCAGACTGGTCCTGATTGAAAGAGGTTGCAGACGACAATGAAAATTAGATGCAATTTTAAATGAAACCACCCTTTATGGAAAAAAAAATTCTGGGAAAAAGAGAAATTGCTTGTTACAACCAACTTTTTCTCTAATATAATATCACGTGTTTATACAGTAAATGGTTAAAATGGATTTATTGCAATTTGAGAAAACGGCTACAGTTTAATAAAGAAAATAATGAGAATAAATTTTATTTATTGTATGAGGTTTTCGTCCCACCCAACAGCCGAGGACATGTGGAGAGGGGCCTCGGTTTAAAGTCTCAGCTGAATGATTTGGGAAGCGGGGATCGAACCAGGGATCAATGACTCTTGAGTCCAAGGTGTTAAACTCGAATAAATCCGCTAATGTGAAAAAAATGGACTTGATATTTGGTAATAAAGAACATAGGTGAGGGTTATACGTCTTTTTTTACTCTACAGAAACTCCGTTATCCATTTTTAGCTAGCAAAGCGTCAGCTTTGATAGCATAAGTTAACAGACAAAATTTTGAGGTCTTCTCAGAGTTCAAACGAGTGCGAACCGCCACTGGCGGCTTAACCTCTGAATTTCTCCGCCAAAAAAGTAGTTATTGTGTATACTCGAGCATATTGTGTAAAATGACTGGTCACGTGAATTAACTTTATTCAAATCATAGAGAACACCTTCAAATGCATGCTATACAACCCATTCCCGTCCAATCCTGCTTTTTAAGAATCCTCAAAAAAGGCTTTGGAAAACATTGTGGACAATGAAGAAATTGCTTGTAACAAGCAATTTCTTCAGTGTCCACAATGTTTTCTACCCTACAAATGACAAAGAAGATTACATAACAAAACAATTCTTTGCTAGCTTACAGTACTTCCAGTACTTTGATTTCTATTATACGAGCAAATAAACAATTGCATTGTATTCCGTGGAGCACGATATCAATTTTGAGTTAACGAAATTATTGTAAACCCGAAAAAATGTTGATTAGAATGTCTCTCAACAGTGTTTGATTGTCTAAAGAAAGAAAGTCGTGAACTTACCTCGACAACATGAAACACTGCTTCCGCTCACATAACCGTTAGGTTTCAAATCTGCATTAGTTGAATTTGAATCGCATATATCTACCAGCGGACAAAGCGTTTCCATCATCTCTTTGATTTTTCCTCTCGTTGGGGATTTCGTGGTTGTCTCAACTGTCCAGGTTTTCTTAGTTGTCTTCCTTAGGTTAGGTTCTGCAGTTGTCTCTCTTAGGCCGGGTTCTGCAGTTTTCTCCCTTAGGCCGGGTTTCGGAATAGTCTCCATTAGGTCGGGTTTCGCAGTTGTCTCCCTTAGGCCGGGTTCCACAGTTGTCTCCCCTAGGTCGGGTTCCGAAATTGTCTCCGTTAGTTCGGGTTCCTCGGTTGTCTCGCTTAGGTCGGGTTCCGCAGTTGTCTCCCTTAGGCCGAATTCCGCGGTTGTCTCCCTAAGTTCGGATTCTGTGGTTGTCTCGCTGACGGATATTTCTGCTTCGTTTGTCCCCTTCACTTTTGATTCATTGATTATCGATCTTACACCAGACTCCATTGTCGTCTGCCTTTCGACGGATTTTTTGACTGACTGCCCAGCTTTGGAAAGCGGCGTCTCTGTTACATTCGCATAGGACCAATAAACAGTACATAGCTTAAGAATTAAGTTGAATAATACCAACTTGCTCATTTTGCCGACTGAAATAATAATCATAGCGATAATTATTATAAAAGTGAAAATAATAACAATATTAATTGTCATAATTATTCAACTTTTAAGTTTTTCTTGAACAAAATCGGGAATTTTCGTCACTTTGATTTTATACTTGAGAAAACATTGTGGAAAAAGTAAGAAATTGCTTGTTTCAAGCAATTTCTCCTTTTGCCGCATTATACCACATAGATTGATTTCATTTCAAATTACATCAAATTTCCATTGTCGCCTGCAGCCTCTTTCAATATGGAACGGCCAAAAACTTTTAAAAAAGGTAAGGATGCAATGAATAATGATAATAACAGTAATCAATATGCTTTAATCTTTCCCTTTCCTATTCAATCCCTTGTTTTTACGCCTCAATTACTTCCTCTAACACACTATTTTCTAGCCTACTGAAAGGTTATTTTTCAAATCAAATCCACTTTAAATTTTCATCTGCAAAACCTTGGAATTCGGACAGGTCTTAAATAATGCAAAATAGGGAAGGGTTAACATAACCAAAGATGCTTTTGGAACAAAATCATTGCATAACTAGCTATACGAACTTCGACGATCATGACTATTATTTGTTTTCAGAAGAATCACAACATTATTGATTTGCACGTGTTCATTCTAAATTGACGGATCGCATATTTCAATAAAAGATTTAATCCATTATGCGTTTAGACGAAACTATCTTTGGATTCCAATAGTGGTCGACATTAATGTCATGTATTCTTACTGGTTTGGCGACTAAAACGGCGTAACTACAGCTTATTGACATGCCGGTTCATGCCTTTTGAATGATTATGTGACCTCTGAGTGTTACTGGTTTATTGATTGGCTTGAAATTGACCAATCGCTTGTTTCGCCCGCTTAATCCGTAAACATCGTCCACTGACTCCAACAGGGACTCCCACTTCTATTTAAACCCTTTCCCTCACGACAAAATTTTAGACTGATCCAAATTGAAAAGAAATTGCAGACGACAATTTCAAGTAAATGGAATTCTTATTTTCTTCCTCTTTTTGCGTAGGAAACATTGTGGATAATGAAGAAATAGCTTGTATCCAGCAATTTCTTCATTATCAACGATACTTTCCAAAGATTTTTTTTTCGGGGGGAGGGGTCATAAAAAGGAGGGATTGTGTGGAAATTAATTAAACGGCGTTATTTTGAAAAAAATATGGCCTGTATCATGTAACAAAAAGGGGGAATGTTGGTTTGCTGCCAATAAGAGCTTGAATAAGAAAAATGGTGGCCAATGTAGGATTTCAAAACTTATTTCTGGTCTAAATGAATGATTTCATTGGACGAATGGTTATTTGATTGACAGCTGCGATTTGTCGGTTTTGCTTGATTGTTGTTTTTGTTATTATTATAATTCAGTACCAAGTCATACAATATTATGATATTTCGTCGGATCAATTCTATAACCTGGTAGCTACAACATCAATAAAGCTGAAGTTACGTGTTTTTCAATAACATGGACGACAATTTCCTATAGAAATATATGCCCTGTTAATACTAATGAATGAGTGTGTATAGTTAGGGTTAGTGGGCCAATGTGGTCTGTGGGGGTGCCGAATTGGGTTTTGGTCGTTGCGTGTATACATCGTATATGCATTCTTGATTGTGAGGCTATATGCATTCTTGAATGTGAGGCTATATGCCTTCTTGAATATGCAGCTATATGCATTCTTGAATATGCGTCTAAATGCATTCTTGAATGTGCTGCTGTATACATTCTTGAATATGCGACTATATGCATTTTATGCATTCTTGATTGTGCGGTTATATGCATTCCTGAATCTGCGGATATATGCATTCTTCAATGGTTGTACATGAATCATTATCGTCCAATCAGAATACGTTACAGAAGGAAATTCTAAAAATTATAAATTTACAGATTAATTGCCAAGTTATATGAAATTTGACAAAATTGTTTAACGCAATTTCTTCTATTTCATCAGTGTTTTCTCCAAGTTAATTTTCTACGGCGCGTTAAAATTCGAGATTATCTAAATAGATAAATTAATGAAAGCAAATTCCGAGAGGACATTTTACCAGAGGCAAAAGACCACAAAAGATAGTAAATTGTCAGAGACATTTGGCTGAGGAAAAATCTCAAAGCATTTTTTTTCACCAACCGACGAATTGACCAATCGCGGCAGTCAAACAACGAATCAACCGACCAACCAAACCATTTTTTCAGCCCGAACCTGAGCTTTTCAACTCCAACATTGGCCGCCATTTTTGTTAACCAATTTGTTGGTTTGGTGACATATACGTCGTAACTACAGCTTATTCAAACTGTAGCTACGACGTTTAGGTCACCTACCAACCATTTTACTTTTTTTGTTACATGCTACTGGCCATGAATTTTGAAAAATAACGCGGTTAAAAATCGAAGCGGAACTTCCTGTTGGAGACAGTCGGCATGACCATTAGGGTGAGTGGGCAGGGCCAGCGATTGGTTAATTGTCTGAGGTGGAAGCTTGATCTCTCCGAATGAATAAATGTTTATATGGGTCAATATATTTTTGATTGGTTGCAGCGAATCTCTTCTAACCAATTACCAAACGACAAAATTCTAGACTGGTTCAAATTAAATTAAATTAAATAAAGTGCTTTGGGGATGGGCAACATTGTGGAGAATGAAAAAAAATGCTAATTAAAAGCAATTTATTCATTAGCCACAATGTTTTTCAAAGCTTTTTTCATCGGGCCGCAAAAAGGTGAGATATGTGGGAGTGGGTTAAAAGACAAAGTTATTTCATTCTGCATCCTTTCTAATTTGTTGCTGGCTGATACTATTTTTCCGCTCCCTCAACAACGGCATTTTTCAGGACGCATTTTACTAGTTTATTTATTTATCTATCTATTTATTCTTTATTCAATTATTTGTTTATTTACACATTTATATGTTTATTTATTCTTTCTTTTTCTCTATCTATCTATGTATTTGCTCATGCATAAATTCGTTTGGTCAGTTTAACTATTTATATAATCATAGAAATATATAGAAAAGAGGAACAATTTGGTAGGTAACAAAAACTTACCCTCGAGTAATGCCTTAGTATAATACTTCTAATGCCATACCAGAAAGAAACTATAATTAAAATCTGGGGATTATTTCTTTTCTTTTATACATGTTTGTAGGGGCGGGGAAATATTTCATCGCTCGTCTCGACATATTTTTTCATAGACGAAATGATTGATCGATTTAATGGGGTCTAACGTCACCTTTCACGGTATTTCAGTCATATTGCGGCGGCTGGAACATCTAACCACAGATTTCTGGTATTTCTCACACTAGTACTACAACTACATCCTTTTTTGAGCCTCCATCTGCTTATCCCTCTTAGGTTTAGGTGGGGGACAAATGTCGGAAAGGATATTCGCCACGGCCGGGGATCGATCCCGGGACCCCATGAATACACAGAAGAAGTGAAAAAGATTGGACCCGGTCCTTCAATACAAATGTGTTTAACATGTCCATAGCATACGATAAATCTCACAAGAGACAGAAAGCGAAGAATTGGCTTTGAGCATAAATTGCTGAATAAACTGTAGTTCCGACGTTTAAGTCATCAAATCAACAAAGATATTGCACATCAAAGAAAGCCATTGTTGGAGTTCAAAGTTTACTTCCGTACTAAATGAACACTTTGATTTGCCGATTGATTCTTTGATTGACTGCGGTCAAAGGTCAATGACATATCTCTAACTAGCAGTTTGACCAAAGTACAAACCAAAGACCTACAGCCCTTCTAAACATATGTGGTCTGGTGTCTAGTTGAGATTAAAGTCTGTTTTCTCACTTTTGTATATGATTTATCGACTTCACTGAATTGACGGATAACTAGCTACGCCCACTACTTCTGACAGGAAGTTCGACTTACATATTTAACGTGCAACAAAGAATAAAAATAAAATGATTGGTTAGCGATCTAAAAGCCGTGTCTATATCTTGAATAAGTTGTAGGTATTTTTAAAAGTCGCAAAACTAACAATAAAGCCTGTACTAATCGAGCAGGCCTACAAGGATTGGTGTTTTTATCGAGGTTGGAATATGGTCCTTTTCCACATGACGGGTACCAAACGAGAAAATGTTTTGACGAAACGAGAATTTATCGTGTGTGTTTTTTTTTTTTTTTTGTTTTTTTTTGTTTTTTTTAAATTATGATTTAAATTCAGTATCTTTGTGTCAAACCCACAACCAGAGGTACAGGGTTCGATCCCCGGCCATGGCAAATATCCTTTCCGAGCTTATTTCCCATGAATGAGTGGATAAACGTAAGCCTCAGTGGGACGCGTAGATGGAGGCTCGGATTGAGAGTCTTGGTCTGTTCCGCATAGGCTATGGACTTATCACTCTCCCCTCGTAAGTATTACTGGGATCTCGACCTAAGCCAAACTAAAGCGATATTTCTTTGGTTCCGGGATTCAAAATGTTTAAAGAGATGAAGAAAATAATTTTGTTTTTGTTTTCATGGACGTATGAAACGAAAAGCTCGCTATATGAATACGCGAAGAGGCTTCATACATAAGTCTGTTTACGTTTTTGGTTTCACACACATTCTCTCAAATTCTGATAATTTAATGACATCAAGCGAAAAACACAAATATTTTTTTTCAAATTTTGATCATTGTTATAGAGCTATTTAGTGCGCAAGCTTACAAAACAGTTGCGAAGTCAAAATTTTGTTCACGGACGTATGAATATTTTTTCGGCCAATCAGAACGTTCGTTTAGATAAACGAATCCTAACAATTAATTTATTACAACAAGAACAAAACTGTTGTTTATTCTAGAAAAAAGAAGCCATCACTAGATTTATTTCGAATCTAAACGACGTTATTTTACAAAATTTATGGCCGGTAGCATGTAACATTAAAGAAGTATTGTTTGTGGGCGACCATGTAAGGGTGTTCCGTGTAAACGATTTTTTTTTTCATTATTTATTTAGTTTTTCGAGCATTTAGATATTACCATTGATTATGTTTTCTATATAAAATAATAAATGCTTCGCTGAATATATTAAAACATGGCAGAAACAAAACCGTGTCGTATACAATACAATACAATATACTTTAATTACGTAATAAGGCCTCAGACCCAAAATACAAACATGCATTCATTGTAATTACAATCCAAAGTGATGTGACAAGTTCAAATATTTTCTACCAGCTTTGAAACATACAGTCCTAATTGTTTAATTATTGATGGGTTTTCACATTGAAAAATTCGTATAAGATTTCTCTGCTAGGATTTGACAATTACCAGGGGAAAAGATGTATATCGCGAATAGATTTAAACTTTTCACAAAGAAAGCATGGTATTCGTCTTCTAAGATCAAAATATCTTTAGGAATAAAGCAGCCGCCGTCATAGCGCAGTTGGTAGCGCCTCGGACTGTCAATCTAAGGGTCCCGGGTTCGATTCCCGACGGCGACACTCATCCCTTCCGACTATTTGTCTCCCACCAATGGGTCGATAATCGTAGACCTATGTGGGATAGCAGCTGGAGGCTAGGAAAGGATGTAATGGCGGTACTGGTGTGAGAAATACCAGGAATCCATTGTTAGGTGCTCCAGCCGCCGCGAAATAGCTGAAAGATTGATGAAAGCGGCGTAAAACCCCATTCAAACAAGCAAACGAATAAAGCAATGGGTACAAACTGTATCTTTTCTGTTCATAATAGTGTAGTGGTAGAGAACTGCTACATCTTAACAAATGATTAATAAAATCAAATAAAAAATGGTCTAATATAAGTTATCGCAATTTCATTTCGGTAAGATACCAGATGGTTGAGTTAATAGATTATTATTCAATCCCACTTTTTTGGCACGATGAATAAATGAAGATATGCTTCCATAGTCCACACTTTCTTTTTCAATTTGGGGCATTTTGGAGTGTCTGCTAATATCGTTTGGTTTAGGCAAAAGGATAATTGCTCTTGCACTGTTACCACTATCTAGATAATTGGCAGGTTGAGACTGTCAACCAAATGACCAGTCGACCAATGAAATCGTTCATTTAGACCAGAAATGAATTTTGAACGCCGACAATTGCCGCCATTTTTGTTAAGATTTTTGCTGGGTTGCGACCAAGACGTCGTAACTACAGCTTATTCAAGCTCTAGTTACGACGTTTAGGTCATCACCTAACTGTTCATATTTTTGTTGCATGCTGCTCGACATAAATATTGCAAAATAACGCCGATAAAAATCGAAGCGTAACTTCCTGTTAGAGTCAACAGGTGTGACCAACGCAGTAAGTGGGCGGGGCCAGCGATCGATCAATTTGCTGATCGGATCTGTCAATCAAATTAACGATATACCAATCAAATCATACATTTAGCCATTTATCTGAAGCGTTTTAGTTAGTTTGGCGCCTTTAACGTTGTAAGTATAACTTATTTAAGCTGTAGTTAAACGTTTAGGTCACCATCCAACGATTTGTCTAATAATGTATTGCCCCTGCAAAACATTGTACTAAATAAATGTCATTGAATACCACAGTGGAAAAGCAATATTGGAGCTCAGTAGCGTAGCCAGCGAGCCGTCAAATTATAAAGGCCTACCTTGATTTGTTTGTAACTAGTTCACAGACATTTTATCTCCTTCTCATTATACATTTGGATCTGCTTTTCCCTCTCATATTGACATTTTTAAGCATTTTCAAATCCATTCAATACTCGATTCGAGGCTTGGTTAAGGGACACTTGAGCATTTTGTATATAAGGTTTATTTGAAAGAACTTTGAAGGCTCGAATGAACCCGCAACTCAGATAGATAAAATATTACTCAATTACAAGACGGCAAAATTTTAGACTGGTCCAAATCAAAAGGAGTTGCAGAAGACAATTTAAAGTTAATGGAATTTTAGATTTTTTCAACTTTCTGGATATAAAACATTGTGTTAAATGAAGAAATTCCTTGTTACGACCAATTTTCTTATTTTACAAAACGTTTTCCAAATTGTTTTTCTTGGGGCGTCCAAAAGCGTCGCTGTGTGGAAATGGGTTAAGAAGTGGGTTTGGTTGAACTCCGATGAAGCATTTGTTAAAGCTAATTAACATTGGCGCTTAAATGCGCAAATATGTACTTCTATTAAATAAATAAATGACCTCTATGATATCTTGTGAATTCAAAAATATATACTCCTTAAGATTCATTATTAACCTTTCGAACGGCCAATAACATACAAGTATAGCATGTTTTTTCGACGTCATTTATCACTTATTTCATTTTGAATCAATGCTTTTTTTTTTTTCGTTTTGTTTATTTTAAAGTAACTATAAAGCTGTACAGCACGCATCTAGTTTCAGGGATTCAAATTACGAAAGGCGGGTGATAATTTCATAATTACACATTTTATATTTCAAACTTCATCCATATCAACTATGAAGAGAGAAGTTTGAAGATTGAAGCGTAAATTTGTGAAAGGTGAATGGTGAAGTATAAATGAAAACTATTTTTCGCGTGATACGTCTGATCGTCCGATGTTTACACTTTAAACTTTACAATTCACACTTCAAACTTCATCTTTCATATCTCTCGCTTTAACCCATGCTCACACAATGACGCCTTTTGATGCCCCCAGAAAAGTAATTGGGAAAATGTTGTGTGAAATGAAGAAATTGCTTGTAACAAGCAATTACTTCATTTTCCACCATGTTTTCTACCCAGATTAAGTTTTTAGGTTTATACCATAATGAAACAACAAAAGATATATCCTCTTCATTTCTTTATTGCATAGAACATCATATATATGAATGCACAATTGAAACGAGAGTCAATATGCTTTTATGTAGATAAAAATTATACGATGAACAAAAAATATTTAATTGACGGATCGCTAACAGCGCCGACTGAATTCCTACAATGCAGTTTGACTAAGATATCAAAAGACCTTGGTTTGCAAAATATACGGTCTAGAAATTTAAAACAAAAACAAAATAGTTAATTTGCGATCTAACCTTCGGAACTACAGCTTGAATAAGTAGTAGTTTAGCATTTAAGTCACAAAACCAACAAAAAAGCTTGGCCTAAATGTTGGAGTAAAGGAGTGATCTGATTGGTGAATAGATTTAAATTGACAGCGGCGATCCGTCACCAGACCAAGAACTGACTTGTACATATACTATGCGACATTTTTAAAGTAATCTGATACATTTGGCCACTTGTTTCAATCTGTATGAAATTATAACATTGCTCAAATTATATAAATGGGATAATTTGCTGAAAAAAAATAAGTCGATGGATTTCCACACATATTTATGAAAGAAAATGGAGGTTTTGAAAATTCTTTTCTAGCGAAATTGGCATAACATGGACCAAAAATGTTAAATTAGGAGTAAAAGTTACACCGTGTATAAACATTTCAATAAAAAAAAAACTTCATATAACACAAAAGTCAGGAAAACGTGTTCGTAAAAGTGGTTTTTAGCTTACCGCTTGAAAGGTTTATTTGACACGTTTCAAATCGTACCTTTAATATTACATAGAAAATATTACACAAGTGTATAAAAATGAAAATGTACTGAAACCTATTGTAACGCCTTATCGTTACCGCAAATTGTTTGTTTTAATTTACATAAATTGACGTCGTGTTAGAAATGGCGCTGTATGTTGTAATGAATAGCAAAAAATGTAGATTTAATTCACGAAATCACGCAGCCAGCAATAGAAAATCAAAATAGTATTGACATAAAACCAATCGCTTGCTCCGCCCACTTACTTCGTTAGCCGCACCTATTGACTCCAACAGAAAGTCCAGCTTCTTAATTTTAATGGCGTTATTTTGCAAAATCTATGACCAGTGGCATGTAAAAAAAATCAGTATATATCGACATAAACGTCGTAAATACAGCTTGAATAGGCTGTAGGTAAGATGTTTAAGTCGCAAAACCAACTAAAAAAGCTTAAAAACGACCACATATTTCCAAAAAAATAGAAAAGGGGTAAGGATGCTATGAATAATAAAAATCACTGGAATTCATAAGTTTAAATCTTTCCATTTCCTGTTCAATCCCTTGTTTTTACGCCCAAATTTCTTCTTTTAACACAATATTTTCTACCCTACTGATTTATTTTTTGATATAAACCCAATTTAAATTTTCATCTGCAAAACCTTTGAATTTGGAAAGGTCTTAAATAATGCAAAATAGGGAAGGGTTAACATAACCAAAGATGCTTTTGAACAAAAAACATTGCATCCGTAGCTATACGAACTTCGGCGATCATGACTATTATTTGTTTTCAGAAGAATCACAACATTATTAATTTGCACGTGTTCATTCTAAATTGACGGATCGCGTATTTCAATAAAAGAATTAATTGACCAAGCAATTATTCGTTTATACGAAATGAACTTTGGATTCCGACATTGATCGACATTTATGTCAAGTATTCTTGCTAATGTCCGCCCTGTTAATTTTAGGAAGGGGATAATGTCCGCCTTGTCAAAAAACATAAAAGGGGATATTGTCTGGAGGGGCTATTGTCCTGGTACCGTATTTTCGATATACACTGAATATATCTCATAATGATCCGCTATTTGCTTTTGATTTTCACCTGATATCCCCTTATTACAAGAAACAAAGGAAGTCGTTTGCTATTCTCTCTAATTCTAAGGAAATTACGAGTTTGTACATTTAAATATATGATTATAGATGCAAGTGGTAAAGGAACTCTATTTTAATACGTTTCTCATTTAGAAAAATTTGGAAAAAAAATGTTTAAGTAAGAAAAATCTGAAAATACATGCTTAAGATCACTTTTTTACAACAAAAAGATTTGAACTTTTAGTATATATACATTGTATCATATATGTCATTGCATGATATATCTCAATATAGTAATAAGAATTTGGTAAATGGATAAACACGTTCAAAAAGATTGTCTTATTTTGATCTTTGTAACACTTCTTACGGTCATCTCTTTTATATTCCACTTTTTTTATTTCTCACTTTTTCTCAAATACTTAAATACATGAAATGATATATGAAACAAAAACATTCAGTAGGGTAGAAATACTCGGGAAAAGGAAAAAATTGCTTGCAACAAGCATATTCTTTTTCTACAATGCATTCTCAATTTGAAAGCCACAGGGACGTATAAACCAGGGTTAACCAGAATAAATTTCACATAAAAAATATGAATTTGTGCACACATCTAATACCAGATGCTAAAGCTTTTGCAGGTTGATTAATTTAAATTGGTTAATCCATTCCCGCACAATGACGCTTTTAGGGCCCCTTAAGAAAAATAATTGGGAAAACATTGTGTAAAATGACAAAATTGCTTGTAATTTCTCCATTTTGCCGAATGTTTTCTGTCCAGAAAGATAGAAATATCTAAATATTCATAAACTTAAAGTTGTCATGTGCAACTCCTTTAAATTAGGCACAGTTTCATATTTTGTCTCCGGTTATTGGTTAAACACCACTTTCAACATTAAATCAGTTACTAAGCATAACTGACATTTTATCTGAGCAACCAGCTGCTCAGCCCACTTTGACCTTATCATTTGCCGATTGGTAAGAAATTAATCGTATATCTTACTTGCCATTGGTAACAAACGAATGATATATATTGGGAGGACCTACAAAGGCAACAATCATTTCCACAAGCCTTCAGACACTTTACAAAGCTTGTTGAGGATCATGCAGTGAAATTCTGGTTAAATCTATTTCATTTTCATCAATGAAAAGTGTATTTGGTAAATTCCCATAGTCATGAAATGAAGACGTATGGGGAGTTTCTTACAACAGTTCCCGTTTGTAAAATGACAGATATTTTATAAATTCAAAGCCCCGCTTGACATGTGAAACCATTTTTTAAAAAAAAAGAAAACAACGGAATGTATTTCCGTGAATAAAATTGTATTTATTTTGATCAAAAAAGCTATTTTTATGGTAATTCATACGTATATCAGGAAATATGGTATATCCGAAAAATACACTTTCATATCGGCTCATTTACGATTAAAAGCACGTAAAACGTCACTTTGCTTAATTAAGCTCAGCTGTTAAAATAAAGTAGTCTCTAGATCATCTAGGGTTGATGACACGTAGTAAGAGCTGGCAACAACCTATTAATGTTTTCGATACCGATATCATTGATTTTTTCACCGGAACTACCCAAATATTTGAGGGAGGTCACTCTAATACTAAAACTAAGCGGAGTAACTCTGGATATCGGTAGGGGCCGACTATAAAGGTTATAAATTTACAGATTAATTGCCAAGTTATATGAAATGAGACAAAATTGCTTTACGTAATTTTTTTCAATTCCATCAGTGTTTTTTCCCAAATTAATTTTCTATGGCACATGGAAGTTTAAATTATTTAAATAGAAATTGATTAAGCAAATTCCGACAGGACATTTTACCAGAGGCAAAAGACAACAAAAGATAGTAAATTGTCAGAGACATTTGGCTGGGGAAAAATCGCAAAGCATATTTTTTTCACCCACCGACGAATTGACCAATCGAGGGAGTCAAACAACGAATCAACCGACCAATCAAACCATTTATTCAGCCCGGACCTGAGATTTTCAACTCCAAAATTAGCCACCATTTTTGTTAACCATTTTTGTTGGTTTGGTGACATAAACGTCGTAACTACCGCTTATTCAAACTGTGGTTACGACGTTTAGGTCTCCTACCAACCATTTTACTTTTTTGTTACATGCTCCTTGCAATGAATTTTGCAAAATAACACAGTTAAAATTCAAGGCTGGTTCAAATTGAAAGAAGCTGCGGACGACACTTTTTAGTTTTTTTTAAATATGTGCTTTGCGGATGGCCAACATTGTGGGGAATGGAAAAAATGCTTGTTAAAAGCAATTTATTCATTAGCCACAATGTTCTTTAAAGCTTTTTTTCATGGGGCCCCAAAAAGGTGAGATATGTGGGAGTGGGTTAAAAGACAAAGTTATTTCATTCTGCATCCTTTCTAATTTGTTGCTGGCTGATACTATTTTTCCGCTCCCTCATCAACGGCATTTTTCAGGACGCATTTTACTAGTTTATTTGTTTATTTATCTATTTATTCACTTCTTCAATTATTTATTTATACATTTATATTTTTATTCATTCTTTCTTTTTTCTATCGATAGATGTATTAGTCCATGTATAAATTCGTTTGGCCATGCAGTTTAACTATTTATATAATTTGAAAAGAGGAACAATTTGGTAGGTAACAAAAACTTACCCTCGAGTAATGCCTTAGTATAATACTTCTATTGCGATACCATAAAGAAACTTTAATTAAAATCTGGGGATTATTTCTTTTTTTATACATGTTTGTACGGGCGGGGTAATATTTCATCGCTCGTCTGGTCATATTTTTTCTTAGACGAAATGATTGATCGATTTAATGGGGTCTAAGGTCTCTTTTAACGGTATTTCAGTCATATCGCGGCGGCTGGAACATCTAATCATAGATTCCTGGTATTTCTCACACAAGTTCTAGCACAACATCCTTTTTTTGAGCCTCCATCTGCTCATCCCACTTAGGCTTAGGTGGCAGACAAATATTGGAAAGAATATTCGCCACGGCCGGGGATCGATCCCGGGACCCCATGAATACACAGAAGAAGTGAAAAAGATTGGACTCTTTCCTTCAATACATTTGCGTTTAATACGACTATAGCATACGATAAATCTCACAAGAGACAGAAACCGAAGAATTGGCTTTGAGCATAAATTGATGAATTAACTGTAGTTCCGACGTTTAAGTCATCAAATCAACAAAAATAATCCACATCAAAGAAAATCATTGTTGGAGTTCAAAGTTTACTTCCGTACTAAATGAAAACTTACATATTTAACGTGTAACAAAGAATGAAAATAAAATGATTTGTTAGCGATCTAAAAGCCGTACCTGTATCTTGAATATGTTGTAGGTATTTTAAAACTCGGCAAACTAACAATAAATGAATTATATCAATGTTGGAGAGCAAAGTTCACTTCCGATTAACAGCCGTGTTTCGGAAATTGACCAATCGCTGGCCCCGCCCACTTACTCCATTTGCCACGCCCACCGACTACACCAGGAAGTTCCGCATCGATTTTTTAACGGCTTTCATTTTGCAAAATTCATGACCAGGCGCATGTAATTAAAAGGTATAATAGTTGATTTTGGAACTAACCGTCGTAACAACAGCTTGCATTACCTGTAGTTACAACGTTTAAGTCGCCAAATCAACAGAAAATGTAAACGAAAATGGCGGCCAATGACGGCGTTGAAAGCTCAGGTTCGGGCTGAATAAATGATTTGATTGGTCGGTTGAATCCTTGATTGACAGACGCGTTCGACAATTACATGTAAGCTGTTAACATACAGTGCACCTGGCAGCCATAATTTATTGGCTTGCATCTCTCACAGATATTAATTTAATCTTTTTATGTGCAAACCCGGGGTTTTTCTACTTGAGAAAATATTGTTGCAAAAGAAGAAATTGCCTGTAGCAAGCAATTACTCATTTTCCCACAATATTTTCTACCGCAAAGGTTGATTTTATTTCAATTTGCCTCCAAATTTTATTTTCGTCTGCAACGTCTTTCAATTTGGGCCAGTCTAAAATTTGCAAAAAATGGGAAAGGGATTTACACCTTTGCATAGAGGAACAACGTTATAGAAAAGTGTCCGGACAGGATTTGAACCTTCGTCCCCAAACTCGCCATTTACCTGTGAACCATGGACATCACAAACCACGGACTCCATATACTTTTATCAAGCGATTTGGGTGAAATGCAAATGCATAAAATCTTTTTTGGTGAAAACAGATAAAGCAAAGGTTTAGACACTTTCTGGAATAAGAAAATCATGAAAAAAAATCTTGAACGACACAGTCTTCTCCTGAAAGCAGTATTGATCAGTTCCTATGTCACGGGTGCAATTTGAACCAAGACCCTCTGATCTCGAGGCCAGTAATTTACCACTTAACAATGACTTCAATCATCTTCATTTCTGGGATTCCATACTTGTGTCGGAATTCAAAGTTTACTTCCATTATGAACTAATGATTTCATTGGTCGACTGATTGTTTGACTGGCAGCCACGATTGGTCAATTGGTAGAAGACTCGAATTCAAACCTGAAATCGCGGGTTTGATCCCCCTCTAATCATAACAATAAACGGATTATCTTTCGGATGAGACGCGAGCATATTAAAGAACCATGCAGGGCTTCAGCAGTATCGTCCTGTATTTTGCCCCGTAGCAACAAACCGTTTTTCGAAGGGCGTCAAAATAAGGGTAAATGGTACAGTAGCGGCGATAAATAAACGAAAACACATATATAATGTGCCCTACGTTAGGCTTTAAACAAAGTATTGTTGTTTTGCCCTGAAATGCTCAATTTATTCTTTGCAAGATCCTTAACATTACATTAAATTGAAATAAAAATCGTGTTATGATAAAATTGCATTTAAATCCCCGATAGCTGAAACTGCTAAGTAGAGTATTTAATATTTTGTAATTCAATTCTAATGTGATTTCGATGTTTTTCGCCTTCAGTGGTGATCAAGTCTAGGCGAGGTAAAGACAAGTAATTCTCAAAGAAAATCTAATTAAGGTTGTTCCATATAAACGAGTTTTTTTCATTATTTGTTTAGTTTTTCAAACATTTAGATATTGTCATTGATTATGTTTTCTATGAAATAATTTAATGCTATGCTGGATATATTCAAACATGACAGAAAAAACCGTATCGTATACAATACAATACAATACAATATACTTTAATTACGTAATAAGGCCTCCGACCAAAAATACAAACATGCATTCATTGCAATAACAATCCAAAGTGATGTGACAAGTTCAAATATCTTCTACCAGCTTTGAAACATACAGTCCTAATTGTTTAATTATTGAAGGGTTTTCACATTGAAAAATTCGTGTAAGATTCTCTCTGCTAGGATTAAACAATTACCAGGGGAAAAGATGTATATCGCGAATAGTTTTAAGCTTTTCACAGACAAAGAAAGCATGGTATTCGTCTTCTTAGATCAAAATATCTTTATGAATAAAACAAAAGGTACAAAATGTATCTTCTCTGTTAATAATAGTATAGTGGTAAAGAACTGCTACATCTTAACAAATGAATTAATAAGATTAAATAAATAATGGTATAATATAAGTTATCGCAATTTCATTTCGGTAAGATACCAGATGGTTGAGTTAATAGATTAGCATTCAATCCCGTTTTTTTGGCACGATGAATAAATGTAGATATTCTTCCATAGTCCACATTTTTTTCAATTTTGGGGCATTTTGGAGTGTCTTCTAATATCGTTTGGCTTAGGCAAAAGGGTTATTACTCTTGCACTGCTACCACTATCTAGATAGTTCGCAGATCGAGACAGTCAATCAGATAATCAGTCGACCATTAAAATAATTCATTTAGACGTAAATGAATTTTGATCTTCGACAACAATGGCCGCCATTTTTACTAAGATTTTTGTTGGTTTCAAGCTGTAGTTACGACGTTTACGTCGCAAACCAACTATTCAATATATAAAATCGAAGCGGAACTTCCTGTTGGAGCCAATAGGTGTGACCAACGCAGTAAGTGGGCGGGGCCAGCGATTGGTCAATTGGCTGATCGTATGTGTAAATCAAAAAAATCGATAATATCATTCAAATGCAATGTTGGAGCTCAGTAGCGTGACCAGCGATCCGTAAAATTATTTAAGCCTATCTTGATTTGTTAATTACTAGTTCACAGACATTTTACCTCAATCTCATTATTTTTTTTTTGGATCTCTTTTTGCCTCTCATATTGACATTAATTAACATGTGTTTGTTATGTTCTATATCCACTCAATGCTCTTTTCGAGGCTTGGTTGAGGGACGCATGAGCTTTTTTTTTTATCTAAGGTTTACTTGGAAAAACTGTTAAGGCTTGCACTGAACCCGCAATTCAGATAGATAAAACATTACCCAATTACCATACGGCATAATTTTAGACTGGTCCAAATTGAAAGGAGTTGCAGACGACAATTTAAAGTTCATAGAATTTTAGATTTTTAGATTTTTTCTAAATGAAGAAAGTCCTTGTTACTAGCAATGTCTTTATTTTACTGAACACTCACCAAAACATTTTATAGATGTACAAGTTCAAAAGCGTAACTATGTGAAAATGTGTTAAGAACTGGCGTTGGTTGAACTCTAATGAACCTTTTGTTAAAGTTAATTAACATTGGCATTTATATGCGCAAATATATATCTGATAAATAGATTACCTCTATGATACCTTGTGAATTCAAAAATGTATATTCCTTAAGATTCATTATTAACCTTTCGAACGGCCAATAACATACAATTATAGCATGTTTTTGGACGTCACATATAATTTATTTCATTTTGAATCAATACATTTTTTAGTTTGTTGTTTGAATTTGATATTTTAACCCATTCCAACTCAAGCCCTCCTTTCTACGCCCCCCAATTAAAGAGCTTTGGAAAACATTGTGGAAAATGAAGAAATTGCTTGTATTAAGCAATTTCTTCATTATTCACAATGTTTTCTAACAAAAAAGACAAAAAAAAATAAAATTCCACTAACTTGAAATTGTCATCTACAACATCTTTCAATTTGAACCGGTCTAAAATTTTGTTGTGTGGGAATGGGTTAAAGGTAGTATAAAGCTGTGCATCTTGTTTCAGGGTCCAAATTACGAACGACGGGTAATCTGATTCTTTTGGCCACTTTTTTCAATCTGTATGAAATTATAAGATTGCTCAAATTATATAAATGGGACAATTTGCTGAAAAAAAATAAGTCGATGGCTTTCCACACATATTTATGAAAATAATGGAGGTTTAAAACATTCTTTTCTAGCGGAATGGGCATAACAAGGACCAAAAATGTCAAATTATGAGTAAAAGTTACACCGTGTATAAAAATTTCAATAAAAAAAGAAAAGAAAATAATAATGTAATAACCCAAAAGTCAAGAAAAGGTGTTCGTAAAAGAGGTTTTTAGTTTTGCACCATTTTTGCATACAACATTGATTTGAAAATAAGCCGTAAACTAGCTCGACGTTCAAATTAACAAGCAGTTAGCCCGTGTTTTTTGGGGGTTTTTTGGCAATATTATATTGTACTTTTTGAATTTGCTCCCAAACCACTTTAATATTGAAGATTGTATATAACTCTCTCTCTTTGTCTCTGCCTCTCTCGCTCTCTCTCTCTCGCTCTCTCCCCCTCTCTCTCTCTCTCTCTCTATCTCTATCTCTCTCTTTCTTTCTCTCTCTCTCCCCTCCCTCTCTCTCTCTCTCTCTGTCTCTCTCTCTCTCTGTCTCTCTCTCTCTCTCTCTCTCCCCTTTTCACTTAGCAAAAATATATTTCACCCGAAGGCTTAGTAATGATCAAATCAAACGTTATTTAGACAGCGTTGGATGTTGTTTTGAAACCTCGTAACTTAAGCAGTTGCCAGATTCTAAAATTGTTCCGACGTTGCCTTGATCACCATCGCAAGTTTGGCACTTTTCGAAATTTATACTATATACATTTTAAATGTAATCAACATGTCTTAATATTTAAATACTTAGGGCATATGCTCTTAAAAAAGTAATAACATTGACTCCCTTACTCGTCCTTGTTTTTCTTTTCTAATAAGGCGAGGAAGCGGGGGTTGTCGACTATCCAAATTTGTCCCGAGGGCTTCGTAATGACAGCTTGTTAAAAGGTGTGGTTGCGAGGCGCTCGGACCAAAGCAATATTCGTTTATTCCCATTTCGACCATAAATCATTCAGATACCTTTTCTACCAGAGAATCTATCCCTACGGAAAATAAACGCTCATAGAATTTATATCACTAGTCTATAGATTGATTCGGAACCAAAATATTACTATTCCATGTGTATTTGATTTTTGTCCATGTTGTACACTGGTTTGTACCTGGATGTACATAAAGTTATGTTCTGTTCTGTTTACCGCTTGAAAGGTTTATTTGAAACATTACACAGAAAATATTACACAAGTATATAAAAATGAAAATGTACTGAAACCTATTGTAACGCCTTATCGTTACCGAAAATTATTTGTTTTAATTTGCATAAATTGACGTCGTGTAAGAAATGGCACTTTATGTTGTAATGAATAGCATAAATATAGATTTAATTCACGAAATCACGCAGCCATCAATAGAAAATCAAACTAGTGTTGACATAAACCCAATCGCTTCCTCCGCTCACTTACCTCCTTAGCCGCGCCCATTGACTCCGGCAGGAAGTTCAGCTTCTTAATTTAAACGGCTTTATATTGCAAAATCTATGACCAGTGGCATGTAACAAAAAATCAGTATAGTTAGGTGGCGACCTAAACGTCGTAAAAACAGCTTGAATAGGCTGTAGGTAAGATGTTTAAGTCGCCAAACCAACAAAAAGAATTTTAAAAAAAGGCAAAATGTTCCCCAAAAAATGGAAAGGGGTAAGGATGCTGTGAATTATAACAATCACAGGAATTCATAAGTTTAAATTTTTCCCTTTCCTGTTCAATCACTTGTTTTTACGCCCCGATTTCTTCTTTTAGCACAATATTTTCTACCCTACTGATTTATTTTTTGATATAAATCCAATTTAAATTTTCATCTGCAAAACCTTTGAATTTGGACAGGTCTTAAATAATGCAAAATAGGGAAGGGTTAACATAACCAAAGATGCTTTTGGAACAAAATCATTGCATAACTAGCTATACGAACTTCGACGATCATGACTATTATTTGTTTTCAGAAGAATCACAACATTATTGATTTGCACGTGTTCATTCTAAATTGACGGATCGCATATTTCAATAAAAGATTTAATCCATTATGCGTTTAGACGAAACTATCTTTGGATTCCAATAGTGGTCGACATTAATGTCATGTATTCTTGCTGGTTTGGCGACTAAAACGGCGTAACTACAGCTTATTGACATGCCGGTTCATGCCTTTTGAATGATTATGTGACCTCTGAGTGTTACTGGTTTATTGATTGGCTTGTTATTGACCAATCGTTTGCTTCGCCAACTTAATCCGTAAACATCGTCCACTGACTCCAACAGGGACTCCCGCTTCTATTTTAACCCTTTCCCTCACGACAAAATTTTAGACTGATCCAAAAAGAAATTGCAGACGACAATTTCAAGTTAATGGAATTCTTATTTTCTTCCTCTTTTTGCGTAGGAAACATTGTGGATAATGAAGAAATAGCTTGTATCCAGCAATTTCTTCATTATCAACGATACTTTCCAAAGATTTTTTTTTCGGGGGGAGGGGTCATAAAAAGGAGGGATTGTGTGGAAATTAATTAAACGGCGTTATTTTGAAAAAAATATGGCCTGTATCATGTAACAAAAAGGGGGAATGTTGGTTTGCTGCCAATAAGAGCTTGAATAAGAAAAATGGTGGCCAATGTAGGATTTCAAAACTTATTTCTGGTCTAAATGAATGATTTCATTGGACGAATGGTTATTTGATTGACAGCTGCGATTTGTCGGTTTTGCTTGATTGTTGTTTTTGTTATTATTATAATTCAGTACCAAGTCATACAATATTATGATATTTCGTCGGATCAATTCTATAACCTGGTAGCTACAACATCAATAAAGCTGAAGTTACGTGTTTTTCAATAACATGGACGACAATTTCCTATAGAAATATATGCCCTGTTAATACTAATGAATGAGTGTGTATAGTTAGGGTTAGTGGGCCAATGTGGTCTGTGGGGGTGCCGAATTGGGTTTTGGTCGTTGCGTGTATACATCGTATATGCATTCTTGATTGTGAGGCTATATGCATTCTTGAATGTGAGGCTATATGCCTTCTTGAATATGCAGCTATATGCATTCTTGAATATGCGTCTAAATGCATTCTTGAATGTGCTGCTGTATACATTCTTGAATATGCGACTATATGCATTTTATGCATTCTTGATTGTGCGGTTATATGCATTCCTGAATCTGCGGATATATGCATTCTTCAATGGTTGTACATGAATCATTATCGTCCAATCAGAATACGTTACAGAAGGAAATTCTAAAAATTATAAATTTACAGATTAATTGCCAAGTTATATGAAATTTGACAAAATTGTTTAACGCAATTTCTTCTATTTCATCAGTGTTTTCCCCAAGTTAATTTTCTACGGCGCGTTAAAATTCGAGATTATCTAAATAGATAAATTAATGAAAGCAAATTCCGAGAGGACATTTTACCAGAGGCAAAAGACCACAAAAGATAGTAAATTGTCAGAGACATTTGGCTGAGGAAAAATCTCAAAGCATTTTTTTTCACCAACCGACGAATTGACCAATCGCGGCAGTCAAACAACGAATCAACCGACCAACCAAACCATTTTTTCAGCCCGAACCTGAGCTTTTCAACTCCAACATTGGCCGCCATTTTTGTTAACCAATTTGTTGGTTTGGTGACATATACGTCGTAACTACAGCTTATTCAAACTGTAGCTACGACGTTTAGGTCACCTACCAACCATTTTACTTTTTTTGTTACATGCTACTGGCCATGAATTTTGAAAAATAACGCGGTTAAAAATCGAAGCGGAACTTCCTGTTGGAGACAGTCGGCATGACCATTAGGGTGAGTGGGCAGGGCCAGCGATTGGTTAATTGTCTGAGGTGGAAGCTTGATCTCTCCGAATGAATAAATGTTTATATGGGTCAATATATTTTTGATTGGCTGCAGCGAATCTCTTCTAACCAATTACCAAACGACAAAATTCTAGACTGGTTCAAATTAAATTAAATTAAATAAAGTGCTTTGGGGATGGGCAACATTGTGGAGAATGAAAAAAAATGCTAATTAAAAGCAATTTATTCATTAGCCACAATGTTTTTCAAAGCTTTTTTCATCGGGCCGCAAAAAGGTGAGATATGTGGGAGTGGGTTAAAAGACAAAGTTATTTCATTCTGCATCCTTTCTAATTTGTTGCTGGCTGATACTATTTTTCCGCTCCCTCAACAACGGCATTTTTCAGGACGCATTTTACTAGTTTATTTATTTATCTATCTATTTATTCTTTATTCAATTATTTGTTTATTTACACATTTATATGTTTATTTATTCTTTCTTTTTCTCTATCTATCTATGTATTTGCTCATGCATAAATTCGTTTGGTCAGTTTAACTATTTATATAATCATAGAAATATATAGAAAAGAGGAACAATTTGGTAGGTAACAAAAACTTACCCTCGAGTAATGCCTTAGTATAATACTTCTAATGCCATACCAGAAAGAAACTATAATTAAAATCTGGGGATTATTTCTTTTCTTTTATACATGTTTGTAGGGGCGGGGAAATATTTCATCGCTCGTCTCGACATATTTTTTCATAGACGAAATGATTGATCGATTTAATGGGGTCTAACGTCACCTTTCACGGTATTTCAGTCATATTGCGGCGGCTGGAACATCTAACCACAGATTTCTGGTATTTCTCACACTAGTACTACAACTACATCCTTTTTTGAGCCTCCATCTGCTTATCCCTCTTAGGTTTAGGTGGGGGACAAATGTCGGAAAGGATATTCGCCACGGCCGGGGATCGATCCCGGGACCCCATGAATACACAGAAGAAGTGAAAAAGATTGGACCCGGTCCTTCAATACAAATGTGTTTAACATGTCCATAGCATACGATAAATCTCACAAGAGACAGAAAGCGAAGAATTGGCTTTGAGCATAAATTGCTGAATAAACTGTAGTTCCGACGTTTAAGTCATCAAATCAACAAAGATATTGCACATCAAAGAAAGCCATTGTTGGAGTTCAAAGTTTACTTCCGTACTAAATGAACACTTTGATTTGCCGATTGATTCTTTGATTGACTGCGGTCAAAGGTCAATGACATATCTCTAACTAGCAGTTTGACCAAAGTACAAACCAAAGACCTACAGCCCTTCTAAACATATGTGGTCTGGTGTCTAGTTGAGATTAAAGTCTGTTTTCTCACTTTTGTATATGATTTATCGACTTCACTGAATTGACGGATAACTAGCTACGCCCACTACTTCTGACAGGAAGTTCGACTTACATATTTAACGTGCAACAAAGAATAAAAATAAAATGATTGGTTAGCGATCTAAAAGCCGTGTCTATATCTTGAATAAGTTGTAGGTATTTTTAAAAGTCGCAAAACTAACAATAAAGCCTGTACTAATCGAGCAGGCCTACAAGGATTGGTGTTTTTATCGAGGTTGGAATATGGTCCTTTTCCACATGACGGGTACCAAACGAGAAAATGTTTTGACGAAACGAGAATTTATCGTGTGTGTTTTTTTTTTTTTTTTTGTTTTGTTTTTTTTTTGTTTTTTTAAATTATGATTTAAATTCAGTATCTTTGTGTCAAACCCACAACCAGAGGTACAGGGTTCGATCCCCGGCCATGGCAAATATCCTTTCCGAGCTTATTTCCCATGAATGAGTGGATAAACGTAAGCCTCAGTGGGACGCGTAGATGGAGGCTCGGATTGAGAGTCTTGGTCTGTTCCGCATAGGCTATGGACTTATCACTCTCCCCTCGTAAGTATTACTGGGATCTCGACCTAAGCCAAACTAAAGCGATATTTCTTTGGTTCCGGGATTCAAAATGTTTAAAGAGATGAAGAAAATAATTTTGTTTTTGTTTTCATGGACGTATGAAACGAAAAGCTCGCTATATGAATACGCGAAGAGGCTTCATACATAAGTCTGTTTACGTTTTTGGTTTCACACACATTCTCTCAAATTCTGATAATTTAATGACATCAAGCGAAAAACACAAATATTTTTTTTCAAATTTTGATCATTGTTATAGAGCTATTTAGTGCGCAAGCTTACAAAACAGTTGCGAAGTCAAAATTTTGTTCACGGACGTATGAATATTTTTTCGGCCAATCAGAACGTTCGTTTAGATAAACGAATCCTAACAATTAATTTATTACAACAAGAACAAAACTGTTGTTTATTCTAGAAAAAAGAAGCCATCACTAGATTTATTTCGAATCTAAACGACGTTATTTTACAAAATTTATGGCCGGTAGCATGCAACATTAAAGAAGTATTGTTTGTGGGCGACCATGTAAGGGTGTTCCGTGTAAACGATTTTTTTTTTCATTATTTATTTAGTTTTTCGAGCATTTAGATATTGCCATTGATTATGTTTTCTATATAAAATAATTAAATGCTTCGCTGAATATATTAAAACATGGCAGAAACAAAACCGTGTCGTATACAATACAATACAATATACTTTAATTACGTAATAAGGCCTCAGACCCAAAATACAAACATGCATTCATTGTAATTACAATCCAAAGTGATGTGACAAGTTCAAATATTTTCTACCAGCTTTGAAACATACAGTCCTAATTGTTTAATTATTGATGGGTTTTCACATTGAAAAATTCGTATAAGATTTCTCTGCTAGGATTTGACAATTACCAGGGGAAAAGATGTATATCGCGAATAGATTTAAACTTTTCACAAAGAAAGCATGGTATTCGTCTTCTAAGATCAAAATATCTTTAGGAATAAAGCAGCCGCCGTCATAGCGCAGTTGGTAGCGCCTCGGACTGTCAATCTAAGGGTCCCGGGTTCGATTCCCGACGGCGACACTCATCCCTTCCGACTATTTGTCTCCCACCAATGGGTCGATAATCGTAGACCTATGTGGGATAGCAGCTGGAGGCTAGGAAAGGATGTAATGGCGGTACTGGTGTGAGAAATACCAGGAATCCATTGTTAGGTGCTCCAGCCGCCGCGAAATAGCTGAAAGATTGATGAAAGCGGCGTAAAACCCCATTCAAACAAGCAAACGAATAAAGCAATGGGTACAAACTGTATCTTTTCTGTTCATAATAGTGTAGTGGTAGAGAACTGCTACATCTTAACAAATGAATTAATAAAATCAAATAAAAAATGGTCTAATATAAGTTATCGCAATTTCATTTCGGTAAGATACCAGATGGTTGAGTTAATAGATTATTATTCAATCCCACTTTTTTGGCACGATGAATAAATGAAGATATGCTTCCATAGTCCACACTTTCTTTTTCAATTTGGGGCATTTTGGAGTGTCTGCTAATATCGTTTGGTTTAGGCAAAAGGATAATTGCTCTTGCACTGTTACCACTATCTAGATAATTGGCAGGTTGAGACTGTCAACCAAATGACCAGTCGACCAATGAAATCGTTCATTTAGACCAGAAATGAATTTTGAACGCCGACAATTGCCGCCATTTTTGTTAAGATTTTTGCTGGGTTGCGACCAAGACGTCGTAACTACAGCTTATTCAAGCTCTAGTTACGACGTTTAGGTCATCACCTAACTGTTCATATTTTTGTTGCATGCTGCTCGACATAAATATTGCAAAATAACGCCGATAAAAATCGAAGCGTAACTTCCTGTTAGAGTCAACAGGTGTGACCAACGCAGTAAGTGGGCGGGGCCAGCGATCGATCAATTTGCTGATCGGATCTGTCAATCAAATTAACGATATACCAATCAAATCATACATTTAGCCATTTATCTGAAGCGTTTTAGTTAGTTTGGCGCCTTTAACGTTGTAAGTATAACTTATTTAAGCTGTAGTTAAACGTTTAGGTCACCATCCAACGATTTGTCTAATAATGTATTGCCCCTGCAAAACATTGTACTAAATAAATGTCATTGAATACCACAGTGGAAAAGCAATATTGGAGCTCAGTAGCGTAGCCAGCGAGCCGTCAAATTATAAAGGCCTACCTTGATTTGTTTGTAACTAGTTCACAGACATTTTATCTCCTTCTCATTATACATTTGGATCTGCTTTTCCCTCTCATATTGACATTTTTAAGCATTTTCAAATCCATTCAATACTCGATTCGAGGCTTGGTTAAGGGACACTTGAGCATTTTGTATATAAGGTTTATTTGAAAGAACTTTGAAGGCTCGAATGAACCCGCAACTCAGATAGATAAAATATTACTCAATTACAAGACGGCAAAATTTTAGACTGGTCCAAATCAAAAGGAGTTGCAGAAGACAATTTAAAGTTAATGGAATTTTAGATTTTTTCAACTTTCTGGATATAAAACATTGTGTTAAATGAAGAAATTCCTTGTTACGACCAATTTTCTTATTTTACAAAACGTTTTCCAAATTGTTTTTCTTGGGGCGTCCAAAAGCGTCGCTGTGTGGAAATGGGTTAAGAAGTGGGTTTGGTTGAACTCCGATGAAGCATTTGTTAAAGCTAATTAACATTGGCGCTTAAATGCGCAAATATGTACTTCTATTAAATAAATAAATGACCTCTATGATATCTTGTGAATTCAAAAATATATACTCCTTAAGATTCATTATTAACCTTTCGAACGGCCAATAACATACAAGTATAGCATGTTTTTTCGACGTCATTTATCACTTATTTCATTTTGAATCAATGCTTTTTTTTTCGTTTTGTTTATTTTAAAGTAACTATAAAGCTGTACAGCACGCATCTAGTTTCAGGGATTCAAATTACGAAAGGCGGGTGATAATTTCATAATTACACATTTTATATTTCAAACTTCATCCATATCAACTATGAAGAGAGAAGTTTGAAGATTGAAGCGTAAATTTGTGAAAGGTGAATGGTGAAGTATAAATGAAAACTATTTTTCGCGTGATACGTCTGATCGTCCGATGTTTACACTTTAAACTTTACAATTCACACTTCAAACTTCATCTTTCATATCTCTCGCTTTAACCCATGCTCACACAATGACGCCTTTTGATGCCCCCAGAAAAGTAATTGGGAAAATGTTGTGTGAAATGAAGAAATTGCTTGTAACAAGCAATTACTTCATTTTCCACCATGTTTTCTACCCAGATTAAGTTTTTAGGTTTATACCATAATGAAACAACAAAAGATATATCCTCTTCATTTCTTTATTGCATAGAACATCATATATATGAATGCACAATTGAAACGAGAGTCAATATGCTTTTATGTAGATAAAAATTATACGATGAACAAAAAATATTTAATTGACGGATCGCTAACAGCGCCGACTGAATTCCTACAATGCAGTTTGACTAAGATATCAAAAGACCTTGGTTTGCAAAATATACGGTCTAGAAATTTAAAACAAAAACAAAATAGTTAATTTGCGATCTAACCTTCGGAACTACAGCTTGAATAAGTAGTAGTTTAGCATTTAAGTCACAAAACCAACAAAAAAGCTTGGCCTAAATGTTGGAGTAAAGGAGTGATCTGATTGGTGAATAGATTTAAATTGACAGCGGCGATCCGTCACCAGACCAAGAACTGACTTGTACATATACTATGCGACATTTTTAAAGTAATCTGATACATTTGGCCACTTGTTTCAATCTGTATGAAATTATAACATTGCTCAAATTATATAAATGGGATAATTTGCTGAAAAAAAATAAGTCGATGGATTTCCACACATATTTATGAAAGAAAATGGAGGTTTTGAAAATTCTTTTCTAGCGAAATTGGCATAACATGGACCAAAAATGTTAAATTAGGAGTAAAAGTTACACCGTGTATAAACATTTCAATAAAAAAAAAACTTCATATAACACAAAAGTCAGGAAAACGTGTTCGTAAAAGTGGTTTTTAGCATACCGCTTGAAAGGTTTATTTGACACGTTTCAAATCGTACCTTTAATATTACATAGAAAATATTACACAAGTGTATAAAAATGAAAATGTACTGAAACCTATTGTAACGCCTTATCGTTACCGCAAATTGTTTGTTTTAATTTACATAAATTGACGTCGTGTTAGAAATGGCGCTGTATGTTGTAATGAATAGCAAAAAATGTAGATTTAATTCACGAAATCACGCAGCCAGCAATAGAAAATCAAAATAGTATTGACATAAAACCAATCGCTTGCTCCGCCCACTTACTTCGTTAGCCGCACCTATTGACTCCAACAGAAAGTCCAGCTTCTTAATTTTAATGGCGTTATTTTGCAAAATCTATGACCAGTGGCATGTAAAAAAAATCAGTATAGTTAGGTGGCGACATAAACGTCGTAAATACAGCTTGAATAGGCTGTAGGTAAGATGTTTAAGTCGCAAAACCAACTAAAAAAGCTTAAAAACGACCACATATTTCCAAAAAATAGAAAAGGGGTAAGGATGCTATGAATAATAAAAATCACTGGAATTCATAAGTTTAAATCTTTCCATTTCCTGTTCAATCCCTTGTTTTTACGCCCAAATTTCTTCTTTTAACACAATATTTTCTACCCTACTGATTTATTTTTTGATATAAACCCAATTTAAATTTTCATCTGCAAAACCTTTGAATTTGGAAAGGTCTTAAATAATGCAAAATAGGGAAGGGTTAACATAACCAAAGATGCTTTTGAACAAAAAACATTGCATCCGTAGCTATACGAACTTCGGCGATCATGACTATTATTTGTTTTCAGAAGAATCACAACATTATTAATTTGCACGTGTTCATTCTAAATTGACGGATCGCGTATTTCAATAAAAGAATTAATTGACCAAGCAATTATTCGTTTATACGAAATGAACTTTGGATTCCGACATTGATCGACATTTATGTCAAGTATTCTTGCTAATGTCCGCCCTGTTAATTTTAGGAAGGGGATAATGTCCGCCTTGTCAAAAAACATAAAAGGGGATATTGTCTGGAGGGGCTATTGTCCTGGTACCGTATTTTCGATATACACTGAATATATCTCATAATGATCCGCTATTTGCTTTTGATTTTCACCTGATATCCCCTTATTACAAGAAACAAAGGAAGTCGTTTGCTATTCTCTCTAATTCTAAGGAAATTACGAGTTTGTACATTTAAATATATGATTATAGATGCAAGTGGTAAAGGAACTCTATTTTAATACGTTTCTCATTTAGAAAAATTTGGAAAAAAAATGTTTAAGTAAGAAAAATCTGAAAATACATGCTTAAGATCACTTTTTTACAACAAAAAGATTTGAACTTTTAGTATATATACATTGTATCATATATGTCATTGCATGATATATCTCAATATAGTAATAAGAATTTGGTAAATGGATAAACACGTTCAAAAAGATTGTCTTATTTTGATCTTTGTAACACTTCTTACGGTCATCTCTTTTATATTCCACTTTTTTTATTTCTCACTTTTTCTCAAATACTTAAATACATGAAATGATATATGAAACAAAAACATTCAGTAGGGTAGAAATACTCGGGAAAAGGAAAAAATTGCTTGCAACAAGCATATTCTTTTTCTACAATGCATTCTCAATTTGAAAGCCACAGGGACGTATAAACCAGGGTTAACCAGAATAAATTTCACATAAAAAATATGAATTTGTGCACACATCTAATACCAGATGCTAAAGCTTTTGCAGGTTGATTAATTTAAATTGGTTAATCCATTCCCGCACAATGACGCTTTTAGGGCCCCTTAAGAAAAATAATTGGGAAAACATTGTGTAAAATGACAAAATTGCTTGTAATTTCTCCATTTTGCCGAATGTTTTCTGTCCAGAAAGATAGAAATATCTAAATATTCATAAACTTAAAGTTGTCATGTGCAACTCCTTTAAATTAGGCACAGTTTCATATTTTGTCTCCGGTTATTGGTTAAACACCACTTTCAACATTAAATCAGTTACTAAGCATAACTGACATTTTATCTGAGCAACCAGCTGCTCAGCCCACTTTGACCTTATCATTTGCCGATTGGTAAGAAATTAATCGTATATCTTACTTGCCATTGGTAACAAACGAATGATATATATTGGGAGGACCTACAAAGGCAACAATCATTTCCACAAGCCTTCAGACACTTTACAAAGCTTGTTGAGGATCATGCAGTGAAATTCTGGTTAAATCTATTTCATTTTCATCAATGAAAAGTGTATTTGGTAAATTCCCATAGTCATGAAATGAAGACGTATGGGGAGTTTCTTACAACAGTTCCCGTTTGTAAAATGACAGATATTTTATAAATTCAAAGCCCCGCTTGACATGTGAAACCATTTTTTAAAAAAAAAGAAAACAACGGAATGTATTTCCGTGAATAAAATTGTATTTATTTTGATCAAAAAAGCTATTTTTATGGTAATTCATACGTATATCAGGAAATATGGTATATCCGAAAAATACACTTTCATATCGGCTCATTTACGATTAAAAGCACGTAAAACGTCACTTTGCTTAATTAAGCTCAGCTGTTAAAATAAAGTAGTCTCTAGATCATCTAGGGTTGATGACACGTAGTAAGAGCTGGCAACAACCTATTAATGTTTTCGATACCGATATCATTGATTTTTTCACCGGAACTACCCAAATATTTGAGGGAGGTCACTCTAATACTAAAACTAAGCGGAGTAACTCTGGATATCGGTAGGGGCCGACTATAAAGGTTATAAATTTACAGATTAATTGCCAAGTTATATGAAATGAGACAAAATTGCTTTACGTAATTTTTTTCAATTCCATCAGTGTTTTTTCCCAAATTAATTTTCTATGGCACATGGAATTTTAAATTATTTAAATAGATAAATTGATTAAGCAAATTCCGACAGGACATTTTACCAGAGGCAAAAGACAACAAAAGATAGTAAATTGTCAGAGACATTTGGCTGGGGAAAAATCGCAAAGCATATTTTTTTCACCCACCGACGAATTGACCAATCGAGGGAGTCAAACAACGAATCAACCGACCAATCAAACCATTTATTCAGCCCGGACCTGAGATTTTCAACTCCAAAATTAGCCACCATTTTTGTTAACCATTTTTGTTGGTTTGGTGACATAAACGTCGTAACTACCGCTTATTCAAACTGTGGTTACGACGTTTAGGTCTCCTACCAACCATTTTACTTTTTTGTTACATGCTCCTTGCAATGAATTTTGCAAAATAACACAGTTAAAATTCAAGGCTGGTTCAAATTGAAAGAAGCTGCGGACGACACTTTTTAGTTTTTTTTAAATATGTGCTTTGCGGATGGCCAACATTGTGGGGAATGGAAAAAATGCTTGTTAAAAGCAATTTATTCATTAGCCACAATGTTCTTTAAAGCTTTTTTTCATGGGGCCCCAAAAAGGTGAGATATGTGGGAGTGGGTTAAAAGACAAAGTTATTTCATTCTGCATCCTTTCTAATTTGTTGCTGGCTGATACTATTTTTCCGCTCCCTCATCAACGGCATTTTTCAGGACGCATTTTACTAGTTTATTTGTTTATTTATCTATTTATTCACTTCTTCAATTATTTATTTATACATTTATATTTTTATTCATTCTTTCTTTTTTCTATCGATAGATGTATTAGTCCATGTATAAATTCGTTTGGCCATGCAGTTTAACTATTTATATAATTTGAAAAGAGGAACAATTTGGTAGGTAACAAAAACTTACCCTCGAGTAATGCCTTAGTATAATACTTCTATTGCGATACCATAAAGAAACTTTAATTAAAATCTGGGGATTATTTCTTTTTTTATACATGTTTGTACGGGCGGGGTAATATTTCATCGCTCGTCTGGTCATATTTTTTCTTAGACGAAATGATTGATCGATTTAATGGGGTCTAAGGTCTCTTTTAACGGTATTTCAGTCATATCGCGGCGGCTGGAACATCTAATCATAGATTCCTGGTATTTCTCACACAAGTTCTAGCACAACATCCTTTTTTTGAGCCTCCATCTGCTCATCCCACTTAGGCTTAGGTGGCAGACAAATATTGGAAAGAATATTCGCCACGGCCGGGGATCGATCCCGGGACCCCATGAATACACAGAAGAAGTGAAAAAGATTGGACTCTTTCCTTCAATACATTTGCGTTTAATACGACTATAGCAAACGATAAATCTCACAAGAGACTGAAACCGAAGAATTGGCTTTGAGCATAAATTGATGAATTAACTGTAGTTCCGACGTTTAAGTCATCAAATCAACAAAAATAATCCACATCAAAGAAAATCATTGTTGGAGTTCAAAGTTTACTTCCGTACTAAATGAAAACTTACATATTTAACGTGTAACAAAGAATGAAAATAAAATGATTTGTTAGCGATCTAAAAGCCGTACCTGTATCTTGAATATGTTGTAGGTATTTTAAAACTCGGCAAACTAACAATAAATGAATTATATCAATGTTGGAGAGCAAAGTTCACTTCCGATTAACAGCCGTGTTTCGGAAATTGACCAATCGCTGGCCCCGCCCACTTACTCCATTTGCCACGCCCACCGACTACACCAGGAAGTTCCGCATCGATTTTTTAACGGCTTTCATTTTGCAAAATTCATGACCAGGCGCATGTAATTAAAAGGTATAATAGTTGATTTTGGAACTAACCGTCGTAACAACAGCTTGCATTACCTGTAGTTACAACGTTTAAGTCGCCAAATCAACAGAAAATGTAAACGAAAATGGCGGCCAATGACGGCGTTGAAAGCTCAGGTTCGGGCTGAATAAATGATTTGATTGGTCGGTTGAATCCTTGATTGACAGACGCGTTCGACAATTACATGTAAGCTGTTAACATACAGTGCACCTGGCAGCCATAATTTATTGGCTTGCATCTCTCACAGATATTAATTTAATCTTTTTATGTGCAAACCCGGGGTTTTTCTACTTGAGAAAATATTGTTGCAAAAGAAGAAATTGCCTGTAGCAAGCAATTACTCATTTTCCCACAATATTTTCTACCGCAAAGGTTGATTTTATTTCAATTTGCCTCCAAATTTTATTTTCGTCTGCAACGTCTTTCAATTTGGGCCAGTCTAAAATTTGCAAAAAATGGGAAAGGGATTTACACCTTTGCATAGAGGAACAACGTTATAGAAAAGTGTCCGGACAGGATTTGAACCTTCGTCCCCAAACTCGCCATTTACCTGTGAACCATGGACATCACAAACCACGGACTCCATATACTTTTATCAAGCGATTTGGGTGAAATGCAAATGCATAAAATCTTTTTTGGTGAAAACAGATAAAGCAAAGGTTTAGACACTTTCTGGAATAAGAAAATCATGAAAAAAAATCTTGAACGACACAGTCTTCTCCTGAAAGCAGTATTGATCAGTTCCTATGTCACGGGTGCAATTTGAACCAAGACCCTCTGATCTCGAGGCCAGTAATTTACCACTTAACAATGACTTCAATCATCTTCATTTCTGGGATTCCATACTTGTGTCGGAATTCAAAGTTTACTTCCATTATGAACTAATGATTTCATTGGTCGACTGATTGTTTGACTGGCAGCCACGATTGGTCAATTGGTAGAAGACTCGAATTCAAACCTGAAATCGCGGGTTTGATCCCCCTCTAATCATAACAATAAACGGATTATCTTTCGGATGAGACGCGAGCATATTAAAGAACCATGCAGGGCTTCAGCAGTATCGTCCTGTATTTTGCCCCGTAGCAACAAACCGTTTTTCGAAGGGCGTCAAAATAAGGGTAAATGGTACAGTAGCGGCGATAAATAAACGAAAACACATATATAATGTGCCCTACGTTAGGCTTTAAACAAAGTATTGTTGTTTTGCCCTGAAATGCTCAATTTATTCTTTGCAAGATCCTTAACATTACATTAAATTGAAATAAAAATCGTGTTATGATAAAATTGCATTTAAATCCCCGATAGCTGAAACTGCTAAGTAGAGTATTTAATATTTTGTAATTCAATTCTAATGTGATTTCGATGTTTTTCGCCTTCAGTGGTGATCAAGTCTAGGCGAGGTAAAGACAAGTAATTCTCAAAGAAAATCTAATTAAGGTTGTTCCATATAAACGAGTTTTTTTCATTATTTGTTTAGTTTTTCAAACATTTAGATATTGTCATTGATTATGTTTTCTATGAAATAATTTAATGCTATGCTGGATATATTCAAACATGACAGAAAAAACCGTATCGTATACAATACAATACAATACAATATACTTTAATTACGTAATAAGGCCTCCGACCAAAAATACAAACATGCATTCATTGCAATAACAATCCAAAGTGATGTGACAAGTTCAAATATCTTCTACCAGCTTTGAAACATACAGTCCTAATTGTTTAATTATTGAAGGGTTTTCACATTGAAAAATTCGTGTAAGATTCTCTCTGCTAGGATTAAACAATTACCAGGGGAAAAGATGTATATCGCGAATAGTTTTAAGCTTTTCACAGACAAAGAAAGCATGGTATTCGTCTTCTTAGATCAAAATATCTTTATGAATAAAACAAAAGGTACAAAATGTATCTTCTCTGTTAATAATAGTATAGTGGTAAAGAACTGCTACATCTTAACAAATGAATTAATAAGATTAAATAAATAATGGTATAATATAAGTTATCGCAATTTCATTTCGGTAAGATACCAGATGGTTGAGTTAATAGATTAGCATTCAATCCCGTTTTTTTGGCACGATGAATAAATGTAGATATTCTTCCATAGTCCACATTTTTTTCAATTTTGGGGCATTTTGGAGTGTCTTCTAATATCGTTTGGCTTAGGCAAAAGGGTTATTACTCTTGCACTGCTACCACTATCTAGATAGTTCGCAGATCGAGACAGTCAATCAGATAATCAGTCGACCATTAAAATAATTCATTTAGACGTAAATGAATTTTGATCTTCGACAACAATGGCCGCCATTTTTACTAAGATTTTTGTTGGTTTCAAGCTGTAGTTACGACGTTTACGTCGCAAACCAACTATTCAATATATAAAATCGAAGCGGAACTTCCTGTTGGAGCCAATAGGTGTGACCAACGCAGTAAGTGGGCGGGGCCAGCGATTGGTCAATTGGCTGATCGTATGTGTAAATCAAAAAAATCGATAATATCATTCAAATGCAATGTTGGAGCTCAGTAGCGTGACCAGCGATCCGTAAAATTATTTAAGCCTATCTTGATTTGTTAATTACTAGTTCACAGACATTTTACCTCAATCTCATTATTTTTTTTTGGATCTCTTTTTGCCTCTCATATTGACATTAATTAACATGTGTTTGTTATGTTCTATATCCACTCAATGCTCTTTTCGAGGCTTGGTTGAGGGACGCATGAGCTTTTTTTTTATCTAAGGTTTACTTGGAAAAACTGTTAAGGCTTGCACTGAACCCGCAATTCAGATAGATAAAACATTACCCAATTACCATACGGCATAATTTTAGACTGGTCCAAATTGAAAGGAGTTGCAGACGACAATTTAAAGTTCATAGAATTTTAGATTTTTAGATTTTTTCTAAATGAAGAAAGTCCTTGTTACTAGCAATGTCTTTATTTTACTGAACACTCACCAAAACATTTTATAGATGTACAAGTTCAAAAGCGTAACTATGTGAAAATGTGTTAAGAACTGGCGTTGGTTGAACTCTAATGAACCTTTTGTTAAAGTTAATTAACATTGGCATTTATATGCGCAAATATATATCTGATAAATAGATTACCTCTATGATACCTTGTGAATTCAAAAATGTATATTCCTTAAGATTCATTATTAACCTTTCGAACGGCCAATAACATACAATTATAGCATGTTTTTGGACGTCACATATAATTTATTTCATTTTGAATCAATACATTTTTTAGTTTGTTGTTTGAATTTGATATTTTAACCCATTCCAACTCAAGCCCTCCTTTCTACGCCCCCCAATTAAAGAGCTTTGGAAAACATTGTGGAAAATGAAGAAATTGCTTGTATTAAGCAATTTCTTCATTATTCACAATGTTTTCTAACAAAAAAGACAAAAAAAAAAAATAAAATTCCACTAACTTGAAATTGTCATCTACAACATCTTTCAATTTGAACCGGTCTAAAATTTTGTTGTGTGGGAATGGGTTAAAGGTAGTATAAAGCTGTGCATCTTGTTTCAGGGTCCAAATTACGAACGACGGGTAATCTGATTCTTTTGGCCACTTTTTTCAATCTGTATGAAATTATAAGATTGCTCAAATTATATAAATGGGACAATTTGCTGAAAAAAAATAAGTCGATGGCTTTCCACACATATTTATGAAAATAATGGAGGTTTAAAACATTCTTTTCTAGCGGAATGGGCATAACAAGGACCAAAAATGTCAAATTATGAGTAAAAGTTACACCATGTATAAAAATTTCAATAAAAAAAGAAAAGAAAATAATAATGTAATAACCCAAAAGTCAAGAAAAGGTGTTCGTAAAAGAGGTTTTTAGTTTTGCACCATTTTTGCATACAACATTGATTTGAAAATAAGCCGTAAACTAGCTCGACGTTCAAATTAACAAGCAGTTAGCCCGTGTTTTTTGGGGGTTTTTTGGCAATATTATATTGTACTTTTTGAATTTGCTCCCAAACCACTTTAATATTGAAGATTGTATATAACTCTCTCTCTTTGTCTCTGCCTCTCTCGCTCTCTCTCTCGCTCTCTCCCCCTCTCTCTCTCTCTCTCTCTATCTCTATCTCTCTCTTTCTTTCTCTCTCTCTCCCCTCCCTCTCTCTCTCTCTCTCTGTCTCTCTCTCTCTCTGTCTCTCTCCCCTTTTCACTTAGCAAAAATATATTTCACCCGAAGGCTTAGTAATGATCAAATCAAACGTTATTTAGACAGCGTTGGATGTTGTTTTGAAACCTCGTAACTTAAGCAGTTGCCAGATTCTAAAATTGTTCCGACGTTGCCTTGATCACCATCGCAAGTTTGGCACTTTTCGAAATTTATACTATATACATTTTAAATGTAATCAACATGTCTTAATATTTAAATACTTAGGGCATATGCTCTTAAAAAAGTAATAACATTGACTCCCTTACTCGTCCTTGTTTTTCTTTTCTAATAAGGCGAGGAAGCGGGGGTTGTCGACTATCCAAATTTGTCCCGAGGGCTTCGTAATGACAGCTTGTTAAAAGGTGTGGTTGCGAGGCGCTCGGACCAAAGCAATATTCGTTTATTCCCATTTCGACCATAAATCATTCAGATACCTTTTCTACCAGAGAATCTATCCCTACGGAAAATAAACGCTCATAGAATTTATATCACTAGTCTATAGATTGATTCGGAACCAAAATATTACTATTCCATGTGTATTTGATTTTTGTCCATGTTGTACACTGGTTTGTACCTGGATGTACATAAAGTTATGTTCTGTTCTGTTTACCGCTTGAAAGGTTTATTTGAAACATTACACAGAAAATATTACACAAGTATATAAAAATGAAAATGTACTGAAACCTATTGTAACGCCTTATCGTTACCGAAAATTATTTGTTTTAATTTGCATAAATTGACGTCGTGTAAGAAATGGCACTTTATGTTGTAATGAATAGCATAAATATAGATTTAATTCACGAAATCACGCAGCCATCAATAGAAAATCAAACTAGTGTTGACATAAACCCAATCGCTTCCTCCGCTCACTTACCTCCTTAGCCGCGCCCATTGACTCCGGCAGGAAGTTCAGCTTCTTAATTTAAACGGCTTTATATTGCAAAATCTATGACCAGTGGCATGTAACAAAAAATCAGTATAGTTAGGTGGCGACCTAAACGTCGTAAAAACAGCTTGAATAGGCTGTAGGTAAGATGTTTAAGTCGCCAAACCAACAAAAAGAATTTTAAAAAAAGGCAAAATGTTCCCCAAAAAATGGAAAGGGGTAAGGATGCTGTGAATTATAACAATCACAGGAATTCATAAGTTTAAATTTTTCCCTTTCCTGTTCAATCACTTGTTTTTACGCCCCGATTTCTTCTTTTAGCACAATATTTTCTACCCTACTGATTTATTTTTTGATATAAATCCAATTTAAATTTTCATCTGCAAAACCTTTGAATTTGGACAGGTCTTAAATAATGCAAAATAGGGAAGGGTTAACATAACCAAAGATGCTTTTGGAACAAAATCATTGCATAACTAGCTATACGAACTTCGACGATCATGACTATTATTTGTTTTCAGAAGAATCACAACATTATTGATTTGCACGTGTTCATTCTAAATTGACGGATCGCATATTTCAATAAAAGATTTAATCCATTATGCGTTTAGACGAAACTATCTTTGGATTCCAATAGTGGTCGACATTAATGTCATGTATTCTTACTGGTTTGGCGACTAAAACGGCGTAACTACAGCTTATTGACATGCCGGTTCATGCCTTTTGAATGATTATGTGACCTCTGAGTGTTACTGGTTTATTGATTGGCTTGTTATTGACCAATCGTTTGCTTCGCCAACTTAATCCGTAAACATCGTCCACTGACTCAAACAGGGACTCCCGCTTCTATTTTAACCCTTTCCCTAACGACAAAATTTTAGACTGATCCAAAAAGAAATTGCAGACGACAATTTCAAGTAAATGGAATTCTTATTTTCTTCCTCTTTTTGCGTAGGAAACATTGTGGATAATGAAGAAATAGCTTGTATCCAGCAATTTCTTCATTATCAACGATACTTTCCAAAGATTTTTTTTTCGGGGGGAGGGGTCATAAAAAGGAGGGATTGTGTGGAAATTAATTAAACGGCGTTATTTTGAAAAAAATATGGCCTGTATCATGTAACAAAAAGGGGGAATGTTGGTTTGCTGCCAATAAGAGCTTGAATAAGAAAAATGGTGGCCAATGTAGGATTTCAAAACTTATTTCTGGTCTAAATGAATGATTTCATTGGACGAATGGTTATTTGATTGACAGCTGCGATTTGTCGGTTTTGCTTGATTGTTGTTTTTGTTATTATTATAATTCAGTACCAAGTCATACAATATTATGATATTTCGTCGGATCAATTCTATAACCTGGTAGCTACAACATCAATAAAGCTGAAGTTACGTGTTTTTCAATAACATGGACGACAATTTCCTATAGAAATATATGCCCTGTTAATACTAATGAATGAGTGTGTATAGTTAGGGTTAGTGGGCCAATGTGGTCTGTGGGGGTGCCGAATTGGGTTTTGGTCGTTGCGTGTATACATCGTATATGCATTCTTGATTGTGAGGCTATATGCATTCTTGAATGTGAGGCTATATGCCTTCTTGAATATGCAGCTATATGCATTCTTGAATATGCGTCTAAATGCATTCTTGAATGTGCTGCTGTATACATTCTTGAATATGCGACTATATGCATTTTATGCATTCTTGATTGTGCGGTTATATGCATTCCTGAATCTGCGGATATATGCATTCTTCAATGGTTGTACATGAATCATTATCGTCCAATCAGAATACGTTACAGAAGGAAATTCTAAAAATTATAAATTTACAGATTAATTGCCAAGTTATATGAAATTTGACAAAATTGTTTAACGCAATTTCTTCTATTTCATCAGTGTTTTCCCCAAGTTAATTTTCTACGGCGCGTTAAAATTCGAGATTATCTAAATAGATAAATTAATGAAAGCAAATTCCGAGAGGACATTTTACCAGAGGCAAAAGACCACAAAAGATAGTAAATTGTCAGAGACATTTGGCTGAGGAAAAATCTCAAAGCATTTTTTTTCACCAACCGACGAATTGACCAATCGCGGCAGTCAAACAACGAATCAACCGACCAACCAAACCATTTTTTCAGCCCGAACCTGAGCTTTTCAACTCCAACATTGGCCGCCATTTTTGTTAACCAATTTGTTGGTTTGGTGACATATACGTCGTAACTACAGCTTATTCAAACTGTAGCTACGACGTTTAGGTCACCTACCAACCATTTTACTTTTTTTGTTACATGCTACTGGCCATGAATTTTGAAAAATAACGCGGTTAAAAATCGAAGCGGAACTTCCTGTTGGAGACAGTCGGCATGACCATTAGGGTGAGTGGGCAGGGCCAGCGATTGGTTAATTGTCTGAGGTGGAAGCTTGATCTCTCCGAATGAATAAATGTTTATATGGGTCAATATATTTTTGATTGGCTGCAGCGAATCTCTTCTAACCAATTACCAAACGACAAAATTCTAGACTGGTTCAAATTAAATTAAATTAAATAAAGTGCTTTGGGGATGGGCAACATTGTGGAGAATGAAAAAAAATGCTAATTAAAAGCAATTTATTCATTAGCCACAATGTTTTTCAAAGCTTTTTTCATCGGGCCGCAAAAAGGTGAGATATGTGGGAGTGGGTTAAAAGACAAAGTTATTTCATTCTGCATCCTTTCTAATTTGTTGCTGGCTGATACTATTTTTCCGCTCCCTCAACAACGGCATTTTTCAGGACGCATTTTACTAGTTTATTTATTTATCTATCTATTTATTCTTTATTCAATTATTTGTTTATTTACACATTTATATGTTTATTTATTCTTTCTTTTTCTCTATCTATCTATGTATTTGCTCATGCATAAATTCGTTTGGTCAGTTTAACTATTTATATAATCATAGAAATATATAGAAAAGAGGAACAATTTGGTAGGTAACAAAAACTTACCCTCGAGTAATGCCTTAGTATAATACTTCTAATGCCATACCAGAAAGAAACTATAATTAAAATCTGGGGATTATTTCTTTTCTTTTATACATGTTTGTAGGGGCGGGGAAATATTTCATCGCTCGTCTCGACATATTTTTTCATAGACGAAATGATTGATCGATTTAATGGGGTCTAACGTCACCTTTCACGGTATTTCAGTCATATTGCGGCGGCTGGAACATCTAACCACAGATTTCTGGTATTTCTCACACTAGTACTACAACTACATCCTTTTTTGAGCCTCCATCTGCTTATCCCTCTTAGGTTTAGGTGGGGGACAAATGTCGGAAAGGATATTCGCCACGGCCGGGGATCGATCCCGGGACCCCATGAATACACAGAAGAAGTGAAAAAGATTGGACCCGGTCTGTGTTTAACATGTCCATAGCATACGATAAATCTCACAAGAGACAGAAAGCGAAGAATTGGCTTTGAGCATAAATTGCTGAATAAACTGTAGTTCCGACGTTTAAGTCATCAAATCAACAAAGATATTGCACATCAAAGAAAGCCATTGTTGGAGTTCAAAGTTTACTTCCGTACTAAATGAACACTTTGATTTGCCGATTGATTCTTTGATTGACTGCGGTCAAAGGTCAATGACATATCTCTAACTAGCAGTTTGACCAAAGTACAAACCAAAGACCTACAGCCCTTCTAAACATATGTGGTCTGGTGTCTAGTTGAGATTAAAGTCTGTTTTCTCACTTTTGTATATGATTTATCGACTTCACTGAATTGACGGATAACTAGCTACGCCCACTACTTCTGACAGGAAGTTCGACTTACATATTTAACGTGCAACAAAGAATAAAAATAAAATGATTGGTTAGCGATCTAAAAGCCGTGTCTATATCTTGAATAAGTTGTAGGTATTTTTAAAAGTCGCAAAACTAACAATAAAGCCTGTACTAATCGAGCAGGCCTACAAGGATTGGTGTTTTTATCGAGGTTGGAATATGGTCCTTTTCCACATGACGGGTACCAAACGAGAAAATGTTTTGACGAAACGAGAATTTATCGTGTGTGTTTTTTTTTTTTTTTTGTTTTGTTTTTTTTTTTTTGTTTTTTTAAATTATGATTTAAATTCAGTATCTTTGTGTCAAACCCACAACCAGAGGTACAGGGTTCGATCCCCGGCCATGGCAAATATCCTTTCCGAGCTTATTTCCCATGAATGAGTGGATAAACGTAAGCCTCAGTGGGACGCGTAGATGGAGGCTCGGATTGAGAGTCTTGGTCTGTTCCGCATAGGCTATGGACTTATCACTCTCCCCTCGTAAGTATTACTGGGATCTCGACCTAAGCCAAACTAAAGCGATATTTCTTTGGTTCCGGGATTCAAAATGTTTAAAGAGATGAAGAAAATAATTTTGTTTTTGTTTTCATGGACGTATGAAACGAAAAGCTCGCTATATGAATACGCGAAGAGGCTTCATACATAAGTCTGTTTACGTTTTTGGTTTCACACACATTCTCTCAAATTCTGATAATTTAATGACATCAAGCGAAAAACACAAATATTTTTTTTCAAATTTTGATCATTGTTATAGAGCTATTTAGTGCGCAAGCTTACAAAACAGTTGCGAAGTCAAAATTTTGTTCACGGACGTATGAATATTTTTTCGGCCAATCAGAACGTTCGTTTAGATAAACGAATCCTAACAATTAATTTATTACAACAAGAACAAAACTGTTGTTTATTCTAGAAAAAAGAAGCCATCACTAGATTTATTTCGAATCTAAACGACGTTATTTTACAAAATTTATGGCCGGTAGCATGTAACATTAAAGAAGTATTGTTTGTGGGCGACCATGTAAGGGTGTTCCGTGTAAACGATTTTTTTTTCATTATTTATTTAGTTTTTCGAGCATTTAGATATTGCCATTGATTATGTTTTCTATATAAAATAATTAAATGCTTCGCTGAATATATTAAAACATGGCAGAAACAAAACCGTGTCGTATACAATACAATACAATATACTTTAATTACGTAATAAGGCCTCAGACCCAAAATACAAACATGCATTCATTGTAATTACAATCCAAAGTGATGTGACAAGTTCAAATATTTTCTACCAGCTTTGAAACATACAGTCCTAATTGTTTAATTATTGATGGGTTTTCACATTGAAAAATTCGTATAAGATTTCTCTGCTAGGATTTGACAATTACCAGGGGAAAAGATGTATATCGCGAATAGATTTAAACTTTTCACAAAGAAAGCATGGTATTCGTCTTCTAAGATCAAAATATCTTTAGGAATAAAGCAGCCGCCGTCATAGCGCAGTTGGTAGCGCCTCGGACTGTCAATCTAAGGGTCCCGGGTTCGATTCCCGACGGCGACACTCATCCCTTCCGACTATTTGTCTCCCACCAATGGGTCGATAATCGTAGACCTATGTGGGATAGCAGCTGGAGGCTAGGAAAGGATGTAATGGCGGTACTGGTGTGAGAAATACCAGGAATCCATTGTTAGGTGCTCCAGCCGCCGCGAAATAGCTGAAAGATTGATGAAAGCGGCGTAAAACCCCATTCAAACAAGCAAACGAATAAAGCAATGGGTACAAACTGTATCTTTTCTGTTCATAATAGTGTAGTGGTAGAGAACTGCTACATCTTAACAAATGAATTAATAAAATCAAATAAAAAATGGTCTAATATAAGTTATCGCAATTTCATTTCGGTAAGATACCAGATGGTTGAGTTAATAGATTATTATTCAATCCCACTTTTTTGGCACGATGAATAAATGAAGATATGCTTCCATAGTCCACACTTTCTTTTTCAATTTGGGGCATTTTGGAGTGTCTGCTAATATCGTTTGGTTTAGGCAAAAGGATAATTGCTCTTGCACTGTTACCACTATCTAGATAATTGGCAGGTTGAGACTGTCAACCAAATGACCAGTCGACCAATGAAATCGTTCATTTAGACCAGAAATGAATTTTGAACGCCGACAATTGCCGCCATTTTTGTTAAGATTTTTGCTGGGTTGCGACCAAGACGTCGTAACTACAGCTTATTCAAGCTCTAGTTACGACGTTTAGGTCATCACCTAACTGTTCATATTTTTGTTGCATGCTGCTCGACATAAATATTGCAAAATAACGCCGATAAAAATCGAAGCGTAACTTCCTGTTAGAGTCAACAGGTGTGACCAACGCAGTAAGTGGGCGGGGCCAGCGATCGATCAATTTGCTGATCGGATCTGTCAATCAAATTAACGATATACCAATCAAATCATACATTTAGCCATTTATCTGAAGCGTTTTAGTTAGTTTGGCGCCTTTAACGTTGTAAGTATAACTTATTTAAGCTGTAGTTAAACGTTTAGGTCACCATCCAACGATTTGTCTAATAATGTATTGCCCCTGCAAAACATTGTACTAAATAAATGTCATTGAATACCACAGTGGAAAAGCAATATTGGAGCTCAGTAGCGTAGCCAGCGAGCCGTCAAATTATAAAGGCCTACCTTGATTTGTTTGTAACTAGTTCACAGACATTTTATCTCCTTCTCATTATACATTTGGATCTGCTTTTCCCTCTCATATTGACATTTTTAAGCATTTTCAAATCCATTCAATACTCGATTCGAGGCTTGGTTAAGGGACACTTGAGCATTTTGTATATAAGGTTTATTTGAAAGAACTTTGAAGGCTCGAATGAACCCGCAACTCAGATAGATAAAATATTACTCAATTACAAGACGGCAAAATTTTAGACTGGTCCAAATCAAAAGGAGTTGCAGAAGACAATTTAAAGTTAATGGAATTTTAGATTTTTTCAACTTTCTGGATATAAAACATTGTGTTAAATGAAGAAATTCCTTGTTACGACCAATTTTCTTATTTTACAAAACGTTTTCCAAATTGTTTTTCTTGGGGCGTCCAAAAGCGTCGCTGTGTGGAAATGGGTTAAGAAGTGGGTTTGGTTGAACTCCGATGAAGCATTTGTTAAAGCTAATTAACATTGGCGCTTAAATGCGCAAATATGTACTTCTATTAAATAAATAAATGACCTCTATGATATCTTGTGAATTCAAAAATATATACTCCTTAAGATTCATTATTAACCTTTCGAACGGCCAATAACATACAAGTATAGCATGTTTTTTCGACGTCATTTATCACTTATTTCATTTTGAATCAATGCTTTTTTTTTTCGTTTTGTTTATTTTAAAGTAACTATAAAGCTGTACAGCACGCATCTAGTTTCAGGGATTCAAATTACGAAAGGCGGGTGATAATTTCATAATTACACATTTTATATTTCAAACTTCATCCATATCAACTATGAAGAGAGAAGTTTGAAGATTGAAGCGTAAATTTGTGAAAGGTGAATGGTGAAGTATAAATGAAAACTATTTTTCGCGTGATACGTCTGATCGTCCGATGTTTACACTTTAAACTTTACAATTCACACTTCAAACTTCATCTTTCATATCTCTCGCTTTAACCCATGCTCACACAATGACGCCTTTTGATGCCCCCAGAAAAGTAATTGGGAAAATGTTGTGTGAAATGAAGAAATTGCTTGTAACAAGCAATTACTTCATTTTCCACCATGTTTTCTACCCAGATTAAGTTTTTAGGTTTATACCATAATGAAACAACAAAAGATATATCCTCTTCATTTCTTTATTGCATAGAACATCATATATATGAATGCACAATTGAAACGAGAGTCAATATGCTTTTATGTAGATAAAAATTATACGATGAACAAAAAATATTTAATTGACGGATCGCTAACAGCGCCGACTGAATTCCTACAATGCAGTTTGACTAAGATATCAAAAGACCTTGGTTTGCAAAATATACGGTCTAGAAATTTAAAACAAAAACAAAATAGTTAATTTGCGATCTAACCTTCGGAACTACAGCTTGAATAAGTAGTAGTTTAGCATTTAAGTCACAAAACCAACAAAAAAGCTTGGCCTAAATGTTGGAGTAAAGGAGTGATCTGATTGGTGAATAGATTTAAATTGACAGCGGCGATCCGTCACCAGACCAAGAACTGACTTGTACATATACTATGCGACATTTTTAAAGTAATCTGATACATTTGGCCACTTGTTTCAATCTGTATGAAATTATAACATTGCTCAAATTATATAAATGGGATAATTTGCTGAAAAAAAATAAGTCGATGGATTTCCACACATATTTATGAAAGAAAATGGAGGTTTTGAAAATTCTTTTCTAGCGAAATTGGCATAACATGGACCAAAAATGTTAAATTAGGAGTAAAAGTTACACCGTGTATAAACATTTCAATAAAAAAAAAACTTCATATAACACAAAAGTCAGGAAAACGTGTTCGTAAAAGTGGTTTTTAGCTTACCGCTTGAAAGGTTTATTTGACACGTTTCAAATCGTACCTTTAATATTACATAGAAAATATTACACAAGTGTATAAAAATGAAAATGTACTGAAACCTATTGTAACGCCTTATCGTTACCGCAAATTGTTTGTTTTAATTTACATAAATTGACGTCGTGTTAGAAATGGCGCTGTATGTTGTAATGAATAGCAAAAAATGTAGATTTAATTCACGAAATCACGCAGCCAGCAATAGAAAATCAAAATAGTATTGACATAAAACCAATCGCTTGCTCCGCCCACTTACTTCGTTAGCCGCACCTATTGACTCCAACAGAAAGTCCAGCTTCTTAATTTTAATGGCGTTATTTTGCAAAATCTATGACCAGTGGCATGTAAAAAAAATCAGTATAGTTAGGTGGCGACATAAACGTCGTAAATACAGCTTGAATAGGCTGTAGGTAAGATGTTTAAGTCGCAAAACCAACTAAAAAAGCTTAAAAACGACCACATATTTCCAAAAAATAGAAAAGGGGTAAGGATGCTATGAATAATAAAAATCACTGGAATTCATAAGTTTAAATCTTTCCATTTCCTGTTCAATCCCTTGTTTTTACGCCCAAATTTCTTCTTTTAACACAATATTTTCTACCCTACTGATTTATTTTTTGATATAAACCCAATTTAAATTTTCATCTGCAAAACCTTTGAATTTGGAAAGGTCTTAAATAATGCAAAATAGGGAAGGGTTAACATAACCAAAGATGCTTTTGAACAAAAAACATTGCATCCGTAGCTATACGAACTTCGGCGATCATGACTATTATTTGTTTTCAGAAGAATCACAACATTATTAATTTGCACGTGTTCATTCTAAATTGACGGATCGCGTATTTCAATAAAAGAATTAATTGACCAAGCAATTATTCGTTTATACGAAATGAACTTTGGATTCCGACATTGATCGACATTTATGTCAAGTATTCTTGCTAATGTCCGCCCTGTTAATTTTAGGAAGGGGATAATGTCCGCCTTGTCAAAAAACATAAAAGGGGATATTGTCTGGAGGGGCTATTGTCCTGGTACCGTATTTTCGATATACACTGAATATATCTCATAATGATCCGCTATTTGCTTTTGATTTTCACCTGATATCCCCTTATTACAAGAAACAAAGGAAGTCGTTTGCTATTCTCTCTAATTCTAAGGAAATTACGAGTTTGTACATTTAAATATATGATTATAGATGCAAGTGGTAAAGGAACTCTATTTTAATACGTTTCTCATTTAGAAAAATTTGGAAAAAAAATGTTTAAGTAAGAAAAATCTGAAAATACATGCTTAAGATCACTTTTTTACAACAAAAAGATTTGAACTTTTAGTATATATACATTGTATCATATATGTCATTGCATGATATATCTCAATATAGTAATAAGAATTTGGTAAATGGATAAACACGTTCAAAAAGATTGTCTTATTTTGATCTTTGTAACACTTCTTACGGTCATCTCTTTTATATTCCACTTTTTTTATTTCTCACTTTTTCTCAAATACTTAAATACATGAAATGATATATGAAACAAAAACATTCAGTAGGGTAGAAATACTCGGGAAAAGGAAAAAATTGCTTGCAACAAGCATATTCTTTTTCTACAATGCATTCTCAATTTGAAAGCCACAGGGACGTATAAACCAGGGTTAACCAGAATAAATTTCACATAAAAAATATGAATTTGTGCACACATCTAATACCAGATGCTAAAGCTTTTGCAGGTTGATTAATTTAAATTGGTTAATCCATTCCCGCACAATGACGCTTTTAGGGCCCCTTAAGAAAAATAATTGGGAAAACATTGTGTAAAATGACAAAATTGCTTGTAATTTCTCCATTTTGCCGAATGTTTTCTGTCCAGAAAGATAGAAATATCTAAATATTCATAAACTTAAAGTTGTCATGTGCAACTCCTTTAAATTAGGCACAGTTTCATATTTTGTCTCCGGTTATTGGTTAAACACCACTTTCAACATTAAATCAGTTACTAAGCATAACTGACATTTTATCTGAGCAACCAGCTGCTCAGCCCACTTTGACCTTATCATTTGCCGATTGGTAAGAAATTAATCGTATATCTTACTTGCCATTGGTAACAAACGAATGATATATATTGGGAGGACCTACAAAGGCAACAATCATTTCCACAAGCCTTCAGACACTTTACAAAGCTTGTTGAGGATCATGCAGTGAAATTCTGGTTAAATCTATTTCATTTTCATCAATGAAAAGTGTATTTGGTAAATTCCCATAGTCATGAAATGAAGACGTATGGGGAGTTTCTTACAACAGTTCCCGTTTGTAAAATGACAGATATTTTATAAATTCAAAGCCCCGCTTGACATGTGAAACCATTTTTTAAAAAAAAAGAAAACAACGGAATGTATTTCCGTGAATAAAATTGTATTTATTTTGATCAAAAAAGCTATTTTTATGGTAATTCATACGTATATCAGGAAATATGGTATATCCGAAAAATACACTTTCATATCGGCTCATTTACGATTAAAAGCACGTAAAACGTCACTTTGCTTAATTAAGCTCAGCTGTTAAAATAAAGTAGTCTCTAGATCATCTAGGGTTGATGACACGTAGTAAGAGCTGGCAACAACCTATTAATGTTTTCGATACCGATATCATTGATTTTTTCACCGGAACTACCCAAATATTTGAGGGAGGTCACTCTAATACTAAAACTAAGCGGAGTAACTCTGGATATCGGTAGGGGCCGACTATAAAGGTTATAAATTTACAGATTAATTGCCAAGTTATATGAAATGAGACAAAATTGCTTTACGTAATTTTTTTCAATTCCATCAGTGTTTTTTCCCAAATTAATTTTCTATGGCACATGGAATTTTAAATTATTTAAATAGATAAATTGATTAAGCAAATTCCGACAGGACATTTTACCAGAGGCAAAAGACAACAAAAGATAGTAAATTGTCAGAGACATTTGGCTGGGGAAAAATCGCAAAGCATATTTTTTTCACCCACCGACGAATTGACCAATCGAGGGAGTCAAACAACGAATCAACCGACCAATCAAACCATTTATTCAGCCCGGACCTGAGATTTTCAACTCCAAAATTAGCCACCATTTTTGTTAACCATTTTTGTTGGTTTGGTGACATAAACGTCGTAACTACCGCTTATTCAAACTGTGGTTACGACGTTTAGGTCTCCTACCAACCATTTTACTTTTTTGTTACATGCTCCTTGCAATGAATTTTGCAAAATAACACAGTTAAAATTCAAGGCTGGTTCAAATTGAAAGAAGCTGCGGACGACACTTTTTAGTTTTTTTTAAATATGTGCTTTGCGGATGGCCAACATTGTGGGGAATGGAAAAAATGCTTGTTAAAAGCAATTTATTCATTAGCCACAATGTTCTTTAAAGCTTTTTTTCATGGGGCCCCAAAAAGGTGAGATATGTGGGAGTGGGTTAAAAGACAAAGTTATTTCATTCTGCATCCTTTCTAATTTGTTGCTGGCTGATACTATTTTTCCGCTCCCTCATCAACGGCATTTTTCAGGACGCATTTTACTAGTTTATTTGTTTATTTATCTATTTATTCACTTCTTCAATTATTTATTTATACATTTATATTTTTATTCATTCTTTCTTTTTTCTATCGATAGATGTATTAGTCCATGTATAAATTCGTTTGGCCATGCAGTTTAACTATTTATATAATTTGAAAAGAGGAACAATTTGGTAGGTAACAAAAACTTACCCTCGAGTAATGCCTTAGTATAATACTTCTATTGCGATACCATAAAGAAACTTTAATTAAAATCTGGGGATTATTTCTTTTTTTATACATGTTTGTACGGGCGGGGTAATATTTCATCGCTCGTCTGGTCATATTTTTTCTTAGACGAAATGATTGATCGATTTAATGGGGTCTAAGGTCTCTTTTAACGGTATTTCAGTCATATCGCGGCGGCTGGAACATCTAATCATAGATTCCTGGTATTTCTCACACAAGTTCTAGCACAACATCCTTTTTTTGAGCCTCCATCTGCTCATCCCACTTAGGCTTAGGTGGCAGACAAATATTGGAAAGAATATTCGCCACGGCCGGGGATCGATCCCGGGACCCCATGAATACACAGAAGAAGTGAAAAAGATTGGACTCTTTCCTTCAATACATTTGCGTTTAATACGACTATAGCATACGATAAATCTCACAAGAGACAGAAACCGAAGAATTGGCTTTGAGCATAAATTGATGAATTAACTGTAGTTCCGACGTTTAAGTCATCAAATCAACAAAAATAATCCACATCAAAGAAAATCATTGTTGGAGTTCAAAGTTTACTTCCGTACTAAATGAAAACTTACATATTTAACGTGTAACAAAGAATGAAAATAAAATGATTTGTTAGCGATCTAAAAGCCGTACCTGTATCTTGAATATGTTGTAGGTATTTTAAAACTCGGCAAACTAACAATAAATGAATTATATCAATGTTGGAGAGCAAAGTTCACTTCCGATTAACAGCCGTGTTTCGGAAATTGACCAATCGCTGGCCCCGCCCACTTACTCCATTTGCCACGCCCACCGACTACACCAGGAAGTTCCGCATCGATTTTTTAACGGCTTTCATTTTGCAAAATTCATGACCAGGCGCATGTAATTAAAAGGTATAATAGTTGATTTTGGAACTAACCGTCGTAACAACAGCTTGCATTACCTGTAGTTACAACGTTTAAGTCGCCAAATCAACAGAAAATGTAAACGAAAATGGCGGCCAATGACGGCGTTGAAAGCTCAGGTTCGGGCTGAATAAATGATTTGATTGGTCGGTTGAATCCTTGATTGACAGACGCGTTCGACAATTACATGTAAGCTGTTAACATACAGTGCACCTGGCAGCCATAATTTATTGGCTTGCATCTCTCACAGATATTAATTTAATCTTTTTATGTGCAAACCCGGGGTTTTTCTACTTGAGAAAATATTGTTGCAAAAGAAGAAATTGCCTGTAGCAAGCAATTACTCATTTTCCCACAATATTTTCTACCGCAAAGGTTGATTTTATTTCAATTTGCCTCCAAATTTTATTTTCGTCTGCAACGTCTTTCAATTTGGGCCAGTCTAAAATTTGCAAAAAAAGGGAAAGGGATTTACACCTTTGCATAGAGGAACAACGTTATAGAAAAGTGTCCGGACAGGATTTGAACCTTCGTCCCCAAACTCGCCATTTACCTGTGAACCATGGACATCACAAACCACGGACTCCATATACTTTTATCAAGCGATTTGGGTGAAATGCAAATGCATAAAATCTTTTTTGGTGAAAACAGATAAAGCAAAGGTTTAGACACTTTCTGGAATAAGAAAATCATGAAAAAAAATCTTGAACGACACAGTCTTCTCCTGAAAGCAGTATTGATCAGTTCCTATGTCACGGGTGCAATTTGAACCAAGACCCTCTGATCTCGAGGCCAGTAATTTACCACTTAACAATGACTTCAATCATCTTCATTTCTGGGATTCCATACTTGTGTCGGAATTCAAAGTTTACTTCCATTATGAACTAATGATTTCATTGGTCGACTGATTGTTTGACTGGCAGCCACGATTGGTCAATTGGTAGAAGACTCGAATTCAAACCTGAAATCGCGGGTTTGATCCCCCTCTAATCATAACAATAAACGGATTATCTTTCGGATGAGACGCGAGCATATTAAAGAACCATGCAGGGCTTCAGCAGTATCGTCCTGTATTTTGCCCCGTAGCAACAAACCGTTTTTCGAAGGGCGTCAAAATAAGGGTAAATGGTACAGTAGCGGCGATAAATAAACGAAAACACATATATAATGTGCCCTACGTTAGGCTTTAAACAAAGTATTGTTGTTTTGCCCTGAAATGCTCAATTTATTCTTTGCAAGATCCTTAACATTACATTAAATTGAAATAAAAATCGTGTTATGATAAAATTGCATTTAAATCCCCGATAGCTGAAACTGCTAAGTAGAGTATTTAATATTTTGTAATTCAATTCTAATGTGATTTCGATGTTTTTCGCCTTCAGTGGTGATCAAGTCTAGGCGAGGTAAAGACAAGTAATTCTCAAAGAAAATCTAATTAAGGTTGTTCCATATAAACGAGTTTTTTTCATTATTTGTTTAGTTTTTCAAACATTTAGATATTGTCATTGATTATGTTTTCTATGAAATAATTTAATGCTATGCTGGATATATTCAAACATGACAGAAAAAACCGTATCGTATACAATACAATACAATACAATATACTTTAATTACGTAATAAGGCCTCCGACCAAAAATACAAACATGCATTCATTGCAATAACAATCCAAAGTGATGTGACAAGTTCAAATATCTTCTACCAGCTTTGAAACATACAGTCCTAATTGTTTAATTATTGAAGGGTTTTCACATTGAAAAATTCGTGTAAGATTCTCTCTGCTAGGATTAAACAATTACCAGGGGAAAAGATGTATATCGCGAATAGTTTTAAGCTTTTCACAGACAAAGAAAGCATGGTATTCGTCTTCTTAGATCAAAATATCTTTATGAATAAAACAAAAGGTACAAAATGTATCTTCTCTGTTAATAATAGTATAGTGGTAAAGAACTGCTACATCTTAACAAATGAATTAATAAGATTAAATAAATAATGGTATAATATAAGTTATCGCAATTTCATTTCGGTAAGATACCAGATGGTTGAGTTAATAGATTAGCATTCAATCCCGTTTTTTTGGCACGATGAATAAATGTAGATATTCTTCCATAGTCCACATTTTTTTCAATTTTGGGGCATTTTGGAGTGTCTTCTAATATCGTTTGGCTTAGGCAAAAGGGTTATTACTCTTGCACTGCTACCACTATCTAGATAGTTCGCAGATCGAGACAGTCAATCAGATAATCAGTCGACCATTAAAATAATTCATTTAGACGTAAATGAATTTTGATCTTCGACAACAATGGCCGCCATTTTTACTAAGATTTTTGTTGGTTTCAAGCTGTAGTTACGACGTTTACGTCGCAAACCAACTATTCAATATATAAAATCGAAGCGGAACTTCCTGTTGGAGCCAATAGGTGTGACCAACGCAGTAAGTGGGCGGGGCCAGCGATTGGTCAATTGGCTGATCGTATGTGTAAATCAAAAAAATCGATAATATCATTCAAATGCAATGTTGGAGCTCAGTAGCGTGACCAGCGATCCGTAAAATTATTTAAGCCTATCTTGATTTGTTAATTACTAGTTCACAGACATTTTACCTCAATCTCATTATTTTTTTTTTTGGATCTCTTTTTGCCTCTCATATTGACATTAATTAACATGTGTTTGTTATGTTCTATATCCACTCAATGCTCTTTTCGAGGCTTGGTTGAGGGACGCATGAGCTTTTTTTTTATCTAAGGTTTACTTGGAAAAACTGTTAAGGCTTGCACTGAACCCGCAATTCAGATAGATAAAACATTACCCAATTACCATACGGCATAATTTTAGACTGGTCCAAATTGAAAGGAGTTGCAGACGACAATTTAAAGTTCATAGAATTTTAGATTTTTAGATTTTTTCTAAATGAAGAAAGTCCTTGTTACTAGCAATGTCTTTATTTTACTGAACACTCACCAAAACATTTTATAGATGTACAAGTTCAAAAGCGTAACTATGTGAAAATGTGTTAAGAACTGGCGTTGGTTGAACTCTAATGAACCTTTTGTTAAAGTTAATTAACATTGGCATTTATATGCGCAAATATATATCTGATAAATAGATTACCTCTATGATACCTTGTGAATTCAAAAATGTATATTCCTTAAGATTCATTATTAACCTTTCGAACGGCCAATAACATACAATTATAGCATGTTTTTGGACGTCACATATAATTTATTTCATTTTGAATCAATACATTTTTTAGTTTGTTGTTTGAATTTGATATTTTAACCCATTCCAACTCAAGCCCTCCTTTCTACGCCCCCCAATTAAAGAGCTTTGGAAAACATTGTGGAAAATGAAGAAATTGCTTGTATTAAGCAATTTCTTCATTATTCACAATGTTTTCTAACAAAAAAGACAAAAAAAAAAATAAAATTCCACTAACTTGAAATTGTCATCTACAACATCTTTCAATTTGAACCGGTCTAAAATTTTGTTGTGTGGGAATGGGTTAAAGGTAGTATAAAGCTGTGCATCTTGTTTCAGGGTCCAAATTACGAACGACGGGTAATCTGATTCTTTTGGCCACTTTTTTCAATCTGTATGAAATTATAAGATTGCTCAAATTATATAAATGGGACAATTTGCTGAAAAAAAATAAGTCGATGGCTTTCCACACATATTTATGAAAATAATGGAGGTTTAAAACATTCTTTTCTAGCGGAATGGGCATAACAAGGACCAAAAATGTCAAATTATGAGTAAAAGTTACACCGTGTATAAAAATTTCAATAAAAAAAGAAAAGAAAATAATAATGTAATAACCCAAAAGTCAAGAAAAGGTGTTCGTAAAAGAGGTTTTTAGTTTTGCACCATTTTTGCATACAACATTGATTTGAAAATAAGCCGTAAACTAGCTCGACGTTCAAATTAACAAGCAGTTAGCCCGTGTTTTTTGGGGGTTTTTTGGCAATATTATATTGTACTTTTTGAATTTGCTCCCAAACCACTTTAATATTGAAGATTGTATATAACTCTCTCTCTTTGTCTCTGCCTCTCTCGCTCTCTCTCTCGCTCTCTCCCCCTCTCTCTCTTTCTCTCTCTATCTCTATCTCTCTCTTTCTTTCTCTCTCTCTCCCCTCCCTCTCTCTCTCTCTCTCTGTCTCTCTCTCTCTCTGTCTCTCTCTCTCTCTCTCTCCCCTTTTCACTTAGCAAAAATATATTTCACCCGAAGGCTTAGTAATGATCAAATCAAACGTTATTTAGACAGCGTTGGATGTTGTTTTGAAACCTCGTAACTTAAGCAGTTGCCAGATTCTAAAATTGTTCCGACGTTGCCTTGATCACCATCGCAAGTTTGGCACTTTTCGAAATTTATACTATATACATTTTAAATGTAATCAACATGTCTTAATATTTAAATACTTAGGGCATATGCTCTTAAAAAAGTAATAACATTGACTCCCTTACTCGTCCTTGTTTTTCTTTTCTAATAAGGCGAGGAAGCGGGGGTTGTCGACTATCCAAATTTGTCCCGAGGGCTTCGTAATGACAGCTTGTTAAAAGGTGTGGTTGCGAGGCGCTCGGACCAAAGCAATATTCGTTTATTCCCATTTCGACCATAAATCATTCAGATACCTTTTCTACCAGAGAATCTATCCCTACGGAAAATAAACGCTCATAGAATTTATATCACTAGAATTTATATCACTAGTCTATAGATTGATTCGGAACCAAAATATTACTATTCCATGTAGATTTAATTCACGAAATCACGCAGCCATCAATAGAAAATCAAACTAGTGTTGACATAAACCCAATCGCTTCCTCCGCTCACTTACCTCCTTAGCCGCGCCCATTGACTCCGGCAGGAAGTTCAGCTTCTTAATTTAAACGGCTTTATATTGCAAAATCTATGACCAGTGGCATGTAACAAAAAATCAGTATAGTTAGGTGGCGACCTAAACGTCGTAAAAACAGCTTGAATAGGCTGTAGGTAAGATGTTTAAGTCGCCAAACCAACAAAAAGAATTTTAAAAAAAGGCAAAATGTTCCCCAAAAAATGGAAAGGGGTAAGGATGCTGTGAATTATAACAATCACAGGAATTCATAAGTTTAAATTTTACCCTTTCCTGTTCAATCACTTGTTTTTACGCCCCGATTTCTTCTTTTAGCACAATATTTTCTACCCTACTGATTTATTTTTTGATATAAATCCAATTTAAATTTTCATCTGCAAAACCTTTGAATTTGGACAGGTCTTAAATAATGCAAAATAGGGAAGGGTTAACATAACCAAAGATGCTTTTGGAACAAAATCATTGCATAACTAGCTATACGAACTTCGACGATCATGACTATTATTTGTTTTCAGAAGAATCACAACATTATTGATTTGCACGTGTTCATTCTAAATTGACGGATCGCATATTTCAATAAAAGATTTAATCCATTATGCGTTTAGACGAAACTATCTTTGGATTCCAATAGTGGTCGACATTAATGTCATGTATTCTTACTGGTTTGGCGACTAAAACGGCGTAACTACAGCTTATTGACATGCCGGTTCATGCCTTTTGAATGATTATGTGACCTCTGAGTGTTACTGGTTTATTGATTGGCTTGTTATTGACCAATCGTTTGCTTCGCCAACTTAATCCGTAAACATCGTCCACTGACTCCAACAGGGACTCCCGCTTCTATTTTAACCCTTTCCCTCACGACAAAATTTTAGACTGATCCAAAAAGAAATTGCAGACGACAATTTCAAGTTAATGGAATTCTTATTTTCTTCCTCTTTTTGCGTAGGAAACATTGTGGATAATGAAGAAATAGCTTGTATCCAGCAATTTCTTCATTATCAACGATACTTTCCAAAGATTTTTTTTTCGGGGGGAGGGGTCATAAAAAGGAGGGATTGTGTGGAAATTAATTAAACGGCGTTATTTTGAAAAAAATATGGCCTGTATCATGTAACAAAAAGGGGGAATGTTGGTTTGCTGCCAATAAGAGCTTGAATAAGAAAAATGGTGGCCAATGTAGGATTTCAAAACTTATTTCTGGTCTAAATGAATGATTTCATTGGACGAATGGTTATTTGATTGACAGCTGCGATTTGTCGGTTTTGCTTGATTGTTGTTTTTGTTATTATTATAATTCAGTACCAAGTCATACAATATTATGATATTTCGTCGGATCAATTCTATAACCTGGTAGCTACAACATCAATAAAGCTGAAGTTACGTGTTTTTCAATAACATGGACGACAATTTCCTATAGAAATATATGCCCTGTTAATACTAATGAATGAGTGTGTATAGTTAGGGTTAGTGGGCCAATGTGGTCTGTGGGGGTGCCGAATTGGGTTTTGGTCGTTGCGTGTATACATCGTATATGCATTCTTGATTGTGAGGCTATATGCATTCTTGAATGTGAGGCTATATGCCTTCTTGAATATGCAGCTATATGCATTCTTGAATATGCGTCTAAATGCATTCTTGAATGTGCTGCTGTATACATTCTTGAATATGCGACTATATGCATTTTATGCATTCTTGATTGTGCGGTTATATGCATTCCTGAATCTGCGGATATATGCATTCTTCAATGGTTGTACATGAATCATTATCGTCCAATCAGAATACGTTACAGAAGGAAATTCTAAAAATTATAAATTTACAGATTAATTGCCAAGTTATATGAAATTTGACAAAATTGTTTAACGCAATTTCTTCTATTTCATCAGTGTTTTCCCCAAGTTAATTTTCTACGGCGCGTTAAAATTCGAGATTATCTAAATAGATAAATTAATGAAAGCAAATTCCGAGAGGACATTTTACCAGAGGCAAAAGACCACAAAAGATAGTAAATTGTCAGAGACATTTGGCTGAGGAAAAATCTCAAAGCATTTTTTTTCACCAACCGACGAATTGACCAATCGCGGCAGTCAAACAACGAATCAACCGACCAACCAAACCATTTTTTCAGCCCGAACCTGAGCTTTTCAACTCCAACATTGGCCGCCATTTTTGTTAACCAATTTGTTGGTTTGGTGACATATACGTCGTAACTACAGCTTATTCAAACTGTAGCTACGACGTTTAGGTCACCTACCAACCATTTTACTTTTTTTGTTACATGCTACTGGCCATGAATTTTGAAAAATAACGCGGTTAAAAATCGAAGCGGAACTTCCTGTTGGAGACAGTCGGCATGACCATTAGGGTGAGTGGGCAGGGCCAGCGATTGGTTAATTGTCTGAGGTGGAAGCTTGATCTCTCCGAATGAATAAATGTTTATATGGGTCAATATATTTTTGATTGGCTGCAGCGAATCTCTTCTAACCAATTACCAAACGACAAAATTCTAGACTGGTTCAAATTAAATTAAATTAAATAAAGTGCTTTGGGGATGGGCAACATTGTGGAGAATGAAAAAAAATGCTAATTAAAAGCAATTTATTCATTAGCCACAATGTTTTTCAAAGCTTTTTTCATCGGGCCGCAAAAAGGTGAGATATGTGGGAGTGGGTTAAAAGACAAAGTTATTTCATTCTGCATCCTTTCTAATTTGTTGCTGGCTGATACTATTTTTCCGCTCCCTCAACAACGGCATTTTTCAGGACGCATTTTACTAGTTTATTTATTTATCTATCTATTTATTCTTTATTCAATTATTTGTTTATTTACACATTTATATGTTTATTTATTCTTTCTTTTTCTCTATCTATCTATGTATTTGCTCATGCATAAATTCGTTTGGTCAGTTTAACTATTTATATAATCATAGAAATATATAGAAAAGAGGAACAATTTGGTAGGTAACAAAAACTTACCCTCGAGTAATGCCTTAGTATAATACTTCTAATGCCATACCAGAAAGAAACTATAATTAAAATCTGGGGATTATTTCTTTTCTTTTATACATGTTTGTAGGGGCGGGGAAATATTTCATCGCTCGTCTCGACATATTTTTTCATAGACGAAATGATTGATCGATTTAATGGGGTCTAACGTCACCTTTCACGGTATTTCAGTCATATTGCGGCGGCTGGAACATCTAACCACAGATTTCTGGTATTTCTCACACTAGTACTACAACTACATCCTTTTTTGAGCCTCCATCTGCTTATCCCTCTTAGGTTTAGGTGGGGGACAAATGTCGGAAAGGATATTCGCCACGGCCGGGGATCGATCCCGGGACCCCATGAATACACAGAAGAAGTGAAAAAGATTGGACCCGGTCCTTCAATACAAATGTGTTTAACATGTCCATAGCATACGATAAATCTCACAAGAGACAGAAAGCGAAGAATTGGCTTTGAGCATAAATTGCTGAATAAACTGTAGTTCCGACGTTTAAGTCATCAAATCAACAAAGATATTGCACATCAAAGAAAGCCATTGTTGGAGTTCAAAGTTTACTTCCGTACTAAATGAACACTTTGATTTGCCGATTGATTCTTTGATTGACTGCGGTCAAAGGTCAATGACATATCTCTAACTAGCAGTTTGACCAAAGTACAAACCAAAGACCTACAGCCCTTCTAAACATATGTGGTCTGGTGTCTAGTTGAGATTAAAGTCTGTTTTCTCACTTTTGTATATGATTTATCGACTTCACTGAATTGACGGATAACTAGCTACGCCCACTACTTCTGACAGGAAGTTCGACTTACATATTTAACGTGCAACAAAGAATAAAAATAAAATGATTGGTTAGCGATCTAAAAGCCGTGTCTATATCTTGAATAAGTTGTAGGTATTTTTAAAAGTCGCAAAACTAACAATAAAGCCTGTACTAATCGAGCAGGCCTACAAGGATTGGTGTTTTTATCGAGGTTGGAATATGGTCCTTTTCCACATGACGGGTACCAAACGAGAAAATGTTTTGACGAAACGAGAATTTATCGTGTGTGTTTTTTTTTTTTTTTTTTTGTTTTGTTTTTTTTTTGTTTTTTTAAATTATGATTTAAATTCAGTATCTTTGTGTCAAACCCACAACCAGAGGTACAGGGTTCGATCCCCGGCCATGGCAAATATCCTTTCCGAGCTTATTTCCCATGAATGAGTGGATAAACGTAAGCCTCAGTGGGACGCGTAGATGGAGGCTCGGATTGAGAGTCTTGGTCTGTTCCGCATAGGCTATGGACTTATCACTCTCCCCTCGTAAGTATTACTGGGATCTCGACCTAAGCCAAACTAAAGCGATATTTCTTTGGTTCCGGGATTCAAAATGTTTAAAGAGATGAAGAAAATAATTTTGTTTTTGTTTTCATGGACGTATGAAACGAAAAGCTCGCTATATGAATACGCGAAGAGGCTTCATACATAAGTCTGTTTACGTTTTTGGTTTCACACACATTCTCTCAAATTCTGATAATTTAATGACATCAAGCGAAAAACACAAATATTTTTTTTCAAATTTTGATCATTGTTATAGAGCTATTTAGTGCGCAAGCTTACAAAACAGTTGCGAAGTCAAAATTTTGTTCACGGACGTATGAATATTTTTTCGGCCAATCAGAACGTTCGTTTAGATAAACGAATCCTAACAATTAATTTATTACAACAAGAACAAAACTGTTGTTTATTCTAGAAAAAAGAAGCCATCACTAGATTTATTTCGAATCTAAACGACGTTATTTTACAAAATTTATGGCCGGTAGCATGTAACATTAAAGAAGTATTGTTTGTGGGCGACCATGTAAGGGTGTTCCGTGTAAACGATTTTTTTTTTCATTATTTATTTAGTTTTTCGAGCATTTAGATATTGCCATTGATTATGTTTTCTATATAAAATAATTAAATGCTTCGCTGAATATATTAAAACATGGCAGAAACAAAACCGTGTCGTATACAATACAATACAATATACTTTAATTACGTAATAAGGCCTCAGACCCAAAATACAAACATGCATTCATTGTAATTACAATCCAAAGTGATGTGACAAGTTCAAATATTTTCTACCAGCTTTGAAACATACAGTCCTAATTGTTTAATTATTGATGGGTTTTCACATTGAAAAATTCGTATAAGATTTCTCTGCTAGGATTTGACAATTACCAGGGGAAAAGATGTATATCGCGAATAGATTTAAACTTTTCACAAAGAAAGCATGGTATTCGTCTTCTAAGATCAAAATATCTTTAGGAATAAAGCAGCCGCCGTCATAGCGCAGTTGGTAGCGCCTCGGACTGTCAATCTAAGGGTCCCGGGTTCGATTCCCGACGGCGACACTCATCCCTTCCGACTATTTGTCTCCCACCAATGGGTCGATAATCGTAGACCTATGTGGGATAGCAGCTGGAGGCTAGGAAAGGATGTAATGGCGGTACTGGTGTGAGAAATACCAGGAATCCATTGTTAGGTGCTCCAGCCGCCGCGAAATAGCTGAAAGATTGATGAAAGCGGCGTAAAACCCCATTCAAACAAGCAAACGAATAAAGCAATGGGTACAAACTGTATCTTTTCTGTTCATAATAGTGTAGTGGTAGAGAACTGCTACATCTTAACAAATGAATTAATAAAATCAAATAAAAAATGGTCTAATATAAGTTATCGCAATTTCATTTCGGTAAGATACCAGATGGTTGAGTTAATAGATTATTATTCAATCCCACTTTTTTGGCACGATGAATAAATGAAGATATGCTTCCATAGTCCACACTTTCTTTTTCAATTTGGGGCATTTTGGAGTGTCTGCTAATATCGTTTGGTTTAGGCAAAAGGATAATTGCTCTTGCACTGTTACCACTATCTAGATAATTGGCAGGTTGAGACTGTCAACCAAATGACCAGTCGACCAATGAAATCGTTCATTTAGACCAGAAATGAATTTTGAACGCCGACAATTGCCGCCATTTTTGTTAAGATTTTTGCTGGGTTGCGACCAAGACGTCGTAACTACAGCTTATTCAAGCTCTAGTTACGACGTTTAGGTCATCACCTAACTGTTCATATTTTTGTTGCATGCTGCTCGACATAAATATTGCAAAATAACGCCGATAAAAATCGAAGCGTAACTTCCTGTTAGAGTCAACAGGTGTGACCAACGCAGTAAGTGGGCGGGGCCAGCGATCGATCAATTTGCTGATCGGATCTGTCAATCAAATTAACGATATACCAATCAAATCATACATTTAGCCATTTATCTGAAGCGTTTTAGTTAGTTTGGCGCCTTTAACGTTGTAAGTATAACTTATTTAAGCTGTAGTTAAACGTTTAGGTCACCATCCAACGATTTGTCTAATAATGTATTGCCCCTGCAAAACATTGTACTAAATAAATGTCATTGAATACCACAGTGGAAAAGCAATATTGGAGCTCAGTAGCGTAGCCAGCGAGCCGTCAAATTATAAAGGCCTACCTTGATTTGTTTGTAACTAGTTCACAGACATTTTATCTCCTTCTCATTATACATTTGGATCTGCTTTTCCCTCTCATATTGACATTTTTAAGCATTTTCAAATCCATTCAATACTCGATTCGAGGCTTGGTTAAGGGACACTTGAGCATTTTGTATATAAGGTTTATTTGAAAGAACTTTGAAGGCTCGAATGAACCCGCAACTCAGATAGATAAAATATTACTCAATTACAAGACGGCAAAATTTTAGACTGGTCCAAATCAAAAGGAGTTGCAGAAGACAATTTAAAGCTAATGGAATTTTAGATTTTTTCAACTTTCTGGATATAAAACATTGTGTTAAATGAAGAAATTCCTTGTTACGACCAATTTTCTTATTTTACAAAACGTTTTCCAAATTGTTTTTCTTGGGGCGTCCAAAAGCGTCGCTGTGTGGAAATGGGTTAAGAAGTGGGTTTGGTTGAACTCCGATGAAGCATTTGTTAAAGCTAATTAACATTGGCGCTTAAATGCGCAAATATGTACTTCTATTAAATAAATAAATGACCTCTATGATATCTTGTGAATTCAAAAATATATACTCCTTAAGATTCATTATTAACCTTTCGAACGGCCAATAACATACAAGTATAGCATGTTTTTTCGACGTCATTTATCACTTATTTCATTTTGAATCAATGCTTTTTTTTTTCGTTTTGTTTATTTTAAAGTAACTATAAAGCTGTACAGCACGCATCTAGTTTCAGGGATTCAAATTACGAAAGGCGGGTGATAATTTCATAATTACACATTTTATATTTCAAACTTCATCCATATCAACTATGAAGAGAGAAGTTTGAAGATTGAAGCGTAAATTTGTGAAAGGTGAATGGTGAAGTATAAATGAAAACTATTTTTCGCGTGATACGTCTGATCGTCCGATGTTTACACTTTAAACTTTACAATTCACACTTCAAACTTCATCTTTCATATCTCTCGCTTTAACCCATGCTCACACAATGACGCCTTTTGATGCCCCCAGAAAAGTAATTGGGAAAATGTTGTGTGAAATGAAGAAATTGCTTGTAACAAGCAATTACTTCATTTTCCACCATGTTTTCTACCCAGATTAAGTTTTTAGGTTTATACCATAATGAAACAACAAAAGATATATCCTCTTCATTTCTTTATTGCATAGAACATCATATATATGAATGCACAATTGAAACGAGAGTCAATATGCTTTTATGTAGATAAAAATTATACGATGAACAAAAAATATTTAATTGACGGATCGCTAACAGCGCCGACTGAATTCCTACAATGCAGTTTGACTAAGATATCAAAAGACCTTGGTTTGCAAAATATACGGTCTAGAAATTTAAAACAAAAACAAAATAGTTAATTTGCGATCTAACCTTCGGAACTACAGCTTGAATAAGTAGTAGTTTAGCATTTAAGTCACAAAACCAACAAAAAAGCTTGGCCTAAATGTTGGAGTAAAGGAGTGATCTGATTGGTGAATAGATTTAAATTGACAGCGGCGATCCGTCACCAGACCAAGAACTGACTTGTACATATACTATGCGACATTTTTAAAGTAATCTGATACATTTGGCCACTTGTTTCAATCTGTATGAAATTATAACATTGCTCAAATTATATAAATGGGATAATTTGCTGAAAAAAAATAAGTCGATGGATTTCCACACATATTTATGAAAGAAAATGGAGGTTTTGAAAATTCTTTTCTAGCGAAATTGGCATAACATGGACCAAAAATGTTAAATTAGGAGTAAAAGTTACACCGTGTATAAACATTTCAATAAAAAAATACTTCATATAACCCAAAAGTCAGGAAAAGGTGTTCGTAAAAGTGGTTTTTAGTTTACCGCTTGAAAGGTTTATTTGAAACATTACAAAACGTACCTTTAATATTACAAAGAAAATATTACACAAGTGTATAAATCAAAGTACTGAAAGTACTATAAGCTAGCAAAGCATGGTTGAATTTAGAAAATATTTCCCTTGTTGGGTAGAAAACATTGTGTACATTGAAAAAATTGCTTGTTACAAGCAATTTCTTCATTATCCACAATGTTTTCCAAAGCCTTTTCTCTAAATGCTTAAAAAGCGGAATCGGGTGGAAATGGGTTAAATAGCATGCTTTTGACAGACTTCTCTACAATTTTAATAGAGTTGCAATATTCCTGAAATATAAAAGAACTATTTTTTATGGCATAGGCATTCCAAAGATTTGGTGGTTAAGCCTCCAGTGGCGGTTTGCACTCGTTGAACTTTGAGAAGACCTCAAAATTTGTCAGTTAACTTAAGCTATCAAAGATGACGCTTTGCTAGTTAAAATGAAAATGTACTGAAACCTACTGTAACGCCTTATCGTTACCGATTGATTGATTGATTCTTTGTTTTAATTTGCATAAATTGACGTCATGTTAGAAATGGCGCTTTATGTTGTAATGAAAAGCATAAATCGATTTTGTAGAATCACGCAGCCATCAATAGAAAATAGTGTTGAAATAAATCCAATTGCTTCCTCCGCTCACTTACTTACTTACTTTATGTTGTAATGAAAGGCATAAATCGATTTTGTAGAATCACGCAGCCATCAATAGAAAATAGTGTTGAAATAAATCCAATCGCTTCCTCCGCTCACTTGCTTCGTTAGCCGCGCCCATTGACTCCGGCAGGAAGTCCAGCTTCTTAATTTAAATGGCGTTATTTTGCAAAATCTATGACCAGTGGCATGTAACAAAAAATCAGTATAGTTGGGTGGCGACCTAAACGTCGTAAATACAGCCTGAATAGGCTGCAGGTAAGATGTTTAAGTCGCAAAACCAACTAAAAAAAGCTTAAAAAACGGCCAAATATTTCCAAAAAATAGAAAGGGGTAAGGATGCTATGAATACTAAAAATAACAGGAATTCATAGGTTTAAATCTTTCCCTTTCCTGTTCAATCCCCTGTTTTTACGCCCCAATTTCTTCTTTTAACACAATATTTTCTACCCTACTGATTTATTTTTTAATATAAATCCAATTTAAATTTTCATCTGCAAAACCTTTGAATTTGGACAGGTCTTAAATAATGCAAAATAGGGAAGGATTAACATAACCAAAGATGCTTTTGGAACAAAATCATTGCATCACTAGATATACGAACTTCGACGATCATGACAATTATTTGTTTTCAGAAGAATCACAACATTATTGATTTGCACGTGTTCCGGTCCTGAATGACGGATCGCGTATTTCAATAAAAGAATTAATTGACCAAGCAATTATGCGTTTAGACGAAACTATCTTTGGATTCCAATAGTGGTCGACATTAATGTCATGTATTCTTGCTGGTTTGGCGACTAAAACGGCGTAACTACAGCTTATTGACATGCCGGTTCATGCCTTTTGAATGATTATGTGACCTCTGAGTGTTACTGGTTTATTGATTGGCTTGAAATTGACCAATCGCTTGTTTCGCCCGCTTAATCCGTAAACATCGTCCACTGACTCCAACAGGGACTCCCACTTCTATTTAAACCCTTTCCCTCACGACAAAATTTTAGACTGATCCAAATTGAAAAGAAATTGCAGACGACAATTTCAAGTAAATGGAATTCTTATTTTCTTCCTCTTTTTGCGTAAGAAACATTGTTGATAATGAAGAAATTGCTTGTATCCAGCAATTTCTTCATTATCAACGATGCTTTCCAAAGATTTTTTCGGGGGGGCGTAAAAAGGAGGGATTGTGTGGAAATTGATTAAACTGCGATATTTTGAAAAAATTATGGCCTGTATCATGTAACAAAAAGGGGGAATGTTGGTTTGCTGCCAATAAGAGCTTGAATAAGAAAAATGGTGGCCAATGTAGGATTTCAAAACTTATGTCTGGTCTAAATGAATGATTTCATTGGACGAATGGTTATTTGATTGACAGCTTCGATTGGTCGGTTTTGCTCGATTGTTGTTTTTGTTATTATCATAATTCAGTACCAAGTCATACAATATTATGATATTTCGTCGGATCAATTCTATAACCTGGTAGCTGCAATATCAATAAAGCTGTAGTTACGTGTTTTTCAATAACGCCGACGACAATTTCCTATAGAATTATATGCTCTGTAAATACTATTGAATATGGGTGTGTCTAGTTAGGGTTCGTGGGCCAATATGGTGTGTGGGAGTGCTGAATTTGGTTTGGGTCGTTGCGTGTATACATTGTATATGTATTCTTGATTGTGAGGCTATATTCATGCTCGAATGTGCGGCTATATGCTTTCTTGAATATGCGGCTATATGCATTCTTGAATGTGCGGCTAAATGCATCCTTGAATGTCCAACTATATGCATTTTGAATGTGCTGGTATATGCATTCTTAAATAGGCGACTATATGCATTCTTGAATGTGCGGTTATATGTATTCTTAATTGTGCGGGATTTGAACCTTCGACCCCAGGTTCGCCATTTGCCTATGAACCATGGACTTCACAAACCACGGACTCCATATACGTTTACCAAGCGATTTTGGTGAAATGCAAATGCGTTGAAGCTTTTTTTTTTGTGAAAACAAATATAAAAAAAGGTTAAGCCTCTTTCTGGAATATGAAAATCATGAAAAAAAAACTTGAACGACACATCCTGCTCTGCAGAGCAGTATTGATCAGAAAAATTCCTATTTGACGTGCGTAATTTAAACAATGACCCTGTGATCCCGAGGCCATTGTTTTACCAATTAACTAATGACTTCAATCATCTTCATTTCTGAGATTCTATACCTGCATGACATGAGATGGAGCTGACATCTACAAATATTTGCTTTGAGGAGGAACCGGATGGTCAAGGGAACTAAAATATACATTCTAAGGTCAAAGATCACCGTAAAATATTGAGCAAAAAATCTACGACAAACGATCCATTTTCGATCTACCTAGGAGCGTAATTTAACGAATATTAGTAGAGCGACTAGGGCCTGTTCATCCTTGTCTTAATTAGAAATATCCTTATATTCTCTATTTAATACAATAACTTTTTTTCCGAATCAAAATAGGCAATCTTTTTACATTATCTCTTTTGTTACAAAGATATAGATAAGAAATGTCATATATCAACTCATTATCTGTATAATTGAATATGAACTCACTCATTCACGCGAAAAGGGGCCCATGCTAACAACAAATGTAATCAAGGATTTGTGATACAAATATAAATGCACGTTAAGGGAAAATGACTATTCTGTAAATGAATAAAAATGTGTCCATCCTTGTAAGCCTGCACTTATCGAGCAGGCCTACAAGGGTTGGTGTTTTCATCGAGGTTGGAATATGGTCCTTTTCCACATGACGGGTACCAAACGAGAATATGTTTTGACCATGTTGACTATGTTAAACGCAATTGCATTGAAGGAAAGGGTCCAATCCTTTTTACTTCGTTTTTTTTTTTTTTTTTTTTTAATTTATGATTTAATTTCAGTTAATTCAGTATCTTTGTGTCGGACATTCAATCGAGAGGTCCAGGGTTCCCCGGTCGTGGCAAATATCCTTTCCGAGTTTGTTTCCCATGAATGGGTGGATAATCGTAAGCCTCAATGGCATGCGTAAATGGAGGCTCGGAATGAGAGACTTGCTTGTTACGAACTGCGCAATGATCATGGTCATCTAAATCGGTACCGAATATTTATAAAAGGTCTGTTCTGTCATAGGCTGTGTGGACTTATCACTCTCCCCTCGTAAGTATTACTGGGATCTCGACCTAAGCCAAACTACAGCAATATTTCTTTCGTGCCGGGATTCAAAATGTTTAAAGAGACGAAGAGAATATTTTTGTTGTTGTTTTCATGGACGTATGAAACGAAAAACCTAATCACGCTATATGAATACGCGAAGAGGCTTCATAAATAAGTCTGCTTACGTTTTTCGTTTCACACACGTTCTCTCCAATTCTGATAATTTAATGACATCAAGCGAAAATAAAATACACATCTTTTTTTTCAGATTCTGATCATTTTTATAGTGCTATTTAGTGCAAAACAGTTCTGAAGTCAAAATTTTGTTCATTGTTCATGGACGTTTGAATATTTTTTCGGCCAATCAGAACATTCGTTTTAGATAAGCGAAACTTAACAATTAAATAATTACAACAAGAACAAAACTGTTGTTTATGCTAGAAAAAAGAAGCCGTCACTAGATTTTTTTCGAATTTAAACGGCGTTATTTTGCAAAATCTATGGCCGGTAGCATGTAACATAAAACAAGTATTGTTGGTGGGCGACCATGTAAGGGTGTTCCATGTAAACGATTTTTTTTCATTATTTATTTAGTTTTTCGAGCATCTAGATATGGTCATTGATTATATTTTCAAAATGAAGTAAATAAATGCTATGCTGGATATATTCAAATATGACAGATATAAACCGTGTCGTATACATTACAATACAATATACTTTAATTACGTAATAAGGCCTCTGACCCAAAATACAAACATGCATTCATTGTGATTACAATCCAAAGTGATGTGACAAGTTCAAATATTTTCTACCAGCTTTGAAACATACAGTCCTAATTGTTTCAATATTTAAAGCGTTGAGAATAAGATTTGAAAAAATTAAGAAGTGTTGTTATTGTTTGCACATGGTAGTTTTGCCCTTTTCCTGAAGTCCTATAACATGATTATCTTCGGCGCCCTGTAGTCGCGCGATTACCTTATTCGTTATTCGGCTTTAGAACCATAAATTAAGTAAAAAAAGATCAAACTGGAAGCTAGATGACACTTGTTAAAGGTAAGATATGTCATTATTGATTTAAACTTGTAAATAACGACATAATAGAGCGTAATTAATTAGTAAATAAGTAGAAACCGGATGTTGATCTGTTTACATTAAAATATCGAAATCTTCTACTTTCGTTTTGCATCTATTTGAATTTTATTGAGTAAAAGCTGTAAATCCCACAATAATCGCGTTTGCTTGATCCTTAGAATGTTTTAAAACACTGGGCGGTGTGATTATTGTAAAAATGCATTTGCGACCTGAGCCATATTTGTAAACATTGCTTATCTATGGTCACATGACTATCACATGTCACTTGAGATCACGTGATTACCAAACACGGGACGGCGAATCACAAAAAAACAACAAATTACTACGCTAATTTTTATCTTATTTTTCAATAATTTAAAGCAAAAAAATGGTTTAGAAGTCTCTAAATGAATTTTTATATCATCCTTTACATGTGCTATATTATTCTCTTCGGCTACAACTAACTGATTGTCCGTGGCAAGCTGAGATGAGAAGTAACCCGAGGTGTATTCATATCTAAGAGATCACTTGATATGTGTTAACAAGAAGCCCGAAATGAGATTGTCTTGTGTTCATTTTACGGTTTTGGTATATCTAAGTTGGAATTGCTCCGCATTCCTATTTACAAATGGTATAATATAAGTTATTGCAATTTCATTTCGGTAAGATACCAGATGGTTGAGTTTATAGATTAACATTCAATCCCGCTTTTTTTTGGCACGATAAATAGATGTAGATATGCTTCCATTGTCATTTTTTCAATTTCTGGGCATTTTGGAGTGTCTTCTAATATCGTTTGGTTTAAGCAAAAGGATTATTGCTCTTGCACTGCTACCACTATCTAGATAATTGGCAGGTCGAGACTGTGAATCAAATGACCAGTCGACCAATAAAATCGTTCATTTTGACCAGAAATGAATTTTGAACTCCGACAATTGCGGCCATTTTTGTTTAGATTTTCTTTTTTGGGGGGGGGGTTTCGTCGTAACTACATTTATTCAAACTCTAGTTACGACGTTTAGGTCGTCACCGAACTGTTCACATTTTTGTTGCATGCTGCTAGACATAAATATTGCAAAATAACGCTGATAAAAACTTCCTGTTACAGTCAATAGACGTGCCAAAGCAGTAAGTGGTCGGATCGAGTTTATCAAATTAACGATATACCAATCAAATCATACATTTAGCCATTTATTTGAAGCGTTTCGTTAGTTTGGCGCCTTTAACGTTGTAACTACAACTTATCTAAGTCAACATCCAACGATTTGTCTAATAATGTATTGCCCTTGCAAAACATTGTACTAAATTATGTTATTTAATACCAGAGTGGAAATGCAATGTTGGAGCTAAGTAGCTTGACCAGCGATCCGTCAAATTATTAAAGCCTAACTTGATTTGTTTGTAACTAGTTCACATGTATTTAACTTTCTTCTCATTATTATACATTTGGGTCTCCTTTTCCCTGTCATATTGACATGTTTAAGCATTTTATATCCATTCAATACTCTATTCGAGCCTTGGACACATGAGCTTTTTGTATATAAGGTTTATTTGAAAGAACTTTGAAGGCTCGAATGAACCCGCAACTCAGATAGATAAAATATTACCCAATTACCAGATGGCAAAATTTTAGACTGGTCCAAATGAAAAGGAGTTGCAGACGACAATTCAAAGTTAATGGAATTTTAGATTTTTTTCAACTTTCTGGATATAAACATTGTGTTAAATGAAGAAATTCCTTGTTACGACCAATTTCTTTATTTTACACAATGTTTTCCAAATTGTTTTTCTTGAGTGCGTCCAAAAGCGTCATTGTGTGGAAAAGGGTTAAGAACTGGGGTTGGTTGAACTCCGATGAAGCTTTTGTTAAAGTTAATTAACACTTGCGTTTATATGCGCAAATATATACATGTATTTAATAAATAGATGACCTCTATGATACCTTGTGAATTCAAAAATATATCGGCGTTGTCTTTCTAAAACCTCGTAACTACAGCTTTATTCAAGCTGTAGTTACGTAGTTTTAGAACGACAACGACGATATATCCCTTAAGATTCATTATTAAACTTTCGAACGGCCAAAAACATACAAGTATAGCATGTTTTTTCGACGTCACATATCATTTATTTCATTTTGAATCAATACATATTTTTTTTCGTTTTGATTTTTGACTTTTGGTATTTTAAAGGTACTATTAAGCTGTACAGCACGCAACTTGTTTCAGGGATCCAAATTACGAAAGGCGGGTGATAATAACATAATTTCAACTTTCTCAATTTCATAATTTCAACTTTCTCAAACTTAATTCATATCAACTTTGAAGAGAGAAGTTTGAAGATTGAAGCGTAAATTTGTGATGGGTGAGGTGTGAATAAAAGTCATTTTTCGCGTGATACGTCTGATCGTCCTATCTTTTCACTTCAACCTTCACAATTCACACTTCAAATTTCATATTTCACCTCTCTCACTCTAACCCATGCTCACACAATGACGCTTTTTGACGCCACCAGAAAAGTAATTGGGAAAATGTTGTGTGAAATGAAGAAAGTGCTTGAAACAAGCAATTACTTCATTTTCCACAATATACCCAGATTAAGTTTCTCGGTTCATACCTCAATGAAAATGACAAGAGAAATATCGTCTTCATTTCTTAATTGCATAGAACCACATATATGAATGCACAAATGAAACATGAGTAAATATACTTTTATTTCGATAAAAAATGACGAATCGCTGACAGCGCCGATTGATTTCCTTCAATGCAGTTTGACTAAGATATCAAACGACGTCGGTTTGCAAAATATACGGTCTAGAAATTTAAACAAAAAGAAAATAGTTAATTTGCGATCTTACGGAACTATTGCTTGGATAATCAGTAGTCCCAAAGCCAACAAAAATGCTTGGCATAAATGTCAGAGTAAAAGAGTGATCTGATTGGTGAATAGATTTATATTGACAGCGGCGATCCGTCTTCAGAGCATAAACTAACATATGCATATACTAGGCGACACTTTTGAAGTAGTCTGATACATTTGGCTACTTGTTTCAATCTGTATGAAATTATAACATTGTTCAAAGTATATAAATAGGGTAATTTGCTGGAAAAAAATGTCGATGGCTTCCCACGCATATTTCGGAGAAAATTCCTTTTCTAACGAAATTGACTTGACAAGGACAAAAAATGTTAAATAAGGAGAAAAATTTACATCGTGTATAAACATTTCAATAAAAACAAAAAAGAGAAAAATACTTCATATAACACACATGTTAAGAAAACGCGTTCTCAAATGTGATTTTTAGGTTAACGCTTGAAAGGTTTATTGATTTTATCAGAAATTTGATGATTGTCAAATAATCGGCCAATCGTGATGCCATTCATATAATCAGTCGAACAGTGATTTAATTCGTTTAGACTTAAAGTTAACCTTGAATTCAAACATTGACCGCCTTTTATATGAAGTGTTTGTTGTTGTTTTTGGTTTCTGTTTTGTTTTGTTTGTTTTAATTTGTTTGATTGGTTGATTTTTATTATTTTTATTTTTTTTTTTTTTTTTTTTTTTTTTTTTTTTGAATCTCGCTTAGATATTTCACGGTGATATTTTGCAAAATCTATAGCCATCAGCATGTCACAAAGAAGTAAAATGGTTGGTCGACGACATAAACGTCATAACTACAGTTTGAATAAGCTGTTGTAACGACGTATAAGTCGCTAAACCAACAAAGAAGCTTAAAATGGCGGCAAAAACTCATTTCTTATCTCAATGAATGAGTTCATTGGTCGACTGGTTATTTGATCGACAGCTCTAATTGGTCAGTTGTTCTCATCTAAAACATATAAATTATATAATAAAAAATATTTCATGACAACTCATATACCATAGGATCTTGTCGGTTAGTGCTTTAATTCGTAAGACTGAACGATGCTTAACAACATATATAAGAGAGATGTAATATTGGCGAAGAAATAAAAAAAACTTGTATGAGCCGTCGGTCAGTGACAATTCCCTTCATTTAACCTTTTTGAGGGCCAATATGAGAGTTTCAATTACAGGGTTCAAAACATGTCTAATTAGTTTTATTCATTTATAGATACAAAAGGTAACATTGAGTTTATTCTTTTGTACATGTTTTTCTAGTTAATCAAGTTCAGGAATACATCGACCGTCACACGAATAAAGGACCAAATATCAGAAATAAGCGATCGGATCAAGCACAGGTCAATCCTGGTTGGTTCTAAATATTAAAACAATAATAAATGATTCGTTATTATTTCCGTCTATCAAGATTGAAGAGTTTGATTGGCTGATTTTTTACTATTTTTTTCATGCAGCAAAGCGTCAGCTTTGATAGCTTAAGTTAACAGACAAAATTTTGTCAACTTCTCAAAGTTCAACGAGTGCAAACTGCCACTGGAGGCTTAAACACTAAATCCATAGAATGCCTACGACATAAAAAGTAGTTCGAATGTATATCAGGAATATTGCAAACTTAATTCAAATTGTAGAGAAACTTTCAAAAGAATGCCTTTTAACCCATTCCCACTCAATTCCGCTTTTGAAGCATCTCAAAAATAAAGCATTGGAAAACATTGTGGACAATGAAGAAATTGCTTGTTACATGCAATTTCTTCAATGTCCACAATGTGTCCTACCCAACAAGAGAAATATTTTCTAAAATCAACCAACTTGAAATTGTCGTCTGCAACTTCTTTCAATTTGAACCAGTCTGAGCTTTTGTCATGTTATAATCGATTAACTCCTGGGTTACTTTAACCTCGTTTATGTATAATGATAACCTTTTGCAAAGAAGATTACTTAACCAAACTATTCTTTGCTAGCTTACAGTTATTTCAGTACTTTGATTTAGTATGCCTGCGCACAAAGTAACTCACTATCTCCAGATGTCGAGTTGAATGCGGTACCAGCTGATTCATCTGGATACAGTCAACGTACGTGTACTACGATTTTCTATCTGTAACCCACAAATACATACTCGACTCCGTCCGGGATTCGAACCAGGGACTTCTCTGCCCAGAAGCAAGCGCTCTTCAACATCGCTTTAAAATCTAGGTTTTACGACAAGGCAGTATAAGGACCCCGTATATACTACCCGGCTACATGATCCCCTCGACCAGTCTAAAATTTTGTCGCCTGATAATGGGTTGATTGGCGGATCAAGTTGTCAATCAAATAACCAGTCGACCAATGAAATCGTTCAATTAGACCTATAACGAATTTTGAACTCCAACAATGGCCGCCATTTTTCGAGTTATTGTGTTGGTTTGGCTACTAAAACGTCGTAATTACAGCTTATTCCAGCTGTAGTTACGACGCTTAGGTCGCCATACAACTGCTCACATTTTGTTTGCCTGCTGTTTACCATAAATCTTGCAAATTAACGCCGTTAAAAATACAAGCGGAACTTCCTGTTGGGACCAATAGGTGTGGCCAACGCAGTAAGAGGGCGGGGCCAGCGATTGGTCAATTGGCTGATCGAATCTATCAATCAAAATATCGATATACCATTCAAAACATAGATTAAGCCATTTATGTCAAGCTTTTTGGTTAGTTTGGCGCCTTAAACGTTCTAAGTATACTTTGGTAAAACGTTTAGGTCACCATCCAACGATTTGTCTAATAATTCATGTCCCTTGCCAAATTTTATACAAAATTGTGTCATTTATTACCACAGCGGAAATGAAATATCGAAGCTCGGTAGGCGTGGCCAGCGATCCGTCAAATCATTAAAGAATATTTTGATTTGTTTGTAACTAGTTCACAGACATTTAACCTTCTTATTATACATTTGGGTCTCCTTTTCCCTCTCATATTGACATTTCTAAGCATGTGTTTTATTTTCTATATCCATGCGATACTTTTTTCGAGCCTTGGTTGAGGGAGCTTTTTGTATACAAAATTTACTTGAAAGAACTGCGAAGGCTGGAAATGAACTTATAGCTAAGAAAGATAAAAAATTAAGAACCGAGGTTGACAGAACTCAAATGAAGCTTTTGTTATAGTTAATTAACATTGGCGTTTATATGCGCAAATATATATCTATTAAATAGATGACCTCTTTAATATCTTGTGAATTCAAAAATATATATTCCTTAAGATTCAGTATTAACCTTTTGAACGGCCAAAAACATACAACTATAGCATGTTTTTTCGACGTGACATATCATTTATTTCATTTTGAATCAATACATTTTTTTTTCAATTTGTTTTTTGACTTTTGTATTTTAAAGGTAGTTTAAAGCTGTGCATCTTGTTTCAGGGTCCAAATTACGAAAGACGGGTGAGCACTTCAACTTTTTCAACTTTTGTGATGGGTTAAGGGTGAAGTATGAATAAAAGCTACTTTTCGCGTGATACGTCCTATGTTTGCACTTCAAACTTTACAATTTACACTTCAACTTCATCTTTCACATCTCTCTCTTTAACCCATTCCCTAACGATGACATTCTTTGACGCCCCCCAGAAATATAATTGGGGAAATATTGTGTAAAATGAAGAAATTGCTTGTAACAAGCAATTTCTTCATTTTCCACAATATCTTCTACCCAGATTAAGTTTTTAGGTGCATACCTCAATGAAACAACAAAATATGTATCCTCTTCATTTCTTAATTGCATATAACAACATATATATGAAACGAGAATTAATATGCTTTTCTGTAGATAAAAATTATACGATGGTCAAAAATATTTAATTGACGGATCGCTGACAGCGCCGATTGATTTCCTACAATGCTGTTCGGCTAAGATATAAAACGACGTTGGTTTGCAAAATATACGGTCTAGAATTTAAAACAAGAAGAAAATAGTTAATTTGCGACCTTACCTTCGGAATTATAGCTTGAATAAGTAGTAGTTTAGCATTTAAGTCACAAACCCAACAAAATGCCTGGCATAAATGTTGGGGTTTATTATTCATTCCCGGTGTAAAGGAGTGATTTAATTGGTGAATAGATTTAAATTGACAGCGGCGATCGGTCATCAAAACATGAACGAGGTTATGCATTTACTTTGCGACACTTTTAACGTAATCTGATTCATTTTGCCACTTGTTTCAATCTTTATGAAATTATAATATTGTTCAAATTATATAAATGGGACAATTTGCTGAAAAAAATAAGTCGATGGCTTTCCACACATATTCGCATAACATGGACCAAAAAATGTTAAATTAGGAGTAAAAGTTATACCGTGTATAAACATTTCAATAAAAAAAAAAAGAAAATAAAAAAATAATGTAATAACCCAAAGGTCAAGAAAAGGTGTTCGTAAAAGTGGTTTTTAGTTTATCGCTTGAAAGGGTTCTTTGAAACATTACAAAACGTACCTTTAATATTACACAGAAAATATTACACAAGTGTATAAATCAAAGTACTGAAAGTACTATAAGCTAGCAGAGCATGGTTGAATTTAGAGAATATTTCCCTTGTTGGGTAGAAAACATTGTGTACATTGAAAAAAATGCTTGTTACAAGCAATTTCTTCATTGTCCACAATGTTTTCCAAAGCCTTTTCTCTAAATACTTAAAAAGCGGAAACGGGTGGGAATGGGTTAAATAGCATGCTTTTGACAGACTTCTCTACAATTTGAATAGAGTTTGCAATATTCCTGAAATATAAAAGAACTATTTTTTATGGCATAGGCATTCCAAAGATTTGGTGGTTAAGCCTCTAGTGGCGGTTTGCACTCGTTTAACTTTGAGAAGACCTCAAAATTTGTCAGTTAACTTAAGCTATCAAAGATGACGCTTTGCTAGCTAAAAATGAAAATGTACTGAAACCTATTGTAACGCCTTATCGTTACCGATTGATTGATTGATTCTTTGTTTTAATTTGCATAAATTGACGTCATGTTAGAAATGGCGCATAAATCGATTTTGTAGAATCACGCAGCCATCAATAGAAAATAGTGTTGAAATATATCCAATCGCTTACTCCGCTCTCTTACTTCGTTAGCCGCGCCGCGCCCATTGACTCCGGCAGGAAGTCCAGCTTCTTAATTTAAATGGCGTTATTTTGCAAATTCTATGACCAGTGGCATGTAACAAAAAATCAGTATAGTTGGGTGGCGACCTAAACGTCGTAAATACGGCTTGAATAGGCTGTTGGTAAGATGTTTTAGTCGCAAAACAAACTAAAAAAAGCTTAAAAACGGCCAAATATTTCCAAAAAAATAGAAAGGGGTAAGGATGCTATGAATAATAAAAATCACAGGAATTAATAGGTTTAAATCTTTCCCTTTCCTGTTCAATCCCTTGTTTTTACGCCCCAATTTCTTCTTTTAACACAATATTTTCTACCCTACTGATTTATTTTTTAATATAAATCCAATTTAAATTTTCACCTGCAAAACCTTTGAATTTGGACAGGTCTTAAATAATGCAAAATAGGGAAGGATTAACATAACCAAATTTTGGAACAAAATCATTGCATAACTATCTATACGAACTTCGACGATCATGACATTTATTTGTTTTCAGAAGAAACACAACATTATTGATTTGCACGTGTTCATTCTGAATTGACTGATCGCGTATTTCAATCAAAGAATTAATTGACCAATCAATTATTCGTTTAGACGAAATGAACTTTGGATTCCATTAGTGGTCGACATTAATGTCATGTATTCTTGCTGGTTTGACGACTAAAACGGCGTAACTACAGCTTATTGACATGCCGGTTCATGCCTTTTGAATGATTATGTGACCTCTGAGTGTTACTGGTTTATTGATTGGCTTGAAATTGACCAATCGCTTGTTTCGCCCGCTTAATCCGTAAACATCGTCCACTGACTCCAACAGGGACTCCCACTTCTATTTAAACCCTTTCCCTCACGACAAAATTTTAGACTGATCCAAATTGAAAAGAAATTGCAGACGACAATTTCAAGTAAATGGAATTCTTATTTTCTTCCTCTTTTTGCGTAAGAAACATTGTTGATAATGAAGAAATTGCTTGTATCCAGCAATTTCTTCATTATCAACGATGCTTTCCAAAGATTTTTTCGGGGGGGGGCGTAAAAAGGAGGGATTGTGTGGAAATTGATTAAACTGCGATATTTTGAAAAAATTATGGCCTGTATCATTTAACAAAGGGAGGGAATGTTGGTTTGCTGCCAATAAGAGCTTGAATAAGAAAAATGGTGGCCAATGTAGGATTTCAAAACTTATGTCTGGTCTAAATGAATGATTTCATTGGACGAATGGTTATTTGATTGACAGCTTCGATTGGTCGGTTTTGCTCGATTGTTGTTTTTGTTATTATCATAATTCAGTACCAAGTCATACAATATTATGATATTTCGTCGGATCAATTCTATAACCTGGTAGCTGCAATATCAATAAAGCTGTAGTTACGTGTTTTTCAATAACGCCGACGACAATTTCCTATAGAATTATATGCTCTGTAAATACTATTGAATATGGGTGTGTCTAGTTAGGGTTCGTGGGCCAATATGGTGTGTGGGAGTGCTGAATTTGGTTTGGGTCGTTGCGTGTATACATTGTATATGTATTCTTGATTGTGAGGCTATATTCATGCTCGAATGTGCGGCTATATGCTTTCTTGAATATGCGGCTATATGCATTCTTGAATGTGCGGCTAAATGCATCCTTGAATGTCCAACTATATGCATTTTGAATGTGCTGGTATATGCATTCTTAAATAGGCGACTATATGCATTCTTGAATGTGCGGTTATATGTATTCTTAATTGTGCGGTTATATGTATTCTTGAATGTGCGGGTATATGCATTCTTGAATGATTGTACATGAATCATTATGGTCTAATCAGAATACGTTACAGAAGGAAATTCTAGAGGTTATAAATTTACAGATTAATTGTCAAGTTATATGAAATGTGACAAAATTGCTTCACGTGCCTTCTTCAATTCCATCAGTGTTTTTCCCAAATTAATTTTCTATGGCAGGTGAAAATTCGAGATTATTTAAATAGATAAATTGATTACAGCAAATTCCGACAGGACATTTTACCAGACGCAAAAGACCACAAAAGATAGTAAATTGTCAGAGACATTTGGCTGAGGAAAAATCTCAAAGCATATTTTTTTCACCCACCGACGAAATGACCAATCACGGCAGTCAAACAACGAATCAATCGACCAATCAAACCATTTATTCAGCCCGGACTTGAGCTTTTCAACTCCAACATTGGCCGCCTTTTTCATTTACCTTTTTGTCATGGGTCCGCACAAATGTAAGATGTGTGGGAGTGGGTTAAAAGTCAAAGTTATTTCATTCTGCATCCTTTCTAATTTGTTGCTGGCTGATACTATTTTTCCGCTCCCTCAACAACGGCATTTTTCAGGACGCATTTTACTAGTTTATTTATCTATTTATTCATTATTCATTTCTTCAATTATTTATTTATTTATTTATACATTTATATATTTATTCATTCTTTCTTTTTCTATCTATCTATGTATTAGTCCATGTATAAATTCATTTGGTCATGCAGTTTATCTATTTATATAATTATAGAATTATATAGAAAAGAGGAACGATTTGGTATGTAACAAAAACTTACCCTCGAGTGATGCCTTAGTATAATACTTCTAATGCCATACCATAAAGAAACTTTAATTAAAATCTGGGGATTATTTCTTTTCTTTTATACATGTGTTTGTAGGGGCGGGGTATCATCGATCGTCTGGTCATATTTTTTCTTAGACGAAATGATTGATCGATTTAATGGGGTCTAAGGTCTCTTTTAACGGTATTTCAGTCATATCGTGGCGGCTGGAACATCTAACCATAGATTCCTGGTAATTCTCACACAAGTTCTAGCACAACATTCTTTTTTGAGCCTCCATCTGCTCATCCCACTTAGGCTAAGGTGGGAGACAAATGTCGGAAAGGATATTCGCTACGGCCGGGGATCGATCCCGGGACCATGAATACACAGAAGAAGTGAAAAAGATTCGACCCTTTCCTTCAATACAAATGTGTTTAACACGTCCATAGCATACGATAAATCTCACAAGAGACAGAAACCGAAGAATTGGCTTTGAGCATAAATTGCTGAATAAACTGTAGTTCCGACGTTTAAGTCATCAAATCAACAAAAATATTCCACATCAAAGAAAGCCATTGTTGGTATAATAGTTGGTGTTGGAACTAACCGTCGTAACTACAGCTTGACTTACCTGTAGTTACGACGTTTAAGTCGCCAAAACAGAAAATATAAACGAAAATGGCGGCCAATGACGGCGTTGAAAGCTCAGGTCCGGGCTGAATGAATGATTTGATTAGTCGGTTGAATCTTTGATTGGCAGCCGCGTTTCGACAATTACATATTAGCTGTTAACATACAATGCACCTGGCAGCCACAATTTATTGGCTTGCAACTCTCACAGATATTCATTTAATCTTTTTATGTGCAAACCCATGGTTGTATATTTGAGAAAATATTTTTGAAAAAGAAGAAATTGCCTGTAGCAAGCAATTACTCATTTTCCTAAAATATTTTCTACCACACAGGTTGATTTCATTTCAAATTGCATCCAAATTTCATTTTCGTCTACAACGTCTTTGAATTTGGACCAGTCTAAAGTTTCAAAAACCGGGAAAGGGTTTTACACCTTTGCATAGAGGAACAACGTTATAAAAAAAGTGTTTGGACGGGATTTGAACCTTCGACCCCAGGTTCGCCATTTGCCTATGAACCATGGACTTCACAAACCACGGACTCCATATACGTTTACCAAGCGATTTTGGTGAAATGCAAATGCGTTGAAGCTTTTTTTTTTTGTGAAAACAAATATAAAAAAAGGTTAAGCCTCTTTCTGGAATATGAAAATCATGAAAAAAAAACTTGAACGACACATCCTGCTCTGCAGAGCAGTATTGATCAGAAAAATTCCTATTTGACGTGCGTAATTTAAACAATGACCCTGTGATCCCGAGGCCATTGTTTTACCAATTAACTAATGACTTCAATCATCTTCATTTCTGAGATTCTATACCTGCATGACATGAGATGGAGCTGACATCTACAAATATTTGCTTTGAGGAGGAACCGGATGGTCAAGGGAACTAAAATATACATTCTAAGGTCAAAGATCACCGTAAAATATTGAGCAAAAAATCTACGACAAACGATCCATTTTCGATCTACCTAGGAGCGTAATTTAACGAATATTAGTAGAGCGACTAGGGCCTGTTCATCCTTGTCTTAATTAGAAATATCCTTATATTCTCTATTTAATACAATAACTTTTTTTCCGAATCAAAATAGGCAATCTTTTTACATTATCTCTTTTGTTACAAAGATATAAATAAGAAATGTCATATATCAACTCATTATCTGTATAATTGAATATGAACTCACTCATTCACGCGAAAAGGGGCCCATGCTAACAACAAATGTAATCAAGGATTTGTGATACAAAAATAAATGCACGTTAAGGGAAAATGACTATTCTGTAAATGAATAAAAATGTGTCCATCCTTGTAAGCCTGCACTTATCGAGCAGGCCTACAAGGGTTGGTGTTTTCATCGAGGTTGGAATATGGTCCTTTTCCACATGACGGGTACCAAACGAGAATATGTTTTGACCATGTTGACTATGTTAAACGCAATTGCATTGAAGGAAAGGGTCCAATCCTTTTTACTTCGTTTTTTTTTTTTTTTTTTTTTTTTTTAATTTATGATTTAATTTCAGTTAATTCAGTATCTTTGTGTCGGACATTCAATCGAGAGGTCCAGGGTTCCCCGGTCGTGGCAAATATCCTTTCCGAGTTTGTTTCCCATGAATGGGTGGATAATCGTAAGCCTCAATGGCATGCGTAAATGGAGGCTCGGAATGAGAGACTTGCTTGTTACGAACTGCGCAATGATCATGGTCATCTAAATCGGTACCGAATATTTATAAAAGGTCTGTTCTGTCATAGGCTGTGTGGACTTATCACTCTCCCCTCGTAAGTATTACTGGGATCTCGACCTAAGCCAAACTACAGCAATATTTCTTTCGTGCCGGGATTCAAAATGTTTAAAGAGACGAAGAGAATATTTTTGTTGTTGTTTTCATGGACGTATGAAACGAAAAACCTAATCACGCTATATGAATACGCGAAGAGGCTTCATAAATAAGTCTGCTTACGTTTTTCGTTTCACACACGTTCTCTCCAATTCTGATAATTTAATGACATCAAGCGAAAATAAAATACACATCTTTTTTTTCAGATTCTGATCATTTTTATAGTGCTATTTAGTGCAAAACAGTTCTGAAGTCAAAATTTTGTTCATTGTTCATGGACGTTTGAATATTTTTTCGGCCAATCAGAACATTCGTTTTAGATAAGCGAAACTTAACAATTAAATAATTACAACAAGAACAAAACTGTTGTTTATGCTAGAAAAAAGAAGCCGTCACTAGATTTTTTTCGAATTTAAACGGCGTTATTTTGCAAAATCTATGGCCGGTAGCATGTAACATAAAACAAGTATTGTTGGTGGGCGACCATGTAAGGGTGTTCCATGTAAACGATTTTTTTTCATTATTTATTTAGTTTTTCGAGCATCTAGATATGGTCATTGATTATATTTTCAAAATGAAGTAAATAAATGCTATGCTGGATATATTCAAATATGACAGATATAAACCGTGTCGTATACATTACAATACAATATACTTTAATTACGTAATAAGGCCTCTGACCCAAAATACAAACATGCATTCATTGTGATTACAATCCAAAGTGATGTGACAAGTTCAAATATTTTCTACCAGCTTTGAAACATACAGTCCTAATTGTTTCAATATTTAAAGCGTTGAGAATAAGATTTGAAAAAATTAAGAAGTGTTGTTATTGTTTGCACATGGTAGTTTTGCCCTTTTCCTTAAGTCCTATAACATGATTATCTTCGGCGCCCTGTAGTCGCGCGATTACCTTATTCGTTATTCGGCTTTAGAACCATAAATTAAGTAAAAAAAGATCAAACTGGAAGCTAGATGACACTTGTTAAAGGTAAGATATGTCATTATTGATTTAAACTTGTAAATAACGACATAATAGAGCGTAATTAATTAGTAAATAAGTAGAAACCGGATGTTGATCTGTTTACATTAAAATATCGAAATCTTCTACTTTCGTTTTGCATCTATTTGAATTTTATTGAGTAAAAGCTGTAAATCCCACAATAATCGCGTTTGCTTGATGCCTACAATCCTCCTTAGAATGTTTTAAAACACTGGGCGGTGTGATTATTGTAAAAATGCATTTGCGACCTGAGCCATATTTGTAAACATTGCTTATCTATGGTCACATGACTATCACATGTCACTTGAGATCACGTGATTACCAAACACGGGACGGCGAATCACAAAAAAACAACAAATTACTACGCTAATTTTTATCTTATTTTTCAATAATTTAAAGCAAAAAAATGGTTTAGAAGTCTCTAAATGATTTTTTATATCATCATTTACATGTGCTATATTATTCTCTTCGGCTACAACTAACTGATTGTCCGTGGCAAGCTGAGATGAGAAGTAACCCGAGGTGTATTCATATCTAAGAGATCACTTGATATGTGTTAACAAGAAGCCCGAAATGAGATTGTCTTGTGTTCATTTTACGGTTTTGGTATATCTAAGTTGGAATTGCTCCGCATTCCTATTTACAAATGGTATAATATAAGTTATTGCAATTTCATTTCGGTAAGATACCAGATGGTTGAGTTTATAGATTAACATTCAATCCCGCTTTTTTTTTTGGCACGATAAATAGATGTAGATATGCTTCCATTGTCATTTTTTCAATTTCTGGGCATTTTGGAGTGTCTTCTAATATCGTTTGGTTTAAGCAAAAGGATTATTGCTCTTGCACTGCTACCACTATCTAGATAATTGGCAGGTCGAGACTGTGAATCAAATGACCAGTCGACCAATGAAATCGTTCATTTTGACCAGAAATGAATTTTGAACTCCGACAATTGCGGCCATTTTTGTTTAGATTTTTTTTTTTGGGGGGGGGGGGGTTTCGTCGTAACTACATTTATTCAAACTCTAGTTACGACGTTTAGGTCGTCACCGAACTGTTCACATTTTTGTTGCATGCTGCTAGACATAAATATTGCAAAATAACGCTGATAAAAACTTCCTGTTACAGTCAATAGACGTGCCAAAGCAGTAAGTGGTCGGATCGAGTTTATCAAATTAACGATATACCAATCAAATCATACATTTAGCCATTTATTTGAAGCGTTTCGTTAGTTTGGCGCCTTAAACGTTGTAACTACAACTTATCTAAGTCAACATCCAACGATTTGTCTAATAATGTATTGCCCTTGCAAAACATTGTAATAAATTATGTTATTTAATACCAGAGTGGAAATGCAATGTTGGAGCTAAGTAGCTTGACCAGCGATCCGTCAAATTATTAAAGCCTAACTTGATTTGTTTGTAACTAGTTCACATGTATTTAACTTTCTTCTCATTATTATACATTTGGGTCTCCTTTTCCCTGTCATATTGACATGTTTAAGCATTTTATATCCATTCAATACTCTATTCGAGCCTTGGACACATGAGCTTTTTGTATATAAGGTTTATTTGAAAGAACTTTGAAGGCTCGAATGAACCCGCAACTCAGATAGATAAAATATTACCCAATTACCAGATGGCAAAATTTTAGACTGGTCCAAATGAAAAGGAGTTGCAGACGACAATTCAAAGTTAATGGAATTTTAGATTTTTTTCAACTTTCTGGATATAAACATTGTGTTAAATGAAGAAATTCCTTGTTACGACCAATTTCTTTATTTTACACAATGTTTTCCAAATTGTTTTTCTTGAGTGCGTCCAAAAGCGTCATTGTGTGGAAAAGGGTTAAGAACTGGGGTTGGTTGAACTCCGATGAAGCTTTTGTTAAAGTTAATTAACATTTGCGTTTATATGCGCAAATATATACATGTATTTAATAAATAGATGACCTCTATGATACCTTGTGAATTCAAAAATATATCGGCGTTGTCTTTCTAAAACCTCGTAACTACAGCTTTATTCAAGCTGTAGTTACGTAGTTTTAGAACGACAACGACGATATATCCCTTAAGATTCATTATTAAACTTTCGAACGGCCAAAAACATACAAGTATAGCATGTTTTTTCGACGTCACATATCATTTATTTCATTTTGAATCAATACATATTTTTTTTTCGTTTTGATTTTTGACTTTTGGTATTTTAAAGGTACTATTAAGCTGTACAGCACGCAACTTGTTTCAGGGATCCAAATTACGAAAGGCGGGTGATAATAACATAATTTCAACTTTCTCAATTTCATAATTTCAACTTTCTCAAACTTAATTCATATCAACTTTGAAGAGAGAAGTTTGAAGATTGAAGCGTAAATTTGTGATGGGTGAGGTGTGAATAAAAGTCATTTTTCGCGTGATACGTCTGATCGTCCTATCTTTTCACTTCAACCTTCACAATTCACACTTCAAATTTCATATTTCACCTCTCTCACTCTAACCCATGCTCACACAATGACGCTTTTTGACGCCACCAGAAAAGTAATTGGGAAAATGTTGTGTGAAATGAAGAAAGTGCTTGAAACAAGCAATTACTTCATTTTCCACAATATACCCAGATTAAGTTTCTCGGTTCATACCTCAATGAAAATGACAAGAGAAATATCGTCTTCATTTCTTAATTGCATAGAACCACATATATGAATGCACAAATGAAACATGAGTAAATATACTTTTATTTCGATAAAAAATGACGAATCGCTGACAGCGCCGATTGATTTCCTTCAATGCAGTTTGACTAAGATATCAAACGACGTCGGTTTGCAAAATATACGGTCTAGAAATTTAAACAAAAAGAAAATAGTTAATTTGCGATCTTACGGAACTATTGCTTGGATAATCAGTAGTCCCAAAGCCAACAAAAATGCTTGGCATAAATGTCAGAGTAAAAGAGTGATCTGATTGGTGAATAGATCTAAATTGACAGCGTCGTTCCGTCTACAGAGCATGAACTAACATATGCATATACTAGGCGACACTTTTGAAGTAGTCTGATACATTTGGCTACTTGTTTCAATCTGTATGAAATTATAACATTGTTCAAAGTATATAAATAGGGTAATTTGCTGGAAAAAAATGTCGATGGCTTCCCACGCATATTTCGGAGAAAATTCCTTTTCTAACGAAATTGACTTGACAAGGACAAAAAATGTTAAATAAGGAGTAAAATTTACACCGTGTATAAACATTTCAATAAAAACAAAAAAGAGAAAAATACTTCATATAACACACATGTTAAGAAAACGCGTTCTCAAAAGTGATTTTTTAGTTTAACGCTTGAAAGGTTTATTGAATTTATCAGAAATTTGATGATTGTCATATAATTGGCCAATCGTGATGTCATTCATATAATCAGTCGAACAAAGATATAATTCGTTTAGACTTAAAGTGAACCTTGAATTCCAACATTGACCGCCTTTTATATAAAGTGTTTGTTGTTGCTTTTGTTTTGTTTTGTTTGTTTTTATTTGTTTGTTTGATTGTTTGGGCTTTTTTGTTGTTGTTGTTGTTGTTGTTGTTTGGGTTTTTTTTTTTTTTTTTTTTTTTTTGGTTTGACGACTTAAACGCTTATTCAAGACGTAGTTATGACGTTAAGGTTGCCAACCAATCATTTCTCTTTTTTGTTACATGACTTGCAAAAAGTTTTGAAAAATAATGCCCTTTAAAATCGAAGTGTAACTTCCTGTCGGAGTCAATGGGCGGATTGGGTGACCGACAGAGTAATTGATTATCACAAACAACAGTAAATTAATATGGTCAAGAATCAGCAAAAATAAGAAAATTGACGAATGACGACTGTCAGTCAAAGAATCAATCGATCAATCAATCATTCATTTAGGACGGAAGTGAACTTTAAACTCTAGTTTATGGAAGCTTTTTGTAAGACGTTCAGGTGGCCAATCTAACAATTAACATTCTTTTTTACGTTACAAATCGGTCCTTTAATATTACAGAGAAGATATTACGTGAGTGTATAAAAATGAAAATGTACTGAAACCTATTGCAAAGCCTTATCATTACCTCAAATTGTTTGTTTAATTTGCATAGATTGACGTCGTGTTAGAAATGGCGCTTTATGTTGCGATGAATAGAATAAATCGATTTTGTAGATTTAATTCACGAAATCACGCAGCCATCAATAGAAAATAATAAATAACCAATCGCTTCCACCGCCCACTTACTTCCCTAGCTGCGCCCATTGACTCCGGCAGAAAGTCCAGCTTCTTAATTTAAACGGCATTATTTTGCAAAATCTATGATCGGTGGCATGTAACAAAAAAGAGTTTAGTTGGTTGACGACCTAAACGTCGTAAATACAGCTTGAATAAGCTGTAGGTACGACGTTTAAGTCGCTAAAACAAACAAAAAAGCTTAGAAAATGGCGGCCACTGTTGGAGATCAAAACTAATTCCTGATCTCAATGAATGAGTTGATTGGTCGACTGTTTATTTGATTGATGGCCCTGATTGGTCAATTGTCCACATCTAAAACAGATAAATTATATAATAAAAACGATTTCGTGATAACTCATATAGCATAGGATGATCTCGGTTTGTGCTTTAATTCGTAGGTTTGAACAATACCAAAACAACACATACAAGAGAGGAGTAATAGGCCTATAGGAACAACATTGAAGAATTTGTATGAGCTGGTTGTCACTCTAAAATTGACCAATCGCTGGCCCCGCCCACTTACTTTGTTTGCCACCCCCATTGACTCAAATGAGAAATCTCACTTCGATATTTCACGATATTATTTTGCAAAATTTATAGTCATCAGCATGTCACAAATTAGTAAAATGGTTGGTCGACGACATAAACGCCATAACTAGAGTTTGAATAAGCTGTAGTTACGACGTATATTCGCCAAACCATCAAAAAAGCTTAAAGATAAGCGGAAAAAACTCATTTCTTATCTAAATGAATGAGATCATTGGTTGACTGGTTATTTGATTGACAGCCCTGATTGGTCAATTGTCGTCATCTAAAACAGATAAATTATATAATAAAAAATACTTCATGACAACTCATATACCATAGGATGACCTCGGTTAGTGCTTTGAATCGTAAAACTGAACGATGCCTAAACAACACATATAAGAGAGATGTAATATTGGGGATAAACAAAAATGAAGAAATGAAAAAACCTTGTATGAACCGTCGGTCAGTGACAATTCCCCTCATTCAACCTTTTCGAGGGCCATTATGAGAGTTTCAATTACAGGGTTCAAAACATGTCTAATTAGCTTTATTCATTTATAGATACAAAAGGTAACATTGAGTTTATTCTATTGTACATATTTTTCTTGATCATCAAGTTCAGGAATACATCGACCGTCACACGAATAAAGGGCCAAATGTCAGAAATAAGCGATCGGATCAAGCACAGGTCAATCAGGGTTGGTTCTAAACATTAGAACGATAATAAATAATTCGATATCATTTCCGTCTATCAAGATTGAAGAGTTTTGATTGGCTGATTTTTTACTTTTTTTCACGCAGTTTTTAGCCTGTAAAGCGGCAGCTTTGATAGGGTAAGTTAACAGACAAATTCTGAGGTCTTCTCAAAGTTGATAGAGTGCAAACTGCCACTGAAAGCTTAACCCCAAAATCAATGGAATGCCTACGCCATAAAAAAAAAGTTCTTATATATTTCAGGAATACTGCAAACTCTATTCAGAATGTGGAGAACTCTGACAAAAGCATGGTAATTATCCCATTCCCACTCAATTTCACTTTTTAAGCATCCCAAGAAAAAAGTTTTGGAAAACATCGTAGACAATAAAGAAATTGCTTGTGACAAGCACTTTCTTCAATGTTCACAATGTTTTCTTCCTAACAAGTGAAATATTTTCTAAGTTCAACCACGTTTTGCTAGCTTACAGTACTTTCATTAATTTGATTTGAATATTTAAACACGGTTTCTGTAAATTTAACTAATACCATATTAAGCCCACGATATGCCAATTCGGCTAGGAAAAGAATTTTCAAAGAAATATGCGTGGAAAGCAATCGATTTTTTTTTCAGCAAATTACCCCATTCATAAACGTTGAACAATGTTATAATTTCATACAGATTGAAACAAGTGGCAAAATGAATTAGATTACTTCAAAAGTGTCGCCTAGTAAATATGCTCTGGTGACGGATCGGCGCTGTCAACGTAAATCTATTCACCAATCAGATCACTCCTTTACTCCGACATTTAGGCCGAGCATTTTTGTTGGTTTTGCGACTTAAATGCTAAACTACTACTTCTTCAAGCTATAGTTAACTATTTTCTTGTTGTTTTAAATTTCTAGACCATATATTTGGCAAACTAACGCCGTTTGATATCTCAGACGATCTACATTGAGGGAAATCTGTCAGCTTTGTCAGCGATACGTTAATTAACTAGACTATTTATTCATTTACGTGGACCTTCCTATGTGTGTTTTTTTTCTTAACCCTTTCCTGTACAATCACTGGATTTTACGTCCTTGTGATCTTGAATATGAGAAAACATTTTGGGAAAAGAAGAAATTGCTTGTAACAAGCAATTTCTTCTTTTTCCACAATATTTTCTACCTTACTGAATAGTTATTTCTAAAATAAAATCCACTTTAAATTTTCGTCTCCAAATCTTTGAATTTTGAATGGTCTAAAATTTTATCCGTTAATTAACTAGACTGTTTATTCATTTACTTAGACCTTCCTATATATATTTTTTTTTCTTAATATAATTACATTTACTTACGTTTCATTTATGCATTCAGAAAAATTTTGTTCTATGAAATTAAGAAATGACGAGGATATTTCTCTTGTTGTTTTCATTGAGGTATGAACCTAAAAACTTTATCACACGGTATAAATCCACTTTCGTGATTCATACATTAGTGTGATTAAGTTTTTATGTTCATACCTCAGCGAAAACAACATTTCTTATAGTTAAATGCATCAAGAAAAACAAAGCAAATATTAACTAGTTTGAGTTAAAGTTTAATGATCTACTTTATGTACTTCGTCTACAATCATACAAAATATACGTGAGCTCAAAATTTGGTTCATGCAAGTATGAAAAATATTCTCTTCATTTCTTATAATTTAATAGCATCGAGCAAAAAATGCAACAACTTAACAAATTTTGATACCTTTTTGTAGTGAACTATTTTGTGCGGAAGCATTCAAAATGGCTGCGTACTCAAAATTTTGTTCATGGAGATATGAATTAAATTTTTCGACCAATCAGATCGCTCGTTTTTGATAGACGAAACTAACAATTAAATTATATTAACTGTGAAGTTTAACGTGGAAGATGTGGAAGCTAAATTTGAAGCGTTATTTCAGAAGTTTTAAGTGTAACCATATGACGACCAGAGTATCACGCGGAAAATAACTTTTATTCATAATTCACCCTTCACCTTTCACAAATTTACGCTTCAAACTCAACACTTCTCTCTGCAAAGTTAATATGAATAAAGTTTGAAATGTAAAACTTGAAATTATGAAATGATCACCCGTCTTTCGTAATTTGGAATTTGGATCCCTGAAACAAGATGCGTGCTGTACAAAAATTAAAAAGCAAAATAGAATTTGATTCATAAATGAGCATTTATTTGTAATAAATGACGTCGAAATAACATACACTATTTGTATGTTATTAGCCGTACTAAAGGTTAAAGATGAATCTGAAGGAATATACATTTTTAAATTCACAAGATTTCATAGAGGTCATCCATTCATTGGAGTTCAACCAACCTCAGTTCTTAATCTTTGTGGGTTTATTGCAAGACTTTACAGTTATTTCAAGTAAATATTATATACTTAAAGCTCCTGTGCCCCTCAACCAAGGCTCGAACAGAGCATTGGATAGATATAGAACATAACAAACACATGTTAATAAATGTCAATATGAGAGGCAAAAGGAGACCCAAAAAGTATAATGAGATGGAGGTATAATGTCTGTGAACTAGTAATTAACAAATCAAGATAGGCTTAAATAATTTGACGGATCGCTGGTCAAGCTATTGAGCTCCGACATTGCATTTCCACTGTGATATTAAATGACATAATTTTGTACAGTGTTTGGCGAGGGCAGTTATTTATAAAACAAATCGTTAGATGGAGACCTAAACGTTTTTACTCCAGATTAAATAAATTATACTTACAACGTTTAAGACGCCAAACTAACTAGAACGCTTCACATAAATGGCTAAATGTATTATTTGATTGTTATATCGACCCCGCCCACTTACTGCGCTCTACGTTAATTCTATCCCATGCTTTTCCTACAGAATGATTAATTACAAATGAGTATGGCAATTACAAGTACGGAGTACTTATGACTGAACAAATGGAATTTAGTAAAAAACATATACAGAAAAGGATATGAAGATTATTAGTTTTAAGTGTTGTGATTAACGACTGATTTTATGAATTGCAGCAACCTTTCATCTGCATACCGTCGATGCGCGAACGAAATGAGTAAAGCTATATTTATTACAATTTGGTCGCCAAAAAACGTTACTCCACGTTTCATATGATATATACCCCTATAGTAGAGTAGAAAAATCATCTATCAGCATTTGTTTAGATAAAGCTTAGACGACACATTGTTTGAGAAATGATGGTCCATGAAAAACAGAAATGTGTGTGAGAAAAGAATATGCAGTAAAACATTGTAGATCGTAGCGTTTGTTGTTTTTATCTACCTTGACGTTCGGTAAAAAAGCATATTCATTTACAGCATAACACCTAAGCAAGGTGGATTGACCGCTGAAAGCTTGTGAATATTTACAATAGAATTTACTTTGTCTCAAGAAGAGGAAATCAGTTATTACCCCGGTCGATCGATAGAATTGGTAGGCTAAGGGCTAAACTTTGGAAGAACTGCAAGAAGTCGTATTATTTACTGAGATTATTCTAGAAATGTATTGATATATATTAGGAATAAGACAGGAGGTTAATTCCCAGAGATATTTGTTTTGTTTGTTTAAATGGGGTTTAACGCCGCTTTTAACAATTTTTAGTCAAATCGCGGCGGCTGGAGCACATAACAATTGATTCCTGGTGTATATCACACCATTAGTACCATTATATCCTTTTTTAGCCTCCAGCTGATACCCCACTTTGGTTTACGATTATCCACCCATTGGTGAGAGACAGATGTCAGAAAGGATGTGTGCCGCTGCCGGGGATCAAACCCATGCTACTAAATGCGCTATGACGGCGGCTTCCTGGCGGACATACTACTGGATATAACAGTATTTTCACACTACTGACAGGACTTACAGGGTTCTTTTATTTGACCCTTTCCTGTTCAAACCCGATATTTTACGTTGTCGTGATGTTATACTTGAGAAAATTTGTGAAAATAGGAGAAATTGCTTGTAAGAAGCAATTTCTCCACTTTTCCACAATATTTTGTACCACATTAATGGTTTCGTTTCGAATTGTATGCAATTTTCATTGTCGTCTGCAACCTCTTTAATTTTGACCAGTCTAAATTTTCTAAAAAGCATGGTAAGGGTTAATAAATTAGGTATGTATGAGTGTAATCAGGTGAATGCATGAAGCCATTTCTCGTGTTCATTTTATGTAATTCACAAGCAAAATGAAACAAGTTTAGAGATTTTGTAAAAAAAAAAAAAAAAAAAAGAGGAAGAATTATATATATATTTTGTCCTGTCTGAATAAAAGTTTATATCAAAGGAAAAATCGATTTTTAGCCTGAGATTGCGTAAGCAATCTGAGGCTAAAGTTACAATGCTAAAAATTCAAACCAATGCAGAGTTTAATGTGAAAACATACTGTAAAAACATCTACCGCAATCAATGTGATCTTCTGTCGCATGAAAAGTAGATCGGATCTGACCATAAATTAATACGCCCGATTGAGGCGAGAAGGACGAAGGCGAGATATGACTCATTGAAAGCTGTCGGCTTGATGTACAGTACTTTCGTATGAGTGTTCTGAATTTGGCCAATTATCAAAACTTGACGAGTGAATGGAAGGAAAGAAAGGAGATATATAATATATTGGAAATTATTAAACATATATAATCATAACATATTGTTAAGAAAAAATAAGGTGTTTGTTTCATACCAAAATAATATTACTTATTCTAGACTAATAGTGTTAAAACGGTCCAGTTAGGCGAAGTTGCTGTTTAAAGCTGATAACCGAAGCTGTCGGTTTTACGCACGATTGGAATGTTTTGTTTAACAAATTAATTGGTCATTCATAGGATCATATTCGCACTGTCTGAAAACAGTTTGGTCGTGCTCAGACTTTGTGTCTATATATTTTTACCTCCGAATTCTACCCAAAGGATGCAACGTCTACATACCGCTTTTGGGAAACGACCGCCCGCCCTCTCTCGCTCTCTTTATCTGGAGATTATAAAGCGCATATTTGATCTGTGTGGTAGAATACCCACATCGCACGCAAGAGCCTCCTAATTCCTGTATACATATCTCAGGCTTTCAGCGCTTTCAGCGCTTTGATTTTTTATAGGTAAGTTCTGATTTATCTGATTTATCTTTGATTGGGTAGAAAACAAAAGCTACCTTTTCCACTTTATTGTATCGCGATCACGTGGTTGTAGATAAATTCACACGATGCATTTGTTTGTCTTGATTTTTGTTATTGTTGATGTTATTATCATTTTTTCCAAACCTTTATATTTTTCATCTTTTCGCTAATGTTAAGTGCTCGGTGAAATTGTCTCGAAGTTCCAGTCTAATGAATATCTAGTCTATTTTTTCCCCCAATCGGACAAATATTTATTTTTTAATATATATATAAATATATAAATAAATTATTCATGAATGGACTGAAAATTTTAGTAAGTTATTACAACAATATATACGATAAAAATTCTGCTAGTTTGGAAAATTTTATTCAAATACGTGGGTTTTCGACTGATTTACAGCTGAGTTTTCCATCGTGAATAGTGATTTTCAAATATCACAAAACCAGTCAGAGCATTTCACAATTTATCGATCACGTGATCTCATCGGTCCTTTTCTAAACGAGTCCGCCATAAGGACAACCTTCTTGATAGTGTTGTCCAGAAAAAGACTCAATCAAAGATGGTAGGTGTCATCCTTTCTAAATTTTCTAATCTTAAGCATCAGCCTTGTTATATCTTGATATTTATCTCTTTTCATCTCTATTCAATTTGTTAAAGGGGTTAATTATGATATAAATCTGATCGTATCTTTCTTGCAACACTTCAAACTAAAAATGTGGAACTAATTGTCGAGTTTGCTTGGTTTGACAAATTAACCAAATAAATGGTGAAGACAGTGTATTATTTTGAAAGTAACAAGTTAGTTGATGGCGTTTTATTAAGTAATCATAAGTGACAGATGTCACGTGACATCAGCCTATATCACGTTGATCAGTCGTGGTTTTAAAATATTGCGTTGCAATATGTTAGGTTTACATATCAGCTTGGACATTCTACTAGCTCGGACTTCTACTAGCTCGGACTAGTTAACCAGCGTCCAATTATCCGAAAATGGAGATATTACTTTCCTGCCTCAATTTCGGACTTCCTCCTCTAAATTAATCTTCACACTTCCCTTAGTTGTGATACAGTAGCCTTTTTACTGATAATCTGCTGGTGAGTAGCTGCGATATCGTAGCCCTCTTTCTGATAATCTGCTGGCGAGGGCTACGACACCCCCCTTCTTCGCTCTTTGTTGCAGTGCCCGGAGTGATTCACTCCGGGCACTTTGGGGTCGATTATTGTAAGTTGTGTAAATAGTACAAACACAAGTTTAATACCAAAATTGACCTTAACCATTTATCTATCCATGTAAATAAATGTAAATCTAAAAAAAAGTCAGATATTTTATGCATTTAAGTCTCAATTTGCTGCACCATCGAAAACTCAAAGTTTTTCGGCCATTTTGAATCAAATGTCAGCCATTTTTTGCTGTTTGACAGTGAGATCTCTTGAGATCTCGGGTTTCCTGCCAAAATGACAGCAAATGAGAATTTAGGTCACCATATTTGGAACACATAGTATTTTTTGAAAACAGGACAGTTCTGATAGAAAATAATAAAATAGTTGTATGAAAGTAATTCAAGAATTAACTGAATTTGATAGATAAAATAAAGATATTGAAGATTCAGTATCTTTGAACATAAAATTTTATCAATGGTAGGTAAAAACGGATACAATGATTTTTTACGAGCACCTGTTTTGATAGCATGACAATAGTAAACAGCGTGACGTAATGATAGATCACATGACCAAACAAATATCATGGCCGCCAAAGTTCAGCGTTAGACACTAACTTCTCCAAGCAAGGAGTCCATCGGACTCCTAACTTAAGAAGTCAGGGAGTCCGGAGGAAAATCAAGGAGTCCGAATAAAATTCTGAAAATTGTCTTTAAACTAATTTGTTTTATTAACATGCATTAATTTATTCATCATCAAAACTGGTATATGATCATTTGATACTGCTTATCTCCATATCCTAATAAAAATGTAAAATGCTAATTTGAAAATGTACACTAGAAAAATCTTATCTTTGTACATGAATATTGATCAAAATAACCACTTTTTAAGAGACAGTGATGAGAATACTCAATCAATGCACTAGACTTTAATAATTTGCCAGGCTTTGGAAGTTTTTCAAAAATAGATTTATTTAGTTGGAGTAATGAACAACCAGCAGTCGATTGGTTGAGCTCTGTGTGTTGTTTAGCATTCTCTTTAGTTACATTGTCAATGTGACTCTGGAAGGTATTGTGCCTCTTCACTGCCTCAACTCTAAAATTGCTGCAACCTGTTACAAAACTACTAAAGTTCTCATACTTAGTACAAACATTACATTTCATTTTTCTCACCGCCATACATAAGACAGGTGTACGATCCCTGCTAGCTGCGATATCGTAGCCCTCTTTCTGATAATCTGCTGGCGAGGACTACGACTACCACCTTCTTTGCGCTTTGTTGCAAGTCCCAATATTGTATGCTTTGTGATATGCGACACTCTACAGGCTAATTCCTTACATATGTTAATATTATGAACAAATTCTATCAAAATAATAATATCAATTGTATCAAGCATTTAGTACCGGTTTCTTTTCAGTTCATAAACTATTTCCTAATAGGCTATGGTTGGCGGCCATGACATTTGGTTGGCCATGTGATCTATTACATCACGTTGTTTACTGATGTCATGCTGTCAAAACAGCTGTTCGTAATAAATCAAAGTATCCTTTTTAACCTACCATGATAACATTTTATCATAAAAGATACTGAATTGTCAATATCTTTTTTTTTCTATCAAATTCATTAAACTCGCGAATTATTTTCATACACTTTTTTCTTGTTTTCTATCAGAACTGTCCTATTTTCAAAACATACTATGCCTTCCAAATGGTTACACTCCTGTCCGTTTTTGCCTCATTAAATAAAGAGCAAAAAGGACCCACTTTCACAATCTGTAGCTCCTCCCAAAAGTTTCGTTGGGCCTTAAATCTTAGTCCGTCTTAAAGAGCAGTCTTTGATCTTGAATTACAGGCCAGGAAAATGGTATCATTAGGGATAAAGTTTTTCGCAAATCTTCATTCTGCACATCAACCCATGAAATTGTTTAGGCTCGGAAGTGAAAGTCTTGTAGGGTACCACCTTCAAATGTCAGTTTCTACAAGGAAATAGTTCCCTGATTAAAGCTTTGAATCACATGCATGACATGCAGCAGTGATCTCTCACTCTGCAGAACCTAACATCAAGCAACTTGCTGTTGATTAAAAGTTGAAACAGCATGACAAAAGGAGGAGATCAAATTTTCTTAATGGACTACTTTAGGGTACAACCACCCGGAAGTAATTCCGGAGTGGAGTTGACCCAAATATGGTGACCTAGATTTTCATTTGCTATCGTTTTGGCGGGAAGCCCGAGATCTCCTAGAATTGAAGAGGGGTTCCTATTGGTCAAACAGAAAAAATGGCTGACATTTGATTCAAAATGGCCGAAAACTTGGAGTTTCCGAAAGCGTGACAAAGAGACTTAAATGCATAAAATATCCAACTTTTTGCAGATTAACATTTCTTTAGATGGATAGATAAATGATTAAGGTTCATTTTGATATTAAACTTGTGTTTGTACTTTTTACATAACTTCCAATAATCAACCTCGAAGTACCCGGAGTGATTCACTCCGGGCACTGCGACAAAGAGCAAGGAAGGGGGGTGTCGTAGCCCTCGCCAGCAGGTTATTAGAAAGAGGTCTATGATATCGCAGCTAGATGCCTGCTATGACGACTGGAACGTTCTCTCCGTCGTAAAATCCAACGCTGATGATTGTTTGTCCTTGTCTAGATCTACTTTTGGTTTTTTAGCCTATGACCAATCAAAAACCGATCCATAATTTCACGTTTGTTTATATTTACGAGTGATATAAATAGAACGGTTCGTTACCAAATTTAACCTTTAGTCACATTTTATTTGTTGACACTGGTAGATTTTTTGACTGGAAATTTGAACTACGGAATTAATTTCCGATCGTGGAAAAACGTGATGAGTAAGAATGATTGTAAGGATTTTTGTCAAACGATATGGGCTACAACTTAAACCAGGTTAGGCCTACTGGTGAATTTTAAAGGAGTCCGTCGGACTGCCTAGTCAGAAATTCTACGAGTCCGGGCCGTTTTTTAGGAGTCTCGGACTCCCGGACTCCCGTTAGTGTCGAACACTGAAGTTAGGAAATATTTTATAAACTCAAAAGAAACCGGTATTAAACGATTAATACAATGATGTTCTTATTATTTTGATAGAATTTGTTCATAATATTAACGTTAGTAAGGAATTGGTCCGCAGAGAGTCCCTTATCACAAAACATTCAATATTAGGACTTGCAACAAAGCGCAAAGAAGGTGGGAGTCGTAGCCCTCGCCAGCAGATTATCAGAAAGAGGGCTACGATATCGCAGCTAGCTGGTGAGGGCTATGACTCCCTCATTTGCACAATTCCTAATATTGTATGTTTTGTCACCAGCGATTATCTACAGATCAATTTCATTCACATATATGTTTATATTAAACACTAATTCTATGAAAATATCAATTATATCAATCATTAAACAGTGTTTCCATTTACTTAAAAAAATATTGAGTCCCTGGGACCCAGTGCCGTAGAAAAAGTTGAGTCCCAACCACTTTCAGTTGAGTCCAATTTTGACTTCCACAAATCATCTTCAAACTAATTGGTGTACTTGAATGGGCTTCATAACTCTTTCCAAAACAAGACCTAGTTTTGATAATCCAAGTAAAAGTGGCTTGGGGAAACATTGAAGCTTATTATCTCAATTTACCTCAATGTTTTCTGAGATATTCTCAAGTTTTATACCTAAGTAATCACAAATTTTGTGATCTGCAGCAGCTTTCATATTGGACCAGCCTAAAATTTTGTTATTTGGGAAAGGGTTCAGTGAAAGGATAGTTTAGAAACAATGGCATAAGGCTTTAAGTTGTGAGAACTGGTATGAGTAAGCCATGAAAGCCTGTCAGTTGCACAGACCGCCTATATTCCCCCAAGGTTCAAGATAAAGAGTTAGAAAAACATTGTGCAAAATGAAGAAATTATTTGTGACAAGCAATTTCTTTATTTTCCTTAATTTTTCTACTCCAGAAGGCCAAAAAAAGAAAAAAAAGTGAAATTCTCAGGCATTTGAAATTGTGGTCTTCATGAACTTCGATTTATGACAAGTCTAAAATTTAGCCTTCTGGTAATGGGTAAACAAACAAACAGCAAATATCTACTTTGAAGTCAATATGACAAAAAGAAATGCTTCCTAACATTATTTTCAAAAGTAAAATATTTACGGCAGCTCTTACAAGCAAAGGAAAACCTTTCGTCGCTATACTAACGCTGTGATACGTCAAATGAAAATTGTCGTCTGCTTCATACCTGAAAGTCATTGCAGCCCGTAGTAAAAATGTTCTTCTGCTTAGTTTCACAACAAATACTGCACTTCATTCAAACAGCAGACAAATCTGACTTTTATCAGCCAGTCTTTGAACGCCGAATCGGCAAGCCACTGGTCTTGAAAAGACCGTGAGTGCTTCTTTTTCTTGGCTCAAGAAGCCATTATTATTTACAAAATGAAAATAACAGTTGGTTTCCGGCTATCAAATTGCCCACAAATCAGTATTTTAGACAGTCCGGGTACCAGAAGAAAAAGCGGGAATCCCAACAATCGCAAATTTTCGGTTAGACGTTGGCGAAGTCTATTTATAGTAACTTTGGAAAACCGGTGACATTGCTTCAAACCTGTCGTACTTTGAAACATTTTAGATTGTTTTCGCTAGTTATCCGACGTTTCTGCGTAAGATTTATGAAAATACATTGTTTTTGCCACTCATTTTGTATTGCGTCCCATTGACGCGACGACTATTCAAATTTTGCGTCCGAGCTGATTTTCATGCGTATACAGATACTTTTACGTCGTAAATGGAAACCCTGATTAAATAATGGTTTCTTTTCAGTTCATAGAAAAATTCCTAAGTTTGGCAGCCATGACATTTGTCTGGTCTTGTGATAACCAAAGGGACTTGTCACAATTGGAATTTTTTAATACTATACAGGGTGCCCATTCACATACTGCAGTACGTAATTCACGTACAATTACGTCAGTTCACGTACAAATCTTACACCAAGACGTGCATGAACCTACAGAAAAATAAATGAACGTAGAAACAAAAATGCCATTACGTGTGTGTTCATTTGAAATGATTAGCGTGTAAAACGAGAAACCCTACGTGCATACTTTTCCCCTAAAACCCCCCAAAAACTGCAGGCAAAGTAGAACAAAACGCATCGGGAGCGAGTGATTTCCCTTTCATGCGACAGGAGCCAGCTGGTTTGTTTTCATATTGATTGCGGAAACCAGCAGTTGGAAAAGTTCGTATAATGCGGATCCTGATGGCCTCACCCGTTTGTTTTGAAATAGGCCCAAAGTTTCCCTATTTTTCAAACTAAACGCAAGATATTCACGGGTTTTTGGGCAAGATTGACAAGAACTCATGATATAGAATCTGAAATCAGTTTCTCTCGTAAGTTCCGTTGTACATGTAAGTCAGGCGGGACAAAATTGAGCAGCGTTCGACACTAACGGGAGTCCGAGACTCTTAAAAAACGGCCCGGACTCGTAGAATTTTTGACTAGGCAGTCCGACAGACTCCTTTAAAATTCACCAGTATCCTTGTTAAAGTGGTAGCCCATATCGTTTGACAAAAATCCTTACAATCATTCTTACTCGTCACGTTCTTCGGCGATCGGAAATTATTTCCGTATTTCAAACTTTCCAGTCAAAAAATCTACCGGTGTCAACGTTAAATCACTTTAACAAATTAAATGTCGCTCAAAATTAATTAGAAAAGTAATTATTTTAAATTGCAAAAGCATTCACGTCTTAAATTTGCTCAAAGGCGAGGCATCAAGAATTCGTGCATTGAATGGGTGCTGACATTTTGAATGTAGATCGACGGAATCGGCCGAGTTGTCACGAATGACACTACCTAGAATGCTCAAATTAGATAGGTCAGTATTTGAAAAATGCTACCCATCGGAAGATAACGAGTGCCCGGAGTGAATCACTCCGGGCACTTCGAGGTCGATTATTGGAAGTTGTGTAAACAGTCAAAACACAAATTTAATACCAAAATGAACCTTAATCATTTATCTATCCATCTAAAGAAATGTTAATCTGCAAAAAGTTGGATATTTTATGCATTTTAGTCTCTTTGTCACGCCATCGGAAACTCCAAGTTTTCGGCCATTTTGAATCAAATGTCAGCCATTTTTGCTGTTTGACAGCCAGATCCAATAGGAACTGCTCTTCAATTCTAGAAGATCTCCCGCAAAACGATAGCAAATGAAAATCTAGGTCACCATATTTGGAAGGCATAGTATGTTTTGAAAATAGGACAGTTCTGATAGTAAATAAAAAAAAAGTATGAAAATTATTCACGAGTTTATTGAATTTGATAGAAAAAAAAATATATTGACAATTCAGTATCTTTTAAGATAAAATATTATCATGGTGGGTTAAAAAGGATTCTTTGATTTGTTAAGAACAGCTGACATCAGTAAACAACATGATGTAATAATAGATCACATGGCCAACCAAATGTCATGGCCGCTAAACATAGGAAATATTTTATGAACTGAAAAGAAACCGGTATTAAATGCTTGATACAATTGATACTATTATTTTGATATAATTTGTTCATAATATTGAAATATAGAAACCGGTATTAAATGCTTGATACAATTGATACTATTATTTTGATATAATTTGTTCATAATATTAACGTATGTAAGGAATTGGTCCGCAGAGAGTCCCTTATCACAAAATATTAGGACTTGCAACAAAGCGCAAAGAAGGTGGTAGACGTAGTCCTCGCCAGCAGATTATCAGATAGAGGGCTACGATATCGCAGCTAGCAGGGATCGTACACCTGTCTTATGTATGACGGTGAGAAAAATGAAATGTAATTTTTGTACTAAGTATGAGAACTTTGGTAGTTTTGTAACAGGTTGCAGCAATTTTAGAGTTCATGCAGTGAAGAGGCACAATACCTTCCAGAGTCACAATGTAACTAAAGAGAATGCTAAACAACACACAGAGCTCAACCAATCGACTGCTGGTCGTTCATTACTCCAACTAAATAAATCTATTTTTGAAAAACTTCCAAAGCCTGGCAAGTTATTAAATTCTAGTGCATTGATTGAGTATTCTCATCACTGTCTCTTAAAAGTGGTTATTTTGATCAATATCCATGTACAAAGATAAGATTTTTCTAGTGTACATTTTCAAATTAGCATTATACATTTTTATTAGGATATGGAGATAAGCAGTATCCAATGATCATATACCAGTTTTGATGATGAATAAATTGATACATGTTAATAAAACAAATTAATTTAAATACAATTTTCAGAATTTTATTCGGACTCCTTGATTTTCCTCCGGACTCCCTGACTTCTTAAGTTAGGAGTCCGGTGGACTCCTTGCTTGGAGAAGTTAGTGTCTAACGCTGTTGAGCCGTTTGTTTAACGTTGTAGTTTTGTTTTGGCTACGTAAGTTGCTGTCTGCAAAATGTCGTGACAAAACCTATTCTATTTCTCCACAAATGGTGACTTTTAGACACTTATAAGACCATTTGATATTTTCTGTACCAGAATCGTTTTAATACCACAGTTTGATCTAAAAATGAGCTGACCTGCCTGGTACGGCCTGCTCCTAGATGACATTCCAACCCTTGTAATAAACTTGCCATCGCTCTCATATTCCATTCAACCCGTCCAAAATCCAATAATTAAGAAAAAGTGAATTGTCAATAACCAGGTTTTCAAAGAAAGTTTATTATCTTTCCCTCTAAATTTATCTGAAACTTGCACATGACGTGTGGTACTTCTTTACTGAGTAATAACAAACTGTATAACTAAAAAATTGTCTGTCATTTGGTAAAGGGTTCAGATTCGTATTGTGTACCCTTAAATCTGAAAGTAAAGGGTACACTGTACCCCCAGATTTTTCTTTGTACCCCCACTTCAAAACCTAGGGGGTACATGTACCCCCAAAACAAAAACCCAGTGGGCATGCTGCTATATACATAAAATAGACAAGGGGTTGAACTTTACAAAATTACAAAAATACCTGGTATGAATAAAGTCCCCTATCTGACGTCGAATTCTGTCATTTTGTGTTTATTGATGCATAAATGTGATGGAAAATGAACAATCTACATGATAATTAAACATTTTAGAGATACGGTGATATAGATATTGAAATACAAACTGGATTATTGGGCGAATGGATCAAAATTTTGTGCACAGCTGTATATGGGGTTTCGATCACTTTTCAAGGCTAAATATTGGTCAAATCTAACATTGACCTGTTTCACACCACTTTCATTTAGAATATTTATTTGATAACAAATAATGCATAAAATATAAATTATCTAGGGCACACAGTTGAATTATAAAGATTGTTGAAATGTACATATCTTTTGTCACAATTACGTCACACTTTCGTTTCATGTGAAAGAAGACATTTGATTGGTGGAAAATTAATTTGATATTAACCGCGCAACAGCGCCACTGTAAATGTCCAATGAAATCGGCTGTAAGACAAAGGTTAAAAGGTCAATGTGCACAGTTTTGTCTAAGAAAAATGGCATTAATTTACTGGACAATCCCGTCTTTAATTCCTGTTTGATATCACTTTTGCACAAAATCTTGATTCCCGTGTAGATTTTTCATTTACATTTGAATATTGTTTAGTATTATATCACCAAATTTGACATAAGAACGGCTACTTCATTCATACAAGGTCTGGTCGTACTCTTTGTCAAGTTCAATCCCTTGTCTTTATTCATATATACGGTATAAAATTAACATCATTTGATACAAGCCCCCGTGGTGACAATGTCAAATTTACCATTGCCATACTGTCAAAACCTGTGCCGTAAGGTACAGGGTACCCAGAGTCAGGGAAAAGTCAGGGAAAATAGAAAAAAATTCAAGGTCAGGGAAAAGTCGGAATTTTGAAATTAGTCAGGGAAATTTAAAAAGTGGCTCTGGCAGTTTCTTCTTTGAAAAAAAAGCATAGATGTGTTCGCTTTTTTAACTCATTGGAAAGCATATTTTGTTGATGTATTTGTGAACTCGTCTCTAATTTGAGTGTTTAAGAGAGAAAAAATACCTAGGAGTCAGTTTTGTTGGCAACATGCAAACACATATTGGAAGAAACTGAAAGGGTCTTAAGCGCCCCTTGCCTTCTGAGCTGTTTTAAGCTGGGTAAATGCCGACAATTTTGGTCAGGGAATTTTGAAATTTAGTCAGGAAAAAGTCGGGGAAGTTTACTCAAGTTAGTGGGAACCCTGTCGTAGGGATGTAACAATAGAGCAATAGGTTGATGTATTATGATAGTGACAGTCACAATATTGATGTATTGACTGCAAATCCCTGACATTGTTAACAATCCCGATAGTTTGTTCAGATATCAATAGTTTTGAAAGTAAATATTCAAAGCTTACTTACACAGAAATTCAATGTTTTCTTTGTCTCTTGGGTTAAAAAAGAGACAGAAAGAGAACAAGTTTTCTGTGTGTCTAATTCTGCTTTCACTCTCTATTATCACATGATAGGTATGTTTGATTTTTGTTTCTTCCTAACTCCGTTTTTGTTTAGGAATTGATTTTTAACTTTCATTTTATGAAGGGAAAGGTACTCAAAAATCCAAAAGCATGTTTAATTAAGACTTATGATCATTGTTTTATGAATTCTCAATGCTAGAATTGTCGAAAAAATAAGACATTCATAAATGATATTCGATTAATTACGATAATTACTTCAAGCACACTAATTGTTATTTGTTTCACGTATTTTTGTCGTCTGATATATTGCGATTGATTTCTGACGTTAGTGATAGTGTCACAATATCTATGCTGCAATAGTAAAACTATTGTGATAGTGATTTTCTAAGCTGATAGTAAACCCAATGGTATCGGGTCCGTTCACACAGGATTTGTTCGCCCCAAAAGTGAGTCTGTTGGCCCTCACACATAATTTTCTGTGCATCTACCATATGAATGAAATATAGGGGGAACAGACTCAGAGCAATCTTTTTCAGGGCGAATGGACCTGGATATTGTACCTAAAATCGAAAGTAGCAACAAGGAATTTCAAAAACTGATACTTTCTGGAAGCTACAAGGTCATATTCACTGACCCTGAATGAGAGTAAATTAAATTTGTTAGCCATTAGAGGTCCGATTTGATTTGTACATGCCCGAGAAAATGATAGGAAGAACTGAAATAATTTCATATTACCAAATTTTACCACATTTTATTAGTAAAATTAGATCTTGAAATTTAGACTTTTTTTATATTTTTGTTTGCAATTAATGTCATTTCAAAGTGAGTAAATTACCATATACTCAAGAGGTCAATTTTTACCTTGGTTGTGAATCAACCAAGCCTATGTTTGGTTTCATAGAAATCACGTCGCCCGTGACAAATATTTGGTGTCTAGGAAAACAAAAGAACACTAAATCTGAATCTAATTTTTTTTCACAAGATCAACACAATTCCAAATCTCTAGGCTAAATCAAAACTGGTAAATATTGCTAACCACACAAATGGAGCTTTGCCTGGACCCCCGTCAACGGAAAATCCTGTTGATAAAAAAGAATTGTCTGCTACATCAAGTCCAACAGTTTCGATAGGGGAATTGGCAAAAATTTCAAATTGATGGCTAAGAGACTGCAGCTACTTCTGCTCCGGAGGACCCTTAACCCATTCCTGTTTTTTGAAATTTTAGACTGGTCCAAATTGAAAGTTTTTTCAGACAACAATTTAAAGTCCAATTTATATGATTTGTAATAATACAATAGGGTAGAAAATATTGTGGCAAAAGAAGAAATTGCTTGTTATTCTTCTTTTTCCACAATGTTTTCTCAATTATTAAATCACAGGGACGTAAAAAAACAGGGATTGACCAGGAAAGGGATAAAGGTAGGTATCGATGTTTTTTTGATGTCACAGATTTTGATAATTCTTATTCCCTCTCATATACTGTTTTAAAATGATATTCTGAAAATTAGTTTTGATTAAATCAGAGGTCATTTATCTGACTAAACAAGGGTATTTCCCTAATAGCCTACGTAGGCTGCTAAGCTAATATTTGGTCATTCACACGGTGCGTACAACCATTGGAATCCTGTATTCAGTTTGAATTTGCTCAAACAATGTCATCAATACCTCATCAACACATCATCAGGAGTTATGTTCGCTAGCCAGTCTTGAATTCGGTAAAGATAAGTTCAAAACTGTCATAAGTGTTTATACGAATATAGACACTTACCATTGTTTTGCGCCAACCATTTGATGTCAGGGCTCCCCCTGGGAAATTTTATTCTTGCGCCAATGAAATAGCCAATGGCAAAAATTTGGGGCCACTTGGTGCCAATTGGAGACAAAGATGGAGCCAGTATGAATAAGTGAATGAAAGAAAACTACTATATTGAAAACAAATAACCTGTTATCTATATATTATGTTGAATAAATTGTGAAAGGGTTAAAATGTACAAAATGAGAGGATTGTCATTTGATAATAAATTCCAAGAACACCTAGAGCTATGCTGGACGACAGGTCAAGTTTTTGGTAACCCACAGTACTTTGATTACTAATGTCCGTAGTACTTTGATTACTATTGTCCGATATTTCTCATTTCTCGGAAATTCACTTGACTTTTTTACTAAAATCATCAATAGATAAGCAAAATGTTGTCTTTGTTTTTTATTCGGCACTCTAATGAATCTCTGAAAGTGATCGAGGAATAAATATCGTCAATTTTTTAGCCGAAGCGATGTGAATTTCCGCCATCTTGTTTACATGATGGTTCCCGGCGGCTTCGGAAAATCCCAATAACTCGAGTGATGTTAGAATCAATCAGGTCAGCGATGCGTAACTAATCTGTCTTAATTGATACAGATATGCAGTGGATATTGATGGTCGCGTGTCTTCCAAACAAATTAGCGGATGTGTGAATGAAAGAGTTGCGCTTCGGAAATCGTTTAAATGGACTCAACATCCCTTTGCCTTCTTTTGAAAGTTGTTGCCAGTAAAATCGCCAATTCGCCAATTTTGGGGCCAGAATTTTTATTTTGTCGCATTTGGCCCCATTGGCGATCGGCAGCGGGAGCCCTGGATGTAATATAATTTAGGTCATTGATTGTTCCGCTTGTCAATTTGTTACCTTCCGTTGACTTTCGGTCATATGCAAATGAAGTCATGTGGTGTCAAAAAGCGAGTTCCGTGATATCTAAAATTAACCTGGAATTCCGCTGAATACTTCCAAAATTACGGAAAAGGGTGACTTAAGCCTATCAGATTACTGCGAAGACAATATCTGACTAAAATTTAAGTATTAAGCATCCGTTTTAGCATATTTTTTGGCGATTGACAAATTTTTCTTACCTAGCTTTCAGAAACATCGATACCACCCTTTAACCCATTCCCACACAACAAAGTTTTAGACTGGTCCAAATTGAAAGAAGCTGCAGACAACAATTTCAATTTGACGGAATTCTATTTTTCCCATATTTTTGGATAGAAAACATTGTGGATAATGAAGAAATTGCTTGGTACAAGCCATTTCTTCATTTTCCACAATGTTTTCCACAATGTTTTCTTAAGACGCGTAAAAAGGAGGGCTTGTGTGGGAATGGGTTAAATGACCTGTAATTTGTGCATCAAGCATAATAAGAGTTATATTTTCACTCAAAAATAGGAATATTTCAAATCTACAACACTGGTGAGTTAATTCATCAGTGAAAGGCAAACATGTCAGTCCTTTGCCTGTCCCAGTCATTACTTTGACCAGTCTGTACAAAGCTCCATGATAGTAGAGGTTTAGTTTATGAAAACTCAAAGTTTCACAAAACAGTTTCACAAAACAGTTTCACCCATAGAAAAGAATAACAGAGTTGTTTTGTTGTTGTTTTTCCTCCATGTTTTATACAGCATTATCTAATGTACAGTGTAACAGTCATTTGCAAACAAAGGTTCAGTAAAATATTACAACATGTACCTTGGTTTTGAAACTGTGTCCCTAGTTTTTCCTGCAATGTCCCCAACTTTTGAGTTGCTACAAGGCATTTGTCCCATACTTTTTTCTACCTTGCTAGAATACAGGGGTCGACACTAAGTGTCCTGGGATCCTGAGGATCCCTGAAAATTGGAAGGGGCCCCAGCAATCTCAGGCTAGGGATTCCGTCATGATCCTTCAATATTTATCCAGTACAATAGATCTTAATGTATCAACTAATGCTTCTGATTCTCCTTAGATTTGTTTGCTTGTTTTTGTAGAAAACATTGTGGATAATGAATTAATTGCTTGCTACAAACAATTTCTTCATTTTCCACTATGTTTCCGAAGCTTGTTTTTCAAGTTTGGCTTAGAAGGGCAGGATTGTGTGTGAATGTATATCAAGGAGGGATCCCTGAATATCTGGAGGAAACCCTGAAGTAATTGGTAGGGATTCCTGTGGGATCCCACTGAAGCAAAGTTAGTGTCGACCCCTGGAATAGCACCATCATGTTTGTTTTGTAGGTGAACTTTACCGTAGATGAGATCCGTGGTATCATGGACAAGAAACTCAACATCCGTAACATGTCTGTGATTGCTCACGTAGATCATGGCAAATCAACCCTGACTGACTCCTTGGTTAGCAAGGCTGGTATCATTGCAAGTGCGAAAGCTGGTGAGACAAGGTTTACAGATACCAGAAAAGATGAGCAGGAGAGATGTATCACCATCAAATCAACGTGAGTTGTTATGCCCCCGCATGGATAAGACCGGGGGCATATTGTTTTACCAGTGTCTGTCTGTCTGTCTGTGTCTGTCTGCATAAACTAACCTGCCAACTAAACATTTTCCTATAACTTCAACGCTGATTAACTTACAATGCTAATATTTGGTATGTAGATAGGTCTCAACAAGGCGCAACTAAGGAAGGTCATTTCATCAAGGTCAAGGTAAATTTTTTAACCCTTTTCCCTAAAACAAAGAAGAAAAAAAAATAAAAATCACCCGTTTCTAGAGAATTTCTGTTTCGGGGGCATAGTATTTCACAAACACATGTTGTTGAGCTAGAGATAAAGGGAGCTATTTAAACAGTGATCTGCCAAGGTTTTGGAAATATCCCCATCCCGTTTTAAAAAGTGGGATATCGTACACTATTGATGGATCTAGTCATCAAGGGCTTTTAAACCAAGGGGCACTGCTTTGAAACAAGGGGCACAGTGTCGCAATTGGCCTGGAGAAACTAGGTTCTTTATGACAATGGTGCAAACAAGGAGGCTTTGCAAGTAATTTTTTAGCCAACCTGAGCACGGATGGGTGAACTATTGTGATTGATCATCGTCTGGCAGTTCACAATTTACAAAATCTTTTTCCTAAACTTACCATGGAATTTCAACCAAACTTCATAGAAATGATCCTTAGGTCATGCTCTTTCAAAATACAGTAAAACCCCTCTAATAATACTTTCTGAAAGTGGTCGTAATAGCGGGTTGGTCGTAATACGGAGGTTTGATCCCAATCAGAAGTCTGACCTCTGATTATTTACACATAAGTACAGGTTCAAAGTGTCAAACTGTTGATATCATATCTTCTATTATACGAATACCAAACTTCAATTAAGTTGAAATTAAAATTCAATTTGCTGAACACCATAAACAAATTAATTGTAACTTCTCAGATACTTTTTCACTTTCAACTTTATTACTTGAGTCAAAACCCGTGGCATATTCAAATAACAATTTCATTTGGATATCTGCAATAACAACAGAGATATGACCAAGTTTAAAGTTTGTCACGCCAACGCAAACAACGCTCAGGTGATGACAATACCTTACTTCTCTGAAAACAGCCGAGCTAATAAAGAAGGAAATCATAGAAAATGTTCTTCTAAACCATTAGGCCTGGAGCTTTGATATTTGGTATTTATTAATGTCTATTGACCCTCTACTTAAGTACTTCAAAATTACTGTACTCTTGAAATTAGCTCAATGTAGTTTAATCTTCACTATACCTAGGATTAAAGGAGAAAAGTCATTTCTCATGTCAAAGTTTCAAAAATTTTAACTCATACATTGTCCATAAGTTTACAATGGTAAGAGATATAACCTCCATATTTCACATGTGCATTGCTTATGACAAAACCTTTCTGTTGGTACTAAGTTCTAGGTCATCTGTCAAGATCAAGGTTATTTCTCAAGGTCAAAAGTTCAAAAATCTTAACTTTAACATTGTCGATAAGTTTACAATGATAAGTGATATAGCCTTCATATTTTACATGTGCATTGCTTATGACATTGACTTTCTGTTGGTACTAAGTTCAAGGTCAAATTGTCAAGGTCATAAATTTTCAAATACACCTCCTTTACAAATTGCCAAAATTCCTTGTTACTTTACATAATCATTGTTTATTAAGTGCCCTAGGTAATGTTTATTTCAATTTTCGGCCAAATGAACCTTACCATGCTAAAAGGGGGCTTAATGCTATGTAGCTTACATTTTGTATATATCCTATTCTAAAATAAATCAGTCTTGTTTCTGCAAGGCCTCTCAAGTTAGAGTCTTCATATTTTTTATGGAGACATTTTTCATTGATCACTTTGATGGTCAAGGTAAAATATTTAACCCATTACCATATAATGGTCTTGAATTTTACTAGAAGCAGGCCTGTGAAAATTCCTTCAATGTTTGTTTAACTTCAAATTTCTTGTGAACGGAACTCTCAAACAATAGTTGCATTCAATAAGAAGGTTTTTTTCCAATAATGGCATACAGTTTTGTGACAAAAGCCTTATTCGAGGAGCATAATCAGTCTCCGATGGCTCTTGTTATGAAAACTGATTTGATGTCAAAAGATTTTTTTATTGCTGTGTTTTTGAAGGGTAACAAATGGAATATGAGAGCCGTACGGCTAAATAACTTGACACATTGATTACGAGGGTGGGGCTGCCATGTTCCATCAAGATGAAAACCCAGTGGGCATGCTGAATCTTCTATTGAAATGCTGGTTCCGTCCCACAAATAGTGTTTCTAGTGTTTTCAGCCCTTTGATTTCAATGCATTTCTTAGGTATCATTAGCAGGACAAGGGTTAACCCATTCCCACAAAACATATTTTTGACTGGTCCAAACTGAAAATTCCAGATAACAAAAAGTGGAATTATCTTTTTTTTGTCTTTAACATTGTGGATAATGAAGAAATTGCTTGATACAAGCAATTTAATCAATTACCTCAATGTTTGCAAAAGCTTCTTTCTTGAGGAGCGTAAAAAAGAGGGATTGTGTGGGAATGGGTTCTGTGTTTATTCTTCAATATCAAAAATTAGGTGGATTTCAGCGCAAAATCAACATAATTTAGTTATGTTATTTCATGCTCTTTATTTATAGAAAAAAACTTGCCCACCAATTTTGGGGAATACCCCAATCCTCCTGCCTAGAATAAACACTGGGGTTAACAATTATCATTGATCTATTCAGGGCCATCTCTCTGTACTATGAGATTGCTGAAGGTGATGCAGAGATGGTAAAACAGGTGCAGGAAGCTGACAAGAATGAAAGGAATTACTTGATTAACTTGATTGATTCTCCTGGCCACGTAGATTTCTCTTCAGAGGTTACAGCTGCCCTCCGTGTTACAGATGGAGCTCTTGTTGTCGTCGACTGTGTATCAGGTAATGTTTTTTCTCTCGACAATCTTAAGCACTTGATGCTATTGTAAACCTATATTTATGGCAGCGTTCAATCTATCTGCATTTTCAGGGCCCAGCCATTCTTTATTTAGACCATTTTATCAAATAAGGGTAGTCCTATACAAGTATAAAAATTCAAAATAGGGACTTTGGGATGAGGTATGATAATCGTATCAGAATTCTAATCTTCAATCATGGGGTGCCATGGTTTTGATCCCAAGGGCCTTAATGACAATTTCTTTGTATACACTCTAGAATCCACAATTTTGGCTCAATCTTCTTTAAACTTGGCCAGAATAATTTGTAGGTCATAAGGATGAACCCTATTGATTATCGGATGGTTATTTTGGAAAACACAGGAAAAATGGGCCTTAATGAGATTTTTTTTTTTTTTTTTTTTTTTTGTTTTTGTTTACATGATTTGGCTAAAGCTGCATTTTTAACAGCAAATTATTCAGGTGAGCTATCTAGGACCATCGTGGTCCTCTTGTTCCATCACCAATGGATGGATGATCTAAACTTTATTGGATAGTAGCTGGAGGCTAGGAAAAGCTGTTATGGTGGTATATGTGCGAGATATACTGGAATCCATTGTTAGGTGTTCCAGCCACCACAATATGACTGAAATGATGTTAACAGTTGAGTTTCACCCCATTTAATCAAATAAATGAAATTAGCGAAAGTAAGACTATGAAAAGGCTAATGTTTTAAGAAAATGGCTTTTAATATTCTAAACTTAACATTTAATGCAAGAATATGGTGGTTTAAGCTCATGTTAACATGAAGTGTTAAAGTTGAGCTCTTGTTATCTAGCTGTGTCCAGCATCTGTTGTCCTCTGTTGCATCATGATTTTGCCTTGAATGGCTTGAAACTTGGTCAGAATGTTTGTCTCAATGAAAACTTGTTAGGTCATGTGGGATCAAAAATTAGGTCAAATCTTGGAAAAACCTTGTGTGCAAGCTAGAAGTCACATTTTGCCTAAAATGTTTTTATTTGTGGTCAGAATGTTTGTATGCCTGCATAATATCTAGGTCAAGTCCCATATTGTGTCACTAGGGGCCACATAAGTCATGTTAGAAGTAACCTTGCATGCACTCTAGAGGGATCATTTTTGCCTTGAATGAATTGATATTCAGTCAGAATGTCTGTCTTCTTGATATCTAGGCCAAGTTTGAATTTGGGTCAATTCCGTCTAGGTCAAATCTCAAATACTTTGTGTGTACTCTAGAGGCTAATTTGATATTTGATAAGGATAATTGAGCCAGTTTGAATTGGTTGTGAAACTAGGTCATCAGTTCAAATCTAGGAAATGCCTGCTGTGCATCCTAGAGGGTTCAAATTTTGGCTCAACTGATTTGATATTTGGTCAGAATGTGTTTCCATGATATCTTGGCCAATCTTGACTTTGGGTCATAATGGATCAAAATTTAGGTCATGAGGTCAGAAATGTCTGTTTTCAAAATTTCTTAGCCATTTTACCTGTAGTCAAAAACTAGATCACCAGGTCAAGTCTCGAAAAACCTTAATGCATAGTTGACTTGATATTTATTAAGTATGTTTATCTCCATAAAATTTTGTCAAGCTCTATATCAGGCACGTAGGGTCAAAAGCTAGGTCACTAGGTCTTATACAAAGAAATCTTCTTTGAAAGTACGTGCTAGTATACAAGCACCGTGAACTTTGTTATAATGTTTGTTTTTATGCCCCCACCCCCCCATCGAAAGATTGGGGGCATATTGTTTTACCCATGTCCGTCTGTCGCAACTAAATATTTTCCTATAACTTTATCCCTAATTAAGTTACCATGCTAATATTTGGTATGTAGATAGGCCTCGACAGCCCGCAACTGGGAAAGGTCATTTCATCAAGGTCAAGGTCAAAATTTTAACCCTTTTCCCTAAAATTTTACTCAAAACTTAACCTGCCAACTAAATATTTTCCTATAACTTCATCCCTAATTAAGTTACAATGCTAATATTTGGTATGTAAATAGGCCTCGACAGCCCACAACTGGGGAAGGTCATTTCATCAAGGAATAGGTCAAAATTTAACCCTTTTCCCTAAAACAAAGAAAAAAACAAAAATCACCCCTTTCTAAAGATTTCCTTTTTCGGGGCATGGTGTTTCACAAACACATCTCGTTGATTTCTCAGAATTGATTTTATTTTTCTTATATCTTGCATTAATTTCTGTTTTCAATGCATTTTTCAATTCATAAAACAGAGAATTGTCCTGTGCAAATTATTTAACACATTCCCACATCTTCATTAAAAACAATTATTGTATATTCCACAATATTTTCTACCAATAAATTTGAAATTATAATAAGTTTAATAAACATTTAATTGTCATCTTCAACTCCTTTCATTTTGGACCAATCAAAAATATTGGCACTTAGTAAAGGGCTTATAAAAAAAACCCCGTATAATTAAACTAAAACAAATCATCTGTTTCCAGGCGTATCGGTGCAGACCGAGACTGTACTTCGTCAGGCCATGTCGGAACGAATTAAGCCAGTGTTGTTCATGAACAAGATGGACTTGGCATTGTTAACTCTCCAGTGTGACATGGAACAGCTGTACCAGACATTTCAGAGATCTATTGAGAATACAAACGTCATCATTGCTGACTTTGACTGTGATAATAATCCAATGGGGAAAGTTCAGGTAAAATTGAATCCATTTTGACCCTTGTCATGTTGATATGGGAATATTCCTGTGTGGGCAGGAGGTAGTGTAAAAAGATCAGCCTGCACATTATGTGCAGTCTGATTTTAGTCTAGACTACCTGCTTGCCCCTTCCAAGCCAGAATTGTTTATAAATTCAATTTTCAAAAGAATATTGACATTTCACTAGTTCCTCCAGAGATTTCGGTGCTTTGACTGAAGTGCAATTCCAAACAGGATTATATTTCAGCATGGTTAATTTGCATTTACTGTTCTATTTTATCTGTAGACATAATACCTGGGTCACCCACTTGGGATAATGTGTTATTAATTCAGCAAAAGAGAGAATGCCTGAAGCTTTGGCTTTTCGCGGTTTTATGTTAGTTCTATTTGCTTAATCTTTAGAATAACTGTTAATTACCTAAACCACTCCCATACAACTCCTCAAGAAAGGTATTTTGAAGATAAGTTTGGAAAAAGAAGAAATCTCTGAATTCACTGTTTTTTAAAGGCAACATTTTTTAGAATTGCGTAAACTAAAAATTGCCATCTGCAACTTTGAAATAGAGCCATTCAACTTAAGGTATTGTAAATTATTATTCAGGTTGATCCTAAGGATGGAACAGTTGGATTTGGATCTGGCCTTCACAGCTGGGCTTTCACATTGAAGGATTTTGCCAAATTATATTCATGCATGTTTAAAATTGAGGAAGACAAACTGATGAGAAGATTCTGGGGAGACAACTTTTACCACCCTAAAGAAAAGAAGTGGTACAACACTCAAAAGGATCACATCAACCCTCTGGAACACCGAGGATTCAACAAATATGTACTGGAGCCAATTTACAAGGTAAAAGAGAATTATGTTAGGGAGATAGTTACATTTTCATGTTTTCAATACAATAAATTGGAAAATTTAACCCTTTCCTGTTGTTGGTGTTTAGCTCACCTGAGCACAACGTGCTCATGGTGAGCTTTTGTGATCGTTGAATGTCTGTCGTCCTTCGTGCGACAATTGAAGTGTTTACACTCTAGAGGCCATAGTTTTGACCCAATCTTCATGAAACATGGTCAGAATAATTGTTAGGTCATGAGGATGAACTCTATTGATTACGGGAGGGTTCTATTTGAAAACACAGGAAAAGGGGCCTTAATGACAATTTCTTTGTTTACACTCTAGAGGCCACAAATGTGGCTCTATCTTCACGAAACTTTGCCAGAAAAATTATTTGGTCATAGAGATGAATCCTATTGATTATTAGAAAGATCTTTCCAAAAATACAGGCCTTAATGACAATTTCTTTGTTTACACTCTAAAGGCCACAATTTTGGCTTAATCTTTATGAAACTTGGTCAGAATAATTGTTTGATCATGAAGATGAACCCTATCAATTATTGTGGATTCTATTGGAAAACACAGGAAAAGAGCCCTTAATGACAATTTCTTTGTTTACACTCTAGAGGCCACAATTTTGGCTCAATCTTCATGAAACTTGGTCAGAATAATTGTTTGATCATGAAGATGAACCCTATCAATTATTGTGGATTCTATTGGAAAACACAGGAAAAGAGCCCTTAATGACAATTTCTTTGTTTACACTCTAGAGGCCACAATTTTGGCTCAATCTTCATGAAACTTGGTTAGAATAATTGTTAGGTCATAAGGATTAACACTAATGATTATGGAAAGGTTCTATCATAAAACACAGGAAAAGAGGCCTTAGTGACAATTTCTTTGTATAAAGTCTAGAGGCCACAATTTAGGCTCAATCTTCATGAAACTAGGCCAGAATAATTATCATAGCATGAGGATGAAGCCTATTGATTTTGGGAAGGTTCTTTTTGGAAAACACAGGAAAAGGGGCCTTAATGACAATTTCTTTGTTAATGCTCTAGAGGTCATAATTTTGGCTAAATCTTCATGAAACTTGGTCAGAATAATTGTTAGGTCATAAGGATTAACACTATTGATTATGAAAAGGTTCTATTGGATAACACAGGAAAAGGGGCCATAATGACAATTTCTTTGTTTACAATAAAGAAGTCACAGTTTTGCCTCTATCTTCATGAAACTGATTATAGTTATTTGTCTCTTATTGCATTTTTTTAACAGCAGACAGTTCAGGTGAGGGATCTAGGACCATCATGGTCCTCTTATTTTTATTTCAGTCAGGATACTGACTGTAATCTAGGAATCGTCTGAATTTGCTCTTTGCTTCTAGGAACCTGGCAACAACCTGAACTTTTTTCCCTTTGCTTGTGAATTGATTCATTATTTTTTGTAGTATACTATCTGAAAATGTAAGCCCATTCATTAAGAATAACAGCGAAAAGCCGAATCGCTGAATGTGCGCAGTGATTAAGGTCACGACCTCTACAGGTACTTCTATTTATACCATCTTAAACAGTGTTGCATCCAAGCTCCTCGATAGATCGAGTCCTCCGGGTTTGTCGTTATGTCAATATTTATCATCATCAGAGACAAAGAATAATGTATATCTATGTCTCTGACATCATTTAATTGACTGCCTGAACTTACCATCATTACGGATTTCATTTAAAAATAGGTATGATAGGCCACTGTGTTCAATGATTCGTTGATCTTAGACATTCTGCAGTCTCAGATTTTTTCAATTATTATAACCTTCAGTCTTACGATTTTAACAGTTACCAGCTACAAAATTTAATTCAGTTTTGTACACGTGCATCTGTTTGATGTAAATTCCCGATTCGTAAAAAAGAGTTCTTTGTTTATTTATTGTTACCATATTTTTTACAAAGGTAAAGATATTAGACCAAGTCCATTACCGCAAAAGAGGTTTGAAGGTCTATCCACGTGACATTTTCTCAACGCGTCAGTTACCCCAGGTGTTCAACAACCTGTCGGTCTCAATGGAGACGTCACTATGTGGGATACTTAGATTTTATCCCTTTTGTCTAAGGATGGAAATATTTACGTTGGTGTAAAGCTAAATTCAATTTGATTAATTCAGACAACTATCAATAGTAATAAAACGTGTCTCAAGTGAAAATTTTAGCTTTAAGATATTGGCGCGGACCAAAAGAGAACCACAATTTGTAGACCTGTAGAAATTAACGGATTATTGAATTCCGATAGACTGGGAATGTAAGGGTAGAATTTAATAATTCTTGGCACGCTGAATTTCGTCTGTTTCTGCTAAAATCTTGTAACTACAGTTGTTATCTTTCGAAATATCGGAGGGCGGTGCTCCTTAAACTATCCTTCATATATTTTGTCCGAATTGGACAATTACGCTGTTGATCAAGCTAGTTATGGGCGAGAAAACATGGTTGGGATTCTGTCGGGGGGACTTTTTGGAGGGGGGGGGGAGATAGAAATCTTCAAATGTGATTTCATAATGAAAGAGAATGACTTCAACTATCATAAAAATTGTTAATATAAATTCCTGACTGCATTTGAGGCCATTCAGGCCTTTGATTTTTTGTTGTTAAAATTTTAGACTGGTCCAAATTGAAAGACAAGGAATAATGGAGGAAATCTTCGAATATCTTCTAAGGCCTAGAGCCTTGATATTTGATATGTATCGTCACCTATTTACCCTCTACCAAAATACTCCAAAGAATTCCTGTACTTCGAAAATTAGCCCTATGTTGCATGATCTTAGATTTATAAAGGAATAAAGAAGTAAATTTAACATTTCCTTCTGATATCACAAGTCCTAGAGCCTTGATAATTGGAAATATATCATAGCTCATTTACTCTACCAAAAACAAGAATTACCGGTACTTAAGTCTCAAAATAAGCCCTATGTCTTTGATTTGTATAGGATTGAAGGAGAAAATATTTAGAAAAAAAAGAACTTTTCCAGAATCTTTTTGAGTAAACCTTTAATATTTTGTATATACCATAAAGCCATAAAAGCAATATAGGACCATCATAGTCCTCTTATTTAAGATGTATTGTGACTAAAAGGTTATCCTTTTTTGGACAGGTTTTTGACCTCTGCAAGAATACAGATGATGGAGACCTTCTCAAAGAGCATGAAAAGATCCCAGATATTTTGAAAATCGCTGAAAAGATGAAAGTCAAGTTGACAAGTGAAGACAAGGCTTTAGGAGGCAAAAATTTGCTGAAGGTCAGAAAATATTGCTCAAGTGCAACTAGAACATTATGAAATGGAAAGTAATGGCTGCTGTGTTTCCATTTGTTATGAATCATTCACTCCCTGTACTAAATTTTCCATAATCTCATGCCCAATTGGTCAAAATATCCAAGAAGAATTCCTTAGGTTGATCTTGATTTGGAAGTCTTAGTGCTAAGAGTAAAATTGAATTTTATTTAGATACCTGTATTCTGAGGCTGATAGGCTGCAAATTCCATTTCATACCTCTATGATGTGATAGATTGAGGCAAGCTAATGGATAATCATAAACCTAAATGGGATGAGCAGCTGGAGGCTTGGAAAGGATGTTGTGGTAGTACTGGCGTGAGTAATACCAGGAATTCATGTTAAGTTGCTACAGCAACCAAAACCTGACTGAAATAAAATTGAAAGTGGTGTTTTATAACCATTTAATTGATCCATCATGTAATAAACAAAAGCCATTGTTCATTCCCATTTGTAAAAATATGGCCTCTGTTATTTACTCGAAGATACCAAAACAAAAAAAACATGTCTCATGATTGATTTAATTGTCATTATACCATTTGTCGCGCTCATGCAGTTATTTCAATTTTCCACAACCTCTATAAGCTCCTCCTGTTTGTAGGTTTTCATGAGGAAATGGTTACCAGCTGGAGACGCCCTCCTTCAGATGATTGTTATCCATCTACCATCACCTGTTACAGCCCAGAAATACAGAACAGAACTTCTATATGAAGGTCCATTAGATGACTCTGTGGCTTGTGGTATGTTGTTTTTCGCCTTTCCTGATGGCAGCTAGCATAGCACAGTTTGTAGCACTAAAGACTCTCAGTCGTGAGGTCTAGGGTTCAATCCACAGTTGCGGCAAATATCTTTTTTAACATTTGTCTCCCACCAATGGGTGAGTAATTGTAAACTTAGGTGGATGAGCAGGAAAGGATATAGTGGTAATAAGGGTTTGCCATATGACTGAAAATATTCAAATCCTATTTTCCAATATTCGAGACAAATTTTTTTTATTCAATTTCTCTCTATATATACATTTAAAAACTAAGGGAAATTATTTCAAATATCAGGATGATTTATAATGTTATTACATGTTTATTCCATTATATACAGTATACACATGTCAAGAAGGCACTGGAAAAATCAGTATTTATTACCGTTAGCAAATCTTATCTTAATTGATAACTGATGCCACATTGTCTCACACTGGAACATCGGCTTAGTTTTTTGTCCCGTCTTATTTCGATTGACCAAAGTAATTGAGTAAAACTCTTTTTGAAAAGAACATCTTTTTATTATTTTTTATTGCAACATACCATGATAAGATGGGTTTAAAATCAGATTTTATTATCTCACCTGAGCACAACATGCTCATGGTGAGCTTTGTGATCGTTGAATGTGTCGTGCTATGTGCGGCGTCAACAATTGAAGTGTATACACTCTAGAGGCCACCGTTTGGACCCAATCTTCATGAAACTTGGTCAGAATAATTTTTAGGTCATGAGGATGAACCCTATTGATTATGGGAGGGTTCTATTTGAAAACACAGAAAGAGGGGCCTTAATGACAATTTCTTTGTTTACACTCTAGAAGCCTCAAAAAAGGCTCTATCTTCATGAAACTCTGCCAGAATAATTATAAGGTTATAGAGATGAACCCTTTTGATTATTAGAAGGATCTTTCCGAAAACACAGGGAAAGAGGCCCTTATGACAATTTCTTTGTTTACACTCTAGAGGGCACAATTTTGTCCCAATCTTCATGAAACTTGGTCAGAATAATTGTTTGATCATGAGGATTAACCCTATCGATTATTGAAGGATTCTATTGGAAAACACAGGAAAAGGGGCTTTAATGACAATTTCATTGTTTACACTCTAAAGGCCACCATTTTGACTCAATCTTCATGAAGCTTGGTCAGAATAATTGTTAGGTCATAAGGATTAACCCTATTGATTATGGAAAGGTTCTATCTGAAAACACAGGAAAAGGGGCCTTTATGAAGATTTCTTTATTTAAAGTCTAGAGGCCATGATTTAGGCTCAATCTTAATGAAACTAGCCCAGAATAATTATTAGGGCATGAGGATGAACCCTATTGATTATGGGAAGGTTCTTTTGGAAAACACAGGAAAAGGGGCCTTAATGACAATATCTTTGATTACACTCTGGAGACCACAATTTTGGCGCAATTTTCATGAAAATTGGTCAGAATAATTGTTTAGTCACAAGGATGAACCCTATTGATTACAGGAAGGTACTTTTGGAAAACACAGGAAAAGGGGCCTGAATGACAATTTCTTTGTTAATTGTCTAGAGGTCATCATTTTGGCTAAATCTTTATGAAACTTGGTCAGGATACTTTTAAGGTCATAAAGATGAACCTTATAGATTATGGGAAGGTTCTATAGGATAACACAGGAAAAGGGGCCATGATGACAATTTCTTTGTTTACAATATAGAAGTCACAGTTTTGCCTCTATCTTCATGAAACTGATTATAGTTATTTGTCTCTAATAGCATTTTTTTTTAACAGCAGACAGTTCAGGTTAGCGATCTAGGACCATCATGGTCCTCTTGTTTCATTATCGTATTTTAGACTTTAAATAAGTAACGCCCTCAAAAAATGAGCTTCACAAGAAATAATAAATCTTTGAGGCTTGATACATGTTTTGTCTCGAATGTTTAGGTTCAGATCAGTCTAAAATGGTAAATTGAAGTGTTATGTCAATCATGTAGCCATTAATAAAACAGGATGTTGTTTGAAATTAGGTCAGCCAAAACTTTAGTTGAATGTCGATGATTTAGAAAAAGTTCCCTGTAAGCACATGCACATAGTAATGAAACGGATCGGCCCTAATGTTCTTTGTTGGCTGGTTTGAGTTCGTAATTTTTTGCCAAAGTTCTTAAGAAGAAATGACTGGAAAAAATGGTCGAGGGGTGACTGGCAAACTATAAATACGGGTTGAATAAAGCTGTGCTCACGATACTTTATGTCTCCCCCCAACAAAATGTTTTATGATACGTCCGCGTAAGCTACGCCTGTAAAACATTTTGACGTATTTACATTTTATTTTTGTTGATCCTGCTTTGAATGTCCCTGTGTATATCATTCACAAATAGTATTTGACTTTCTGAAGAAATGAAAAACAAATAGAAAAAATAAATCAAATCAGAAAAAGTTTTATTCAAAACACATTTAGAAATAGGAAATCTTCAACCATTAGACAGAAATTTGCCCTGATATAACAAATATTCCGACATCTGGTTTTGACCTAATCAAAAATGAATGATTTTTTAATTTTGCTATTTGTTCCCATCCCTATGAATAACCAATTCCCAAACAATCCCACAATTTTAACTCCACTATTGTCATGGCGTGGTGTCTGTGTCTGTCTGTCTGTCCATCCTTGAAAATGTTCTTCTCATTAAGTAATGTTCAGCATTCAACCAAATTTGACAAATGATCCTTCAAAGAATTTTGATTGGATCAAAAACATTGCTTTGGTGGGAAGGGCTAATTTCCATATATTGTAAAAGCTTAAAAACTCCTCAGAAACCAGTGGATGGATTTCAACCACATTTCACAGAAATGTTCTTTGAGTGACCCTTTATCAGATTCCTGAAGAATTTTGATCAGAACAAAAATATGTTTAACGGGAGCGGCTAATTTCTTTATATGGTGAAAGCTTTGAAAATCTTTTTCTCAGAAACCCCTTTATAGATTTCAACCCATTCCAACACAATCCCTCCTTGTTGTGGAAAATACAGAAATTGCTTGTAACTCATTTTCGACTTTTTTGAAGATTTTTGAAATTTCAAAAAATTGAGATTGTCAGCAACCACTTTCAATTTGGAGAAGTCTAGAATTTCATTTTGTGGGAATGGATTAATTATAAAAAGAACTGAAAATGGTTAACAAACCTATTAGCCTCGTGTACTGATTATCTCTTCACAAATAAGATCTGTTTTGAAGTTTCAGTTTTCATTTTTGTTCTATTGAGAAGTCAGAAGAGCAATCCAAGGCGATCTTCTTTGTATCGTAATGAGTGCTGTGGTTGAAACAGGTGTAGAAATTACTTGAAGCATTGGTTAGGTGTATCAGCTACTGCAACAGAATTTTTGGAAATGTTTTAGTAAAATTAATCAACATTTATCTAGGTAATTATTTTGTTAAGTGCAAATAAATTTTTCTTATACAGCTGTGAAAAATTGTGACCCCAAGGGTGAACTGATGATGTATGTATCTAAGATGGTACCCACTAGTGACAAGGGTCGTTTCTACGCTTTTGGACGTGTCTTTGCTGGAACTGTTGCCACTGGACAGAAAGTTAGAATTATGGGTCCAAACTACAAACCTGGCAAAAAAGAGGACCTCTATGAAAAAAGTATACAAAGGTAAATTTTCAGATGACTGTTTATTTGTTTGGGGTTTGATGTAGCTGGAAATAGATCGGGTCAACACTAACAGTGTCCCAGGCTCCCGAGGATCCTGGAAAATTGAAAGGGACCCCAGCAATATTAGGCTAGGGATTCTGTTGGGATCCTTCAATATTTCTCCAGTACTATAGATGTTAATGTATCAACTTATGCTCCTGATTTTTTTTTTCAAGTTGGGCTTAAAGGGGCAGGATTGTGTGGGAATGAGTTAATGTTTATGAAGGAGGAATGATTATCTGGAGGAAACCCTGAAGTAATAGGTAGGGATTCCTTTTGGACCCCATTGAAGCAAAGTTAGTATCCCTGTGGATATATGATAATTAACCTTTCCCACATAGGGGTACTGATGCCCTTGAAGAAAAACAATGTGGAAAACATTGTGTAAAATTCAAGCAATTTCTTCAGTTTCAACATTGTAACGTTTTACTAACCAGAAAGTTGAAAGAATTTAAAATTTTGTAAACTTGTCGTCTGCAACCCCTTTCAATTCGGACCATTCTAAAATTTTGTCGCCTTATAATGGATTGTTGGTAACTTGCAAACAAATTTTTTCTTGCCATACATTATGTCATGGATGTAAAATACCGGGAGTAGTTGAGGATAGATTGAAATACTGCGGAAAAGGGACTTGTTTTAACCCTTGCAGTAAAAATAAAGTTGCAGAAGACATTATCAAGTATTATTAAGCTGAATGAACAGTGGTTAGAAGTATATAAAGAAAATGCTTGTCTACTTTTATCATGCTGTTGATCTGTTTGTATTTCCGATTGAGTGAAAATGGTTCAAACAAATCATGTCTTGAGCAGTCAGACTGTTTCAAAGAAATAAAACTAGTTCTTGAATTGGGATCTGTTGTTTACATTTCGAATCTGTCTTATAAAGTCCATGGTTTAGGAGGTGGCAGGGAAATACAGATTTTCTCGCTTGTCCTGAATTAAAGTTAACTTGTCTGAAAACAATTGATGAGATGAATTTGAACCCAGTATTTTCTTCATATAGCGAAATCTTTACCCGTCAAAATAAACATGATAATTTCCAATATGTTAATGAGTTATCCGAGATCTATAATGTACCATTCCAAAATATGGTAGCCTTGAAAAATGTACTTGTCCCTAAGTAGAAAAGCACATGTTCGATGAGCATGGGAATTTTGCATCAATTATTTAGCAATAAGGGTCCCAAACTTATGACTTAAATGGTGTATAGAACTAATGGCTCAAGTTTTGCCAGTGCTTTTTTGCTCAATTGTCAAGGCCTTGGTTACACAAACAAATCAAAGCAAAATCAGTATTCAAGTTGTGATATTAAAAAAAAAACATTACCAAACGACATATTTTGAGACTGATCTGAATTGAAGGAAGTGGCAGACAGCAATTTTAAAAACTCATGAAACTTATTGTTAACTCACTCAAGCACAACATGCTATAGCGAGCTTTTCAGATACTTGTCATTCAGTGTTGCCCTATATAGATCACAATTTTGATCTCGTCTAACTTGCTGAAAATGTTTGTCTAGAAGAACCATATTGATTATGGTGATATCCTGATTGACATTAAGGGAAAAGTGGCCTTATTAAGAATTTCATTGTTACCACTCTAGAGGTCACAATTTTGGCTAAATCATTTTCTGAAATTGTTTGGGTATCCTTAAGGAGGCATTCTTACTTGTATCATTGGAAAAGAGACCAAATTCTTTATTTTAATGAAGATTTCTAAAGCATATTTGTTTAGGGTTGTAAAAAAGGCAAGATTGTATTGGAATGGGTTAAGGTAGAAAAAAATTAAAGGATCAAGGGAAGACGGCAAAAGTCAAGAGTTTAGGGGGTTATTGTATTAACCCTTTCCTGTTATAGGAAATGGAAGACCTGTCCAAATTCAAATTTTTTGCAGAAAAAAAATTTAATGAGAATTTAATTTGAAAACAACCAGTTTGAAGTCATTGCGGCTGCTTGAGCACCTAACAATGGATTCCTAGTATTTCTCACGACAGTACTACTACTACATCAGCTGGGGGCTAGGAAAGGATGTAGTAGTAGTACTGGTGTCAGAAATACTAGGAATCCATTGTTAGGTGCTCCAGAGGCCGGGATATGACTGAAATACTGATAAAAATGGCCTTAAACCTCATTCAATCAATTCAATTAAAGTGAAGAAAATATTGTGGAAAAGAAAAAATTGCTTGTACAAGCAATTTCTTCTTTTTATACAATGTTTTCTCAACTTTATAACCATTAGATTTAATGTTTTCTCAACTATATAACCATTAGATGTAAAAAATAGATTGAACAGGAAAGGGTTAAAAATCATTATGTGTTAAAGAAAGCCTGTGTTGTGGATTATTGTCAGGTCATTCCAATGAGTACCTACTACACAGTGTTTAGCACAAATCTGTTGGACTGTTTAACCCATTAACAAACATCAAAACTTTAGACTGGCTAAATTCAAAGAAGTTGCAGATGGCATATTTTAGTATAACCCCTTTCCTGTTCATTCCCTGTTTTTTTTTTGTTTTTTTTTATCCATTTAATTTTATGATTAAGAAAACATTGTAGAAAAGAAGAAATTGCGCGTAACAAACAATTTCTGCTTTTTTCACAATATATTCTACCATATTGAATGGTTATTTTCAAGTTAAATCCACTTTAGATTCCTACAAAACCTTTGAATTTGAATAGGTCTAAAATTTTGTAAAACAGGAAAGAGTTTAAAAAAACAAAAACACTATCTGTACTGGTAAAAAATATATAGAATATTTAACAGATTGTTTGGGAATAGGTTAAATGTGAAATTCTTTTTCCAGGACAATCTTGATGATGGGAAGATATATTGAGCCCATTGCTGACGTACCATGTGGAAATATATGTGGTTTAGTAGGCGTTGATCAGTTCTTGGTGAAAGGTGGTACTATCTCTACATACAAAGATGCTCATAACATGAAAGTAAGATATATAGTAGAAATATAAATTTAATATAACGGACAAAATTTAGGCATTTTCAAATGGGGGACTTAATCATGAATAACTCCCTTAACTCATTACCACACAATATTTTTAGAATAGGCCAAATTGAAAGAAGTTGAAAATGCCAATTTTTAGCTGAGGAAATTTTACAAATCTTTGACTACAGAGGTAGAAAATACTGGGGTAAATAAATTGCTTGATGCAACAATGCTTTCCAAAGCATCTTTCTTGAAAGGCGTCAGAAAGCTGGTTTGTGTGGGAATGGGTAAACTGTGTAGAGTCAATGTACCTTCTTGCTCTTATCATATTAATCAGACCAGTATTGTCTATTATTTAAAGTCTTTAGATTCCTTTTATCTGTAACTCAATATTTTTATGCCCCAGCATTTTTAACCCTAGTGATCCATGATCAATATAAATGGTTTCCACGGCTGCTTTTAAATTGAAACAATGAAAGCACTGGAAGCCCTTAAAGACAGCTTTTAATTCTTTCGATAATTTCACAAAGAGTTGGTGCCTATAAGGTACAAGCAGGTAGTGTAGACAAAGATCAGACTGCACTTATTTGCAGGCTGATTTTTGTCTATACCTCCTGCCAAAGCAGGAATATTCCGGAATCAGCATGACAAGGGTTAAGATTGGAGACATATTGTTTTAAAGATAAGTGTCTGTCTGCCAGCAGTAGACTTGACCTAAAAACATGAGATTTGTTGTCCTTCAAATTCCGTTCAAGATAAATAGTTCATTTTTGGGACATAGGTCCCTTGCATTGATAGGCATCAGTTGGTTGTAAGATCAGGGACATTCATCAAGGACAACTTGGGGGGGAGGGGATAACTTAACATTGTACTGTTATTTAAACACTGTTCAAAAAACATGGGCCGCCATCATGGCGCAGTTGGTAGCGCGTCAAACTCCCAATCTCAAAAGATTAGATGTCATGGGTTTGGTCCCCGACAGCAGCATATCCCACATTTTTTCTCTCAACAATGGGTGGATAATTGTAAACCTAGGTGGGATAGCAGCCGGAGGCTAGGGAAAGGATGTAGTGGTAGTACTGGTGTGAGAAATACCAGGCATCCATTGTTGGGTGCTCCAGCCGCCGTGATAGGACTGAAATACTATTAAAAGTGGCGTTAAACCCCATTCAATCAATCAATACCCGGAAGCAACATGCATCCTTTCCTACATTTGTCTCTAACAAATGGGTTGATAATCGTAAACCCAAGTAGGATAGCAGCTGGAGGCTAGGGAAAGGATGTAGTGGTAGTACTGGTGTGAGAAATACCAGGAAACCATTTTTAGGTGCTCCAGCCGCTGTGATATTACTGAAATGCTGTTAAATCCCATTCAATCAATCAAGATACAGGATGTATATTTTGGACTTAGGGGTAAAATGGGAGTTATCAGAGCTTATCAGTACCATATGGAAACTATGTTGAAATGACCTCCAAAAAAAGCTTTTTCAAACTATTAGAAAAGAATAATGTTGGCAAAAATTTTTCTAGCATATATTTTTTTCTTTCTAGTGTTTTCATTGTATTTTAAACCAATTTTGAATTTTCGTCTGCAACTTCTTTAAATTTGGACGAGAACGCATAGCCCACAAGCCTTGTACATAGCAGTTCAACTGAGGTGGAAAAAAATACTTTTTTTTTTGTAAAATTTCGTGCCAGGAAAATTGAATTGTTGGCAGTGATTTTTCTGACCAAATCAGAGAAAATATCTGCCAAATCTCCTCCTTCATGGAATATATTTCCCGTCTTTTGATAGAAATTTTTCCTCGTAAGGTGAACTTTTCAAAAGTATAAAACTGGATAGATTGAAAGGAAATGGTTCAGGTTTTTTTTTTATATATATATATATATATACATTCAAATACAAGAAATGTCGTTGATAGTGAAAAGCAAGTTTTCTCATAATTTAACTTAACCTAAAGCTTTTCTTCTAGTAAGGGGCACTGACCCCCTTCCCCCACAATGAAGAAAAAAGTCTGTTTGTTTGAAAAATTCCATATCTACAGCTTGAATAATCTGTACTTTAGACGTTTTCTTCGCCAATTAACAAAAAAGCCAAATTATGTCCAATTTCAAAGTTCATTTCTGGTCTAAGTTAATGACTTGATTGGACTACCGATTTCTTCATTGATAGTCAACTACCAAATATCTTGTGTCTTCTAAAGGTGATGAAGTTCTCAGTGAGCCCTGTTGTGCGTGTTGCTGTAGAATGTAAGAACCCATCTGAATTACCCAAACTTGTGGAAGGATTAAAACGACTAGCCAAGTCTGACCCTATGGTACAGGTAAGAGAACAAAACACAAGTAGTTCTTCCCATTTATGTCAAGTGTTTGGATTTGATTGCTACCAAAGAGAATCTCTAATTTTGGGACTTAATAGCTGTGTTTGCAAACTTCAAGTGGCCCTGATATAGCAGTCACACATTTTAGATGACATTTTACTGGTATCTGAATATAAAACAATAAGTTGATAGGCATTCTAAATATTGTAGTTACAGCTTGAATTACTGGACTTGCTATGTCAATATAGCTCAGCCAAAAATTAAGGTTGACAGAGAGTTGGACAATAGTTCAGACTTCTTTAGGATTCAATCCCTGACCATGGCACATATCCTTTCCCACAATTGTCTCTCACCAATGGGTGGATAATTGTAAATCTAAGTGGGATAGCAGCTGGAGGCTAGGAAAGGATGTAGTGGTAGTACTGATGTGAGATATATCGGGAATCCATTGTTGGGTGCCTCTGCGATATGACTGAAATACTGTTAAAAGTGAAGTTGAACCCTATTCAATCAGTCAAATAGACTTGTTTAATGATGAGCTTTTTTTTGGCTCCATATCAAAGAAATTTGGCAAAACTTTAATCATATAGCTTCTTTTCTGGCCCATTTTACGCTCTGTGGCTGTGAATGCTACTTGAGTGAGTCCTAGTGGGCGTGTGAGTCTACTTGGGACAATTATAGTTTTGTATTATTTTTGCAGTGTACGATAGAAGAATCTGGAGAACACATTATTGCTGGTGCAGGAGAATTACATTTAGAGATCTGCTTAAAAGATCTGGAGGAAGACCATGCAGGAATCCCCCTCAAGAAGTCGGACCCAGTTGTCACATACCGTGAAACTGTCACTGAGGAATCCGAAATTATGTGTTTATCCAAATCTCCAAATAAACACAATCGTCTCTTCATGAAAGCAAGGCCTTTATGTGACGAAAAAGAAAGTGAAGATTTGGCTAAAGTCATTGATGATGTAAGTTATCAGCTAGAATTAAGGATTGCCCAGTGCATATCCATATTCAACACAAATAGAATTTTGCTGTAACCAAAACAGAATGTCTTTTACAGTGGTGTTTAAATAGACTTTTTCCTATTGTCATGGAACAAGTCAGATGTGATTTTCTTCTTGACCAGAATTGAGATGAACTTGTCTGTAAAAAAGTAAAGATAAATTTTGACAAAACATGGCTGCTAATGAACCCAGCATTTTCTTCATTTACCACGTTTTCTACACTTCATAAAAAGAAATTGATGATTATCCAACAATGAGTTAGCGTTGAAGTCTATTTGTACCATTCTATGATTTGCAGTGGTATTTACATATCCAAAGACATGAAAATGAAAAGGGTGATTTATGGAAATACACTGCAACTCCTCTATAACGCTACCGGGCACAGCGCTGACTACATTATAACGCGGGGTCCGCTTGGCTCCCAAAATTTTGGAGGGGGGGGGGGGCATTTTGGGTTGCAGATGCTGAGATACGACGTTAATGCTGATTTGGCCGCGATTTTTTCATCCCGTCTTCGGCCCGCTCGAAGAAAAAGGGTTGCACATAAAAATCGATAATTACCCGAAGCCAGGTAAGTTTTTAACACCTTACTTGGACGGTCCTGGTCATTAATGCATTACTTCAGAGGCAATTGCTTTGTTTGATTGATGACAAGCGTAGTTTTTCAATTTACAAAATCATTTGATTGTTTGGTCTTACTGTTTAACCATTGAGATGATCAATGCCTTAGGTCTTTTATATTTTTAAGTCAATAGAGAAAAGGCACGCACCTCGGTATCCTTCAGTTACAAACCTTGAAGATGGTGCAATTAAAATATCAGACTGTTTCACTCTCGGCGTTCTTAATTTTCTTCAGTCCCGAGTAGGACGTGTTCTTAAAGTAATGTGCGAGCGTGAAATTAGACAAATTGACTTGAGCCTACTATTTATTTCACTTTATAGTTTGCTGGTATCCGGAGCTCGTAGAGGATAGTGGCTTCAAGATAAAAACGCAACAATGTGCTTTGAAAACAATTAGTCGTAGTTGCGACGTTTTCGCAAAATACAGAAATTACGTGAATTTGAATTGTAAATGTCACAATATCGGAAGATTCTCATCCGAAACGGGATAGATAATATAAGTAGATTAAAATGAAATACCGTTATTTTTCCGCATTTCTTTTAATAATCCAAAAATTTATTGCCATCCTGTATGATCAAACACGCGGCAAAGAGCTCGTCAACAAATTTCGGGTACAGTTTATTTTATTCTGAGGGAGGAAAGGTAATCAAAGGTGCCGCCGCCAGATGTTCAGCTATTTATGGGAGAGTTTCCGGAGTTGACACGTGCCAGACACGTACCCTGTGAGAATTCTTGCTGACCGAATTTTTAGCTCACCTGAGCACGTAGTGCTCAAGTGAGCTATTGTGATCGCCTTTTGTCCGGCGTCCGTCCGTCGTGCGTCGTCCGTCAACAATTTCTCTAAACGACATCTCCTCCTAAACCACTGGGCCAATCTGAACCAAATTTGGCAGAAATGTTCCTTAGATGGTCCCCTTCAAAAATAGCTAAAAGAATTGAAATCTGTTAAAAACTCTGGTTGCCATGGCAACAAAAGTGAAATTTTAAAATAATCTTTAAAAATCTTCTCCTCCTGACCCAGAAGGCGTAGAGCCTTGATATTTTGCATGAATCATCAGTATATTGACCTCTTCCAAAATAGCTAAAATCATGATCCTCTGATCCCCAGGGGCGGAGCCCCAGGGGGGTGGGGTTTATATAGAAATAAAGACTGATTTTTTAAATGACATCTCCTCTCAAACCACTGGGCCGATTTGAATCAAATTTGGCAGAAATGTTGCTTAGGTGGTCCCCTTTAAAAACTGCTAAAAGAATTGAAATTCCTTAAAAACTCTGGTTGCCATGGCAACTAAAGTGAAATTTTGAAATAATCTTTAAAAATCTTCTCCTGACCCAGAAGGCGTAGAGCCTTGATATTTTGCATGAAGCATCAGTATATTGACCTCTTTCAAAATAGCTAAAATCATGATCCTCGGGTCCCCGGGGGCGGAGCCCAAGGGGGGTGGGGTTTATATAGAAATAAAGAAAGATTTTTTAAATGACATCTCCTCTCAAACCACTGGGCCAATCTGAACCAAATTTGGCAGAAATGTTGCTTAGGTGGTCCCCTTCAAAAATAGCTAAAAGAATTGAAATCCGTTAAAAACTCTGGTTGCCATGGCAACCATAGTGAAATTTCAAAATAATCTTTAAAATCTTCTCCTCCTGACCCAGAAGGTGTAGATCCCTGATATTTTGCATGAAGCATCAGTGTATTGACCTCTTTCAAAATAGCTAAAATCATGATCCTCGGGTCCCCAGGGGCAAAGCCCCAGAGGGGGGGGGGGGTATATAGAAATAAAGAACGATTTTTTAAATGACATCTTCTCTCAAACCTCTGGGTCGATTTGAACCAAATTTGGCAGAAATGTTGCTTAGGTGGTCCCCTTCAAAAATAGCTAAAAGAATTGAAATCCGTTAAAAACTCTGGTTGCCATGGCAACAAAAGTGAAATTTCAAAATAATCTTTAAAAATCTTCTCCTCCTGACCCAGAAGGCGTAGAGCCTTGATATTTTGCATGAAGCATCAGTATATTGATCTCTTACAAATTAGCTAAAATCATGATCCTAGGGTTTCGAGGGGCAGACCCGGGTGGGGGGGGGGGTTATAGGCATGAAGCATCAGTTCACAGACTTCTTATTTCTGAAATTATAACCCATGGAAAAAGTTTTTTCCTTCTTTCAAATCAGCACTAAGGCCTTGGAATTTATTATTTAGACTTTTGGATCCCCAGGTTTATAGTCTTTATATGTAATTGTGGCCCACTTGTTTCATAATCCTAACCTAAACATGAAATTAGACTGTTGAAAGAAAAAGAGCCTTTATCTCAGGTGAGCGCCCCAGGGCCAACGGCCCTCTTGTTTACTCTTGTCCTTATGAAACCAGACATTCTGCCGTCTCGGATTTTTTCCGATTATCATGACCTTCATTATTACGATAAAAAGTTAGCGGCTACAAAGTATAATCCAGTTTTGTATACGTGCAACTGGTCGGATTAAATTCCCGATTCGTAAATGACTAGGTTCAGATAGAGTTCTTTGTCGGTTTATTGTTACCGTATTTTTAACAATGGTAAAGAAATTAGACCAAGTCCATTATCGCGAAAGAAGTTCGAAGGTCGATCCACGCGACATTTTCTCAACGCTTCAGTAACCCCAGGTGTTCAACAGCTCGTAGGTCTCCAAGGAGACGTCGCTGTGCGGAATACTTAGATTTTATCCCTTTTGTCTAAGGATGGAAATATTTACGTCCGTGTAAAACTAAATTCAATTAGATTAATGCACGACTACCATGATAATAAAAATATCTCGGGTAAAAGTTCTAGCTTCTTAATATTGGGAGAAAGAGAACCATAATTTATAGACCTGTAGAAATTTACGGATTATTCAATCCTGATAGACCGGGAAGGTAAGGTTAGAAATTAATTCTCCACACGCTGAATTTCGTCGGTTTCTGCTAAAATCTCGTAACTACAGTTGTTGTTTTTCATTTCCCGACTAGTAACTTGTATAGAATTAAACTTGTTACAGGAATTTCATCACGAAAAATTGTGTGTTTAGTTCCGATTCTGACGGTTGAAAATTTCAGTTACGGCGGGGGGGGGGGGGGGGGGGGGGACAGCGTTATAGCATAATAACTCCACTTCTTCCGCTGTTTCATTTCTTGGACCCCACCAACAACGTTATAGTGGAGCTGCAGTGTAGTTTACAGGATTGCTTTTTATATGTCCCTTGGATGATCACTTTTCTACACTTATGAAAACATAATTGAAACAATGTCTTCTTATCCACAATTTTTTCTACCGCAAAAGACGAAGATTTCTAAAACTCCATCAACTTAAAATGATGTCTGCAACATCTAGCTTAAAATTTTCTTTCGTGGTTATAGATTTAAAGGGAATATTTTATAGGGAGAAATCACGGCCAGGCAAGAAATGAAGGAAAGAGCTCGCAAGTTGGCTGATGACTGGGGATTCGATGTTGGTGAGGCTAGAAAGATCTGGTGTTTTGGCCCTGAAGGTACAGGCCCGAATCTGTTGATAGACGTCACCAAGGGAGTGCAATACCTGAATGAAATCAAAGACAGCGTTGTTGCTGGATTCCAGTGGGCTACTAAAGAGGCAAGTAACAGTGGATAACTGTTCAATTTATTACTCATTTGGTGAATAATACAAATTTTTATATAATTTTAAGCCTTTGATATTCACTAAATGAGATATAAATTAATCCATTTCAACACTGAAACTTTTGTATACCCCTAAAGAAAAAAATTGGAAACGATGAAAATGCTTTTCGATGTGCTGAAGAATCCCATTTATTCATTTTGTGTCTGTGAGTTTGTTTCACATGGATCAGGGTTTTGATTAAACTTGGAAAACTGTTCAATGCACCAACTCAAAAGACATTGATCTTTAATCTGTCTGATGTTTTCTTCTACCCAAGAGGGTGCCTTGTTTTTTTTTTGGTTTTTTTTTGGTTACCAAGATTAAAGGTCAGGGTCCTAAACTAACTTTAATAGAAACAGTTCCAATCTCCAACATATCTTACATAACAAAGCCCTAACAAAGATAATGAAAATAGAAAAAAAAATTGACAATATAACATTGAATTAGCTCTCTAAAGCATTGCTGGTTGTGGCTTTATTCAAAAAAAAAAAATACAGTAATATGTGTCAATTTAATCCAAGAGAAAGCAATTAGGCAGGAGTAAATCAGCTATTTCTTTCCAAAAATATAAATATAGGATCCTGGTAAATCAAAGGAAAATTGCTCCTTGGTCTCGTATTTTGCTGTGAAATTAAAAAAAATTTTTACAAAGAATGTGCAAGGATGATATGACATTTGTATGATCTGGGGATTACAATTTCTCCCGAAACTGAGCACATTCATGATTTTCAGATATCTTTAGACTTATTTTTTTCAAAGCAGGTTTTCTGCACTTCAGCCATTACATGGTGTAGTAAACTAATTGTGTTTTGTAAATTCTTAGATTTCATTGAATTTTCAATTTTCGTTTATATGCATACCTGTATGCCTGATTTCAAGTTTGTTAGGTAGAGGCTTGTTTCTGTTTTAAAGATATCTCTTGAAGGAAAATAAAAATGAAGGAAAATAAAAATGTATAGTGTATGTTAAATTTGTGAATATTCAGTATGAAGGTAGGGCTTGTTATGGAGAAATAGAGTAATTTATGAATCTTTAAAGGGGGAAAAGTAACAACAAAATACGCCAGAGGGAGGTCACAAATAACTTTTCTTTAATATAATGTCTAAAGTTGGGTCTCAGTAAATCAAAATAAATTGATAATTTCTCCCTGGCCTTGTATTTGGCTGAGAATTTAGAAAAAATACAAAGAATGTGCAAGGATGATATGACATTTGTATGATCTGGGGATTACAATTTCTCCCGAAACTGAGCACATGGTTTTTCGATATCTTTTTACTTAATTTTTTTGCTGCAGGTTTTTAGCTCACCTAAGCATATTGTGCACATGGTTAGCTTTTGGGTTACTTGATTTTCTGCTGTGCGTTGTCAGCAATTGACTGTTGCCACACTCCAAGTCCTAATTTTGGCTGAATTTTTCTCAAACTTGCTCAAACTCCCCATTGAAATTGAATATTGTAGAAGGTGGCATTAATCACATTTTCAATTTTCTTCTCATTTAGTCACAACCCTTTTCATTCATATCCATTGTAATTTGTGAAATATCTTATTGTTTTAAATTTGATGTGTTAGCTTGAGAAAATGAATCCAGGTGAGTGATCTAGGGCTATTTTGGTCCTCTTGTTCAGTCCCATCTGGTTATTGGTTAACCCTTTCCCCAAATAACCGCACATTTTAGTGCCCCATAAGAAAATGGTTTTGGCAAACATTCTAAGAAAATGAAGGAATTGCATATTACAAGCAATTTCTTCATTATCCACATTTTTTTTTTTTTTTTTCAACCTGAAAGGACAGAACTTTATGAAATTACATAAAATAAGAATTGTCATTGGCAACATCTTTGAGATTTGACCAGTCTTTGATTTTGTTGTCTGGTAATGGTTAAATGCATGATGACACCCCAAGAAAAAAAAATTGAAAATTTTGTGGAAAATGAAGAAATTGCTTGTCACCAGACCAAAACTAAAAAAGTTCTAAAATTTCTTCAACTCAAATTTGTTATCTGCAACTTATTTCTATTTGGACTATTCTTATGTTACATCTGGTAATGGATTAAAAGAAAAGAAAAAAAATCTGTATAAATAATAGAGATAGAGAAATATTGTATGACAGGTCATTTGATACCTTCTATAAATTTAAGGGCGTATTATGTGATGAGAATACCCGTGGAGTGAGATATGACATTCACGATGTAACTCTACATGCTGACGCTATTCACCGTGGTGGTGGTCAGATTATTCCAACTACTAGAAGATGTATGTACGCTTGTCAGCTCACCGCCAAGCCAGCTCTCATGGAGCCTATGTACCTTGTCGAGATCAGAGTAAGTTTAGTTAATTACACTTAACTTGTTTTTGCTGACTGCAATCTAGGAATTGCTGGAATTCACTCTTTGCTTCTATGAACCTGACAACAACCTGAAAATTTTTTCCTTGCTTGCAAATTGATTCATAATTTCTTGTAGTATACTATCTGAAGATGTAAGCCCATTCATAATGACCCGAAATCACTGAATGTGAGCAGTGATTAAGATCACGACCTCTACAGGTAATTCTATTTATACCATCTTAAACAGTGTTGCATCCAGGCCGCTCAATAGAGGGAATCCTCAGGGTTTGTTGTTATGTCAAAAGTTAACATCATCAGAGACATAGAATAATGTATATTTATGTCTCTGACATCATTTGATCTACTGCCTGAACTTACTATCATTACGGATTTCATTTAACAAAAAATGGGTATGGTAGGCTTTGGTGTTCAAGGATTCGTCGATCTTAGACATAGTTGAAAGTGAAACTAGACATTCCGCCGTCTCGGATTTTTTTCGATTATTATAACCTTCATTCTTACGATTTTAAAAGTTACCAGCCACAAAGTTTAATCCAGTTTTGTACACATGCATCTGCTTGGTGTAAATTCAGAATTCGTAAAATAGAGTGCTTTGTTGATTTATTGTTAAGGAGACGTCGCTATGCGGGATACTAAGATTTTATCCCCTTTGTCTAAGGATGGAAATATTTACATCGGTGTAAAGCTAAATTCAATTAGATTAATTCTAACAACTAATCCATCAATGATAAAACACTTGGGTGAGCATTTGAGGCCATTCAGGGCTTTAATTGATTTCTGTTAGTTCCTCTGCTGTAAAGACATCCAGATTCATCTTTATTGCTGAATGTAAAAATACATTTACTATGAATTTAGCCCTTGTCACACTGAACCTGAAACATTCCCATTGTGACCCAAGGTATAGACTAAGATCAGCCTGCACATACATGCAGTCTGACCTTAGTCTACATTTATAACCATTTTTTTTCCCATTAGTGGTTACAAGTAAATTATTCTTTTCCCACAATATTTTAAACCTCATTGGACAGTTGGTAGCAAATCAGACTCCCAATCTTGAATCATGGGGTATCGTGGGTTCCACCAATGGGTGGATAATCATAAACCTAAGTGGGATGAAGGAGCTGCAGGCTCAGGAAGGATGTAGTGGTAGTACTGGTGTGAAAATTACAAGGAATCCATTGTTAGGTGCAAAATACTGTTTAAAAGTTAAGTTTTACCACATTCATACAGACAACACTATTACTGTTTTATGTTGTAGGTACCACCAAGTGCACAAGGCAACTGCTTTACTGTGTTGAATAAACGTCGTGCTATCCCTGGAGAACAGACAGAACAGAACAATCAGGCTATATTGAAAGCCTACCTACCAGTCAACGAGTCATTTGGTAATTGACCTTTAAGATAATTCCAAACCCATTACCAATACTCAAATACATTGCAATAGACATTTGAAAGACAAAAATCACTTAAACATTTAGGATGGCTTTATGAATAATGATAATTAATATGTCAATAGTTTTTGTCCCACTTATTTTAACATTTATCAAATAAAATGAACAAAAGTAGGTAAAATCCATCAAATAAGTTGGTTTATCATTTTGAAAACTTCACTTCCCGGTCAAAAAGCTTGATTGTGTGGGAACTGGTGAAGAGACAGACTACATGTATGTAGCTTTCCACTCAAAAATGGACCTTCCAGAAATGCCATGTAAATTTGCATGTTGGCTCGAAAAGAGTTGGATTCATTACATGTTAACCCTTTCCTGTGTTTTGAAATGTTACACTGGTCCAAATTCAGATGTTTTGCATGCGACAATTTAAAGTAGAATCTAATTGAAAAATAATCATTCAGTAGGGTATAAAATATTCTGGAAAAAGAAGAAATTGCTTGTTACAAGCAATTTCTTCTTTTTCCACTATATTTTCTCAAATATAAAAACAGAGGGATGTAAAAACCAGGGATTAAACAGGAAAGAGTTGATCAAGTAGGTTTTTAAAAGAAAGTAAGTTGCTATTGCATGTTAATTTAAGTGCTCTATGAACTAGAGGCTTTTCACCTTGGAGACCTGCTGCAAATGTTTTGACAGGGATGACTGGTTCCATCATGGGAAATGTTTGACTAGTTCGAATAAGGATCCAGTGATTTTTTCAAAACATCTGTTACCTTAAAAAATGGATACTGTACTACCTTGTTAACATTTACTATAGAGAGAGATATTTTTAGCTCAGCTGTTTTAGGAGAAAACCCGAGGTATTGCGATTAACCTCCTTGTCGTCGTCGTGCGAAAACTTTGACATTTTTCGATTTCTCTGGTTCGACTGAAGGCATTCACTTGAAACTTGGCACTTATGTTCACTACCAAAAGAGGAACCTATACTGTCCAGGGGATAACTCTAGATGCATTTTGTGTGAATTATGCGCCTCTTTCGACTTAGATTTTTTATCCACTATCCAGCACCCAACAGCCGACTCTATTTATGAAGGGCTATATTATGTTATGGCCCCAGTCGTCTGTCTATTAGCAATTTTTGTGTGCCTATTTCCTCCTACAGTATCAATAGAAATGAACTAAAATGTGTCCCAATCATTCTCTATGATGTTAATTGTGCACAAGACCTTTGAAGTTCAAATCACTCTAGATGTTCTAGAATAATCTTGAATTATCTGCCCTTGAATTTGAAAAACACTTTTCTATGTGCGTAACTCCTCCTACAGTATCAATGGGAACAAACTGAAACTTGATACAATGTATCTCTATGTCTGGTTGTGCATAAGACCTTTGAAATTCAAAACTTTACAGTCCTCGAATTGTCTGCCCTTGAATTGAAATATATTACCATATTTCTTTTTTGCCCAACTCCTACAGTTTCAATCAAAAGAAGTTGTAACTTTGCATAATGAATATGCATAGTCTGTAGTGGTGTCTTAATCCTTTAGAATTAAGATAATTCTTAATCTTCATCAATTATATACCTTTGAATTGAAAAATTGCCTAATTTCTAGTGTAAGCAACTTTTCAAATGGTTATACCTTGTGCCTTTTGCCGATTTAAATTTACTACAATGATTCTCCATATGTACTTGTCCTTGAGATCTGTAGCATTTTGTCTTCAGTGATTAATGATTTTTTTCTCCTTTGTCTAAAGAATTGCCTAATCTTATACTTGTGTGCAATGTGACCAATAGTGCTGTTAATTCAGTGTTTCACAGTGACAAATCTTATATTTTTAATAGTGTATAGGTCAACCTCAACTGGCATTACACAATGTTTTTACAATATCGTTAGGTAAGATAATCATTCTAGATATAAAAGATATTGTAAGAAATCCAACCCTGCTCAGCCTGCACAATTTTCGCATTCTCACTAGGTTGAAACTTTTAACACTTTCCAGATTTTCTTGTAAAACCAGTCACTTGTGTATTCTTTGTGATGCTGCCATTTTGTAGATATCAAGTTTGATTTTATCTGTCAAGGTCATTTTATCATTAAAACTTTTTGTAAAATATATTCCACTGACAAGCCCCTTCGGGCGTATATGACGCTCTGCAAGGCTCTTGTTTATTTTCATGGAGGTATGAAATGAAAAAACTTTTATGAAGCGGCTTTGCATATTTATAGTCTGGTTGTTTTTTTTGTCTCGTCCAGGAAAACAAAAAATATTCTCTTCCTGTCTTAATTGAAGCATTTACCAAGTGGCTTACATGTAATGGAGGGGAAATCAAAATGTGAGAGAAATAAAGGGCTGCTGGTTCAAATTCCATGGTCACATGAGTATGCCCAGTACTGTTGATACCATGGAAGCTCATGAACATGTGAACTTATGATATACCTGACAAGATTGCTAAAAGCAAAATTAAACAGCAAACAAGCAAGTTGAAATATCCATTCATTCAACTTCACCTAACATGAAGAAGGTTCTGAGTGCATGAAGCAATCTTAAATTTTGTTCATATTCCATTGCAGGATTTACAGGTGACCTGAGAGAGAAGACTGGAGGACAAGCCTTCCCTCAATGTGTGTTTGATCATTGGCAGATTCTACCTGGTGGAGACCCCATAGACCCTGCAACCAAAAGTGGAGGCATTGTAGCGGGCATCAGAAAAAGAAAGGGGCTGAAAGAAGGAGTTCCTGGCTTGGACAATTATTTTGACAAGTTGTAATCTAGACTTGCTTCTGTATGGACTTGCAAATTATTTATTTTTCTCCAGTATGTTTGAAATGAATATAATCGTCTTCGGCCTAACACTTAATTTCATCCTTAAAATGTTAAAGTTGGAGAAGGAAATTGATCTTTGAAAATAATCTTGAAGACCTTTACAGTAAAGATAGTAATAATTGAATTGAATCTATAGAACTTTTAAGGAGGACGTAAATTTTAACAACAATTCATTTGTTGTTTGAATCTGTTTAATGTAGTATTATTTTATTCACAATATCATGTCGGCTATCTTTAATATTTCTCTTGTCAATGCTGGTAATACTGTGGTGAAGCTAAAACTCGCAATGAACATGGGTTGGGGATAAAGCTGTTGAATTGTGCTTTATATGATTTTTGTTTATTTGCCAAATTCCACACCAAGAAAAGATTCAGAATTAAAAAAAGATATGAAGCATTTAATCTTGGTTTGTTTTTTGATTGAAAGACAGCTTCTGTCAATTAACCCTTTGCTATAAAAACCCTGAATTTTACGTAACTGTCATTTTGTATTAATGAAAAAAATGTGGGAAAAGAAGAAATGGCTTCTAACTAGCATTTTCTTATTTTCTCACAATATTTGATACCACATGGGATGTTTTCATTTCAAATTGCATACAATTTTCAAGGTTTTGCAAACTCTTTCAAATTGGACTAATCTATAATTTCAAATTAAAGGGGAAAGGAGTTTTTTAAAAAAAAAAGGGTGGTGTCACTGACATAAGACTTCTTTGTGTTAACCTTTCTTGAGATGTAATTTCATGTAAATCTATTGAAACTTAACCCATTCCCACACAATGACGCTTTTGAACGCCCCTCAAAAGAAGTAACCAGGAAAACATTATGTAAATGAAGAAATTGCTTGTGCCATCAATTCATTTTACACAATATTTTCTACCCAGAAATTTGAAAAAAAAAATCTGAAATTTCATGAACTTTAGAATGTCATCTGCAACTCCTTAGTCTAATATTTTGTTGTGTGGTAATGGGTTTAAACAAGTGTTGGATTACTGGCCACTCCAAGCACATCTGAAACTCAACGAGTTCCAAAACTTCCAAAAAACTGCCTTGTTTTGCAGAATTTATGATGAGTAACATGTAGCAAAATTGTAAAAAGATTTGCTTGATGACCTAACTATTGTAACTACAGATTGAATAAGCTGTTGTTAATTAATTTATTGTCACTAAACCAACAAGAATGCTTAAAACATATTGTAGGAGATCAAAAGTTCACTTCCAATCTAAATGATTGAATTGATTCGTCTATCTTCATTAGCATTATTCACAGCTCTGATCTGTCGATTGACTAATCGCTGGCCTCGCCCATCGACTCCAACGGGAAGTTTCAATTCAATATTTAACGCCAGTATTTTGCAATATTTATAGCCAGTAACGTGTAACAAAAGGTAGAATTGTTTGTTGGTGACGTAAACGTCGTAAATACTTTTAAGAAGCCAAACCGTCAAAAAAAATTAACAAATTGCTTGATTAATAAAACTGAATAATGAACATTTTCCACGTTTAAAATTTCTTTTTCTTGACCGTAAAAAGAAGGGAGGTGTGGGAATGGATCAATATCGAAGTAGAAATTCCCTCGGTGCTCAGCTGGTGGGTCCAATGATCCATTATTTACAAAAAAATCTACAAAATATCAAATACAAAAATTCAATATGAACACAAATTGGTGTCATATCGCTGCAGTAGGTACAAAAAGGCTAAATATATACTGCAGGTTATGATACAAATGAAAAGATTTAAACAAAAGATTGCCTTGATTATAGCATTTATTGTCAAAGGAAAGTAACAGAGAGACCTTCGATACGGTCAAAGTAAAACTCTTACATGAAAAATACATATAACAAGCAGTAGTTTTACGTACAGAAGGCTATAGGGTATGCATACACCAATTCTACGGATTATTTTCATTGTCTAAAATCTAAAGTGATGCATGTCATGAAGGTAAAAAAAAAGAAAGATACGTTTTATTTTAAGTATTTTTGTTGGTTTGGCGACTTAAACGTCGTAATTACAGCTTATTCAAGCTGTAGTTACGACGTTTAGGTCGCCAACCAACCATTTTGGTTTACCAAAAGTATTTTTGTTGGTTTGGCGACTTAAACGTCGTAACTACAGCTTATTCAAGCTGTAGTTACGACGTTTAGGTCGCCAACCATTTTACTATTTTGTTACACCATACTGGCTTTAAATTATGCAAAATAACGCCGTTAAAAATCGAAGCGAGACTTCCTGTTGGAGTCTGTTGCCGTAGCCAACGACGTAAGTGGGCGGGGCCAGCGTTTGATCAATTCGGACGTCTTGTTAGCAGGCTTAGGAAGCTATCTGTCCATTACCGTCGGGTGAGGATCTGTGTGGTCTGGTTGACAGACTTGACAAATCTCTCGTCTCCAACACGCTGTTTGACTCTGGTAGAAACCATGTTGCAAAGTGGTCAGGAACATAGTTATTGTTTGAATGGGGTTTAACGCCGCTTTTAACAGTATTTCAGTCATGGCGGCTGGAGCCCCTAACTATGGATTCTTTGTATTTCTCAGACCAGTACTACCACTACATCCTTTCCTAGCCTCCTGCTGCTATCCCACTTGGGTTTACGGTTATCCCACCCATTGGTGAGAGACAAATGTCGGCAAGAATATGTGCCGCCGCCGGGGATCGAACCCATTGAAGATAAGGAGTCTGACGCGCTACCGACTGCGCTATGACGGCGGCTCAATTATTGAGGAAAATGAAATTACTTGATACACGTAATTTCTTCATTTACCACATATTCTACCTAGGGTATTCTTTAAACTGCAACTTTCAATTTGGAGCAGTCTAAAATTTTGCCGACTGATAAAGGCTTATGCGAATGAATTATTTGACGGATTTAGATCAGGCAAAGGATTGGATCGGTAAAGTGAACATAACGTCACCCAAAAAAGTTTATTTTGCGGTTTAACTCTTGTCTTGTTTTGCAAAATATTAGACCTGTTCAAATTCACAGGTTTTGTGACGAAAATTTAAAGTAGACTTGATTTGAAATAAGAACCATTCCTTGAGGTAGAAAATACTATAGAAAAAGAAGAAATTGCTTTTTACAAGCAATTTCTTCATCTTCTACATTATTTTCTCAATTATAAAATCACAGGGACGTAAAAACTAGGGGTTGAACAGGAAGGATTAAATCTTGTCATGCGTTAAGGTTACCATATTGAAAGTGGGGAAGAATCGTGCATTTTCAGATCACTCAAGCCGAAACTTTTCGTGTTTGACTTATTTGCACACCCGCCTAATAAGATGACTCGTCGTTGAGCGAACAAAATGTAACTACAGCCATATTGAAGCTTTAGTTACATTTCGCACGCCTAATGACGTATCTTTTTACCGGGTTTTGCCCGTGTCTTACAATATGACCTGTGCTTACAAGCACCCTTAGAGCTTAATATTTTCAGACCAATTCTTAACAAATTCCCGTCGGTGTTTAACAATTTCACGCAAGTTCAAAATTTATCAAGGTACTATGCCCATATATGACATGAAAGGTACCCATCCTTTATGAACACGTCTAACGTCAAGGCTACTGCATATCCAAGATAATATATAGAAATACTATGTTTAATAGACATCTGTATTCTCATCTAAAAGCAGGATTCGATTATCCACTGCTGAACCTATTCCCACACAACCTCGCCTTTTGACGTCGCCAAGAAAAGTAGCGTTGGAATATATAGTGGAAAATGAATCAATTACTTGTAAGCAATATCTGCTTTTCACAATGTTTTTTACCAAATAAATAACTAAAATAGCAAAATCTTTCAATATAAACAAGTCTAAAATTTGTCGTTTGGTTGGAGGTTTTAAGTGTCCTTGTAATAAGACGTTCTAGCAATGGGTCGTTAGGTATTTTTTGTGAATTAACCACTTAATAGACGAGAAAAATTTAGACGGGTAAAAATTCAGAGAAGTTGCGGACGAAGGTGTAAATTGAAAAAAAAAAATGAAAAACTGACAATTGCTTATTTTTTGACCAACCAAACCTCAGAACCAGTGCTGATTCAACAAACAAGTCTGTGCCTGACTTTTCCAACACTTTTCACCTATTCATGGCGCGTAAACAGTAGACTGGACTGCCATATCGAATCCAGATTTTAGGCTGACCGTCTATATAGAACCGGAAAAAGAACGCACATTGAAGAACTACGAGGCCGTGTAAACACGCAGGTTGATTTGTCTGCTAGGCGCAAGTGAACTTGTTGAAAGTTTCACGCACAGCCCGTATAATAGTTAGCCGCCGTCATAGCGCAGTCGGCAGCGCGCCAGACTCCTAATCTTCAATCCTGGGATGTCATGGGTTCTATCCCCGGCGGCGGCACATATTTTTTCCGACATTTGGCAGCTAGAGGCTAGGAAAGGATGTACCGGTAGTACTGTGAAAAATACCAGGAATCCATTGTTAGGTGCTTCATCCGCCAAGATATTACTGATATACTGTTAAAAGTGGCGTTAAACCCAAATAAATCAATTGTACCCGTTTGTCGAGGTGTTGATTTCTGTTGACGGATCGCTGGCATCGCCCACTGAGAAGCGATAGGAATTTCACCGATTTTAACCCTCTCCCGTTTTTTGAAATTTTAGACTAGTCCAAGTTGAAAGAAGTTGCAGACAACAGTGAAATTTTATTTAAAAAATTGAAATGAAGCCACCCAAAACAGTAGAAATATTGCGGGAAGAGGAGAAATTGCTTGTTTTTTTCCCTTTTCAGCAATGTTTTCTCAAGTATGAAATCCGGGTTTGTACCGGAAAGGGTAAATCGGCGTTAATTTGCAAAATCTATGGTCTGCAACAATATAAAATGATTGGTTGGCGACCTTAATGTAACTACAGCTTAGATAAGCTGTAGTTACGTTTAGCCAATACAAAACTTTTGACTGGTCCAATTTGAAAGGAGCTTCAAATAATAATTTAAAGTTCATGAAATTTTAGATATTTTTAACTTTCAGGATAGAAAACATTGTAGAAGATGAAGAAATTGCCTGCAAAAAGCAATTACGTCATTTTTACTATGCTTGCCTAGATCTTTTTTCTTCGGGGGTGTATAATAGCGAGATTATGTGGTCATGGGCGAAACCAATAAATGCGTCGCACAAATGCTGGAGTTTTAAGTTCACTTTCAGTCTAAATGGTTGATTTCATTGATTCCTTGATTGACAGACGTGAACCACTAATTGACCAATCGCTGGCACAGCCAACTGACCCCCCCCCCCCAGTCACCCCCCATTAACTTCGACTGGAAGTTCCGCTTCGACTTTTAACGGCGTTATTTTGCAAAATTTATGGTCAGTAGCATGAAACAAAATGGTTTGTAAAGTGACCTAAACGTCGTAACTACAGCTTGAATAAGCTGTAGTTACGATGTTTAAGTCACAAAACCAAAATAAAGTTTCACAAAAATGGCGGCCAATGTCGGAGAAAAAAGCTCAGGTCCGGGCTGAATGAATGATTTAATTGGTCGATTGATTCCTTGATTCACAGGCGCGATTGGTCAATTTTGGCTAAAGCAAAAGCATTTAAAACGACATTTTGGGAGTTCATGAAAAGGTTTTCTAGAATTAGTAAGGTCTACTTGTGTTCATGATAAATAGCAAGTTTTGGATTCTGAGTGGATGCTGTAGAAGTAACGTTTAACCCTTTCCCACACAATTAAATTTTAGACTGGTCAAAAGTAGGTTAAATTCTAAATCTCATTGTCTTTTAGGGCATAGAACATTTTGGATAATGAAGGCATTGTTTGTTACAAGTAATTTCCATGTTTTCAAAGGCGGTTTTTTGGCGGGATTGTGTAGGAATGGGCTAAGGAATGACAGTTTCTGCTTTACAGTATAACAATCATTTCTTGGTCATCGGCCGAATCTGCACCCTCGACCGGGTTAAGGTCATATTCCCCAAGGTAATCCTGATCAAGGTCAAGATTCTCTTCCAGACTGGGCTCTGTACCAATATCGTCTGCATCCAGCGGATCCACTGCATTATCCACGTCACTTGGGGATGGAAGTTTGAAGCAACTGAAGTCGTGATCTACTGGAAACGATTTCCACTGAAAGTATAACAAATCCAATATTGTAAATCGACATTTAGCCTAATAATGGATAAATATGAAAATATAAATAGAGGGATCAAATCACGGGCACCTGTTTCATGATTGGCCTATCACTGGTAACACCGATTGACCTCCGACGGGCATGTCGACTGGGATATCAAAGGTCATTATTTTGTATGTGTTTAGGGACATTTGTATTGTGTTGTTATTTTTATCGATTGTGGTGATACATCAATGGACCAATCGCAACTGTCAACCAAGAAATCAAGCCACCAATCAAATGAATTATTCAGCCCGGACCTGAGCTTTCAACACCAACATTGGCCGCCATTTTGTTAACCTTTTTTGTTGAGTTTGCGACTTAAACGTTGTAACTACAGCTTATTCAAGATGTAGTTACGTACAACGTTTAGGTCGCCAACAAACCATTTTACTTTTTGTTACATGTTACTGGTCATAATTTTGCAAAATAACACCGTTAAAAATCGAAGCGGAACTTCCTGTAGGAGTCAACAGGCGTGGCCAACTTAGTAAGTGGGCGGGGCCAGCGATTGGTCAATTAGCTCCCATGAGCACGTGGTGCTCGAGGTGAGGTTTTGAGATTGGTCAATATCGGTTGTCTGTCCCACCATCAGTCCGTTAAAAATAACATCAAATCTTCTCATAAACCAGTCGATGGATTTCAACCTAACTTCAGTGAAATAATTCGATAGATTTAGGGTACCACGTGGTAAAAATTGTGATAATCAAAGTTTTGTAAGCTAGCTAAGCCTTGTTTTGTTCAGTAACCTTCTTTGTCTAACCTTATTGTGATAATGAAACGAGATTAAAGTAACCAATAAGTTAACCTTTTCCACCACAATCCCTCCTTTTTACGCCCCCGAAGAAAATAGTTGTTGAAAACATAGTTGTGGAAAATGAAGAAATTGCTTGGTACAGTAATTTCTACATAGAGATAAATATTTTAGAATTTTCAACAGTTCTCTGTAGACTCTGATCGGAGTCATTTTGAACACGGTGTGCTCAAGTGAGCTAAAAATACCTAGGAGATGCACTTGCATGCAGAGTTTTCAATATTTCTGAAATACATAAGAACTACTTTTTATGGGGTAGGCATTAAACGGATTTAGTTGTTAAGCCTCAAGTGGCAGTTTGCACTCGGTGAACTTTGAGACGACCTCAAAATGTTGTCTAATTAACTTAAGCTATCAAAGCTGACGCTTTGCTAGGTAAAAAGTAGTTTACATCCCTTGTACATGCAAGATATAAGGCTTCTTTCTGGCCCGGAAAATGAGGTTTATATATTTTACATCGTAATTTACATTTTATTGTTCTAAACTTAATCATTTTCATTCATTTCTAAATAAACTTTAAAAGGATTTTTAAAGGCAAGATAGATGAACCTGTTTTAAATGAGAAAAAGAAACTTGTAAAACATAATAGGCTATTCGGGGAAATTTTGACGGTTTTGTGTGTGTGTGTGTGTGTGTGTGTGTGTGTGTGTGTGTGTGTGTGTGTGTGTGTGTGTGTGTGTGCGTGCGTGCGTGCGTGCGTGCGTGCGTGCGTGCGTGTGTGTGTGTGTGTGTGTGTGTGTGTGTGTGTGTGTGTGTGTGTGTGTTAAATGGGGGGAATAAATTCAACATTTTTATTTAATTCTTGTTAAAGCTCATATTATGTGTGTAAACACATGAGGATGGTCGCCATAAAGATTCTGTTTGAAATCACAAGAAAGTGGTTTTGATTGAAATTGTACGATTGCTTGTAAAATAGCAACATTCAACTGAGATTTATTATTTACCTCCCAACATCTTATAGCCAAGCTTCGGGCAACTGCATTTTAAGCTTATGCTGCTCAATAAGTTATCAGAAAATTATTCCCACAGTACTCTCGTATTTGAATTTCAAACAGCTAAAAAGGACTCAACATTTTAAAGATTGTTATTATCCAGGTCTGAGGTCTGCATTTCTTTAACACCTCTTCTGTGGTCTACACGTTAAAAGGGGCGTTTTCAGGACTTTCAGTCCATTGATTTGTTACATGTTGTTGGTCATACATTTAGCAAAGTAGAGTCGTTTATTACCAAACATACCTTCCTGTTGGAGTCAGCTGGCGGGGCCAGCGATCCGTTAATTGATGGGCGTCAAAAAGCGGGATTGTGTGGTAATGGGTTAAAGCCGATGTGGTTTTTTTACCAGTACTTACACCAATCCTAATCTTTCCAAAGATTTTGGCACAAACTATCCTCTTCTTGTAGTCGACAAAGTCTACATCCAGACAGACATGGGACTTGGCATAGTAACGTCCGTGTCCTGGCACCCTCCTGCACACCTTTTTCTTAGTCAAGCTCACTAAAATAGATTCGTGGAGAAACTTTTAGAAAATAGACTATAATCGATTTGCGGCTGTCAGTCAAAGAATAAACAAATAATCAAATAAATCTTTTAGACCGGAAGTGAACTTTAAACTTTTTGTGGAGCAATTTTCTTGCTTTCGCGACTTAAACGTCGTAACTTTAGCCAACCAAACATTTTACCAACCATATATTTTTCAAAACGCCGTTTCATATTGAAGTGCAACTTCCTGTTGGAGCTCAGTGGGTGTGGCCAGTAGAGTCTGGGCGGAGCCAGTGGTCCGGCAATGCAAAGGGGCTTTACATACCTTAGTTTATGTCAACCGTAATTCAAGGCAACGATATGATATCCGACAAGTAAAAGATGAACTTCCAGGAAAACACTTGAAGAAATATAAAGAATAACTTGATTCAGCAGAGGTCAATTAAACATTAAGTATAAACGTTTAAATATATTGAAACTGTTTTAGTCGCTTACAAACGATGTGATAGAGTGATTTTTGGCTTTCCCTTGTTTGATTAACATACCTTACCGAGGTACAAGGGGACGGGTGGGGTAGCACTAAACACACACACACACCCTATTGGATCCACATATGTCATATGTTTGGGTCAACTCCACCCAGGAATTACTTCCGGTTTGGGTCATCTCCACTCCAGAATTACTTCCGGGTGGTTGCACAACTGCATTCCAGAGTTACTTTCGGGTGGTTGGTTGGTTTTTCTCAAAAGTAGTACATTAAGAAAATTCGATATCCTTCTTATGTCACTCTGTTTAAACGCTTAAACAACAGCCAGCTGCTTGATGTTAGGTTCAGCAGAGTGAGAGATCACTGCTGCATGTCATGCATGTGATTCAAAGAATTTATCTGGGAACTATTTCTTTGTAGAAACTGACATTTGAAGATTCACCTTCAAGGCTATCACTTCCGAGCCTGAAGAATTTAATGGCTGGATGAGTTCAATGACGATTTTCCCCCAAAAAATATCACTAATGATACCATTTCCCTGGCCTTTAATTCAGGATCAAAGACTGCTCCTCAAGACGGACTAAGATTTAAGGACCAAAGAACTTTGGGAGGAGCTACAGATTGCGAAAATGGACTCTTTTTGCTCTTTATTTAATGAGGCAAAACCGGACAGGAGTGTAACCGTTTGTGACTGAATACAACAGACAAGGGAATGAATTCCCCACCTTTTATTGACTGCCTTAAGAGTTGTTTCCCTTTGGTAATTATCAAGAGGTTGACGAATACCAAACAAGACAAAACCAAACTTCGATTGACCAACCAGATAATCATTCTGACCTAGATTAAATCTTGACATCCACCATTTATGTCAATTTTGTTGGTTTGACTGCAGTTACAACGTTTAAGTCACCAACCAGCGAGTTGCTGTTTTGGTTCCTGATCATTCATATTGTGAATTTAGTAGTCCGGGAATGGTTTAAGGTGTTTCGTTAGAAGTGAAGTTAACTGTACTTACTTGAGACGATTCGGTTGAAAACTACTCTGCGGTTCATTAAAAAGACGAGCCGAGTAGTGTTGGAATGGGCTACGGCTCTCATGCGTAAGCAAGCTGAAATGAAAAAAAATTGTATTACAATAATCAAAGCACTGAAAAAACTGATGGAGGGCGAATTAAGTGGTCTAGAAGAAGAAATAGTTTAACCCATTACCAGATGACATAAGTTAAAACTACGTAGTTTGTACAAAGTTTTCCATCATTCATTCGAAATACATTAAAACTATTATACATGGTAAAGAGTTCAAAAACTATCCATCCTTCTGTCATCTACATCAAATAATGTCATTTTGAATTTGTCAAAGTACATACTTTTTGCAAATAAAATCCGATCCTAAGACATGCACTTTAACATCATGTGCTCTTCTGTTAATCCATTTCATAGATTTTATCATGTGTATTTATACTTGATATAAAGCATGTTTTCATGCAATATATGTTATGTTATGTTGTGTTATGTTATGTTAACCTTGAGCTTCGGTCTTGAAATTTTTAATAGATGAAATGACCCTTACTTTATGCATTTAATATGTCTAACAAATTCTAAAACTTAAAAAGTATTTAATAATAAAGTTAATAATGCGAATTGTGAATTGAAAGGAATTGAATTATCCGTCATTAAACAAACGTTAATATTTTATTCCCATAATCTGAATCATCAAGTAATTCATGCAAAATTTTAACCCTTTCCTATTTTGCAAAACTTTATACCTGTCCAAATTCAGTTTTTGCAGACAATAATGTAAAGCTGGTTTAATTTGAACATTAACCATTTAGTAGGTTAGGAAATATTGTAGAAAAAGAAGAAATTGCTTGTTACAAGCAAATTCTTCTTTTTCTCCAATGTCTTTTCAATAAAAAATTAACAGGGACGTAAAAAGCAAGGATTAAACGGGAAAGGCTAAAGAAAATAGCTCTACTGCTTGTTTTCTCTATTTCTTTAAGTCTTTCTGGTAAACTTTTTTGTCATTTAGACAAGAGAATGTATTTCAAATAATAACCTGGTTAGTTTAAACTTATTTATTTTAGTTCGATTGTGATGAAAGTTTTAAGCTCATAGAGTCGTTCTCGAACACTCACAATCCAGATGTTTTCTTTTATGTCCACAATGTTTTCTAAAGCGTTTTTCTTCCGGAGCGTAAAAAGGGGTTGAATGGGAATGGGTTAAGATACACGTAGAAACCTCTCTCTTTTTAGAAGGAGCTTCTACATGATTATCTCCCCATTTCTCTGTTCTCTGTGTTCTCCGTCAGTCTGTCTTTCTGCTTTCTCTCTCTCCCTTGCTCGCTCTACCGCTCGCTCGCTCGCTCTACCGCCCTCTCGTCCGCTTACCTTTAACAGTCCTTCTAGAAAATATAAACCTGAATGTGTTTTGATAGCAACAATGTACAGTGACATGGAACTTTTTTGGTTTACACACATCTGCGCATCGAGCATTGGTTAGGTCAAAGTCTGAAAATCAAAAAAAAGTAATTAGAATCTAAAATAGACTTATATAGACTTGAATATTTATCTTGATATTTTAATTTCAATTTGAGGGAGGTAATCATTAGAAAAACGAAATGCCTATAATAAAGAATATCGTATTCAGTCAGAGTGTATCGCTATAGGTTTATAAAAAGAACATTTTTGGGTCTTTCAATGATAATTCAACTTTAGTTTTGTCTATCAATATTAAAGCTTTCTGATTGGCTGATTTTTCATTCTAACATAAACAAAATCTTAACCCATTCCCAACCAATCCCTTCTTTTTACACCCCTGAAGAAAAAAGCTTTAGAAAACATTGTGGACAATGAAGAAATTGCTTGTATCAAGCAATTTCTTCATTTTCCACAATGTTTTCTTCCCAAAAACATGAAAATTCAATTTTCCATCAACTTGAATTCGTCGTCTGCAATTCCTTTCAATTGGACCAGTCTAAAATTATGTGCTTGCGCACAAAGTAGATCGATAAAAAATTCCTTCAATTGAGTATAATATTTTCTTTGTTTTTGTTCGTAAGAAATGAAAATAATATTTTCATCGAGGTGTGAACCTTAAAACTTAATCCCACTTATGTCTGAATCCGATTTGCGTATTCATACAGTGTGATTAAGTTTATATTCTGTTCATTTCTTTAACCTTTTATCCATGAATCTTAAACTAAATATTATTTGGATAACGTCATAAAAATTCTTTAAAAATATTTGCCCCATGTGATACAAGTACATGTATGTAATATGGTTCGTTTTAACACGAGATCCGATTCGGTGAGTCCTTTTAATTAAGAATATTTCAATCCAGAATTGTAAAAGAATAGTTTTCTGTGAAAGGAACGTAATTTGGAAAATCGTCTTTTAACCCTTTCCTGCACAGTCCCTTTATTTTACAGCCATGAGATTTCATAACTAAAAAAATATGGCGAAAAAAGAAGAAATTGCTTGTGACAAGCAATTTCTTCTTTTCTCACACCGTTTTCTACTACATAGGAGAATTCTATTTCAAATTGCACTCAATTTTCATTGTCGTATCTAACGTCTTTCGAATGGGGCAAGTCTAAAATTTCGAAAAATGTGAAATTATTATTCCTTCCAGGAGGCCTTTAAGTATATACTTGTCCGCGGGTATATATGAATATCATGTCCCTAGAGAAGATTATATTGATCTCGGTAAGGGTGTATGGGGAACCTGTTTTGGTCGTCCAAAGATGGTATAGATTAATCCTTTCTCAGATAGGAAAATTATAATAATTATAATTAGACATGACAAAGTTCTTTTTTTTTCCTGACGACAATTTCAAGTTGATAGAATTTCAAATACCTTTGTCATTTATGGTAGAAAACAATGTGAAAAGTGCAGAAATTGATTGTTTCAAACAGTATCTTTACTTTCCACATTATTTTGAAAAACTTTTTTCTGGAAGGGCATAAAAAGGCGCAATTGTGAAGCAATCATTTAAAACGGAAAGATACATGGATAAACATACCTTCCAACTGCTCATCTTGCGGAATGTTCTGCTCGATGACGTTTGTAGCGAAGGCACAAATCAGTGCTGCAGACACCAGCGAGAGTAGTAGATAATTCATCCTTTGTAAACTTGAACAAACCGTCTAAGACACGCACGTGGTTTACGTTACACCGTTTGTGCAGATGCAATCGGAGCATGCGTCTTATATAGATTGAATATTTGTCTCGTCATGTGACTAGGGGCTGTTCTAATACTGAGAAAGATAGGAATCTAAGTGATTCAGTCCACACTTTCATTACCAGATGACAAAATAATTCAAAGAAGTTGTAGATATCAATTATAAGATGAGGACGTCATAAACATCTTTGTTCTTTGGGACAGAAACATTGTGGATAACGAAGAAATTGCTTCAAACAAGCAATTTCTTCATTTTCCACAATGTTTTCCAACTCCGTTTTCTTGAGAGGCGTAGAAAAGCGGGATTGTGTGGGAATGGGTAAAAAATACTTTAACACAAAAGAAATTATGCATATTGTTTTCTTTGGCATAGCTTGTATAGACGTTATTCTGTATTCTGTGGGGTAGAAATCAATGAGGATAATGGAGAAATTGCTTGTAACAAGCAATTTTTTCATTTCCCTCAATATTTTCCAAAGCCGTTTTCTTCGAGGGGGTGTCGAAAAAGTGGGATTGTGTAGGAATGGGTTAAATATATTTAACCACAAAAGAGAGTGTGCACAATGTAATCTGTGGGATAGCTTGTATAGACGATTTCCTATCTTCAATTATGGGATGTCATGGTTTCGATCCTCGGCGGCGGCACACATCCTTTCCGACATTTTTTCTCTCGCCAATGGGTGGATAATCGTAAACCTAAGTGGGATAGCAGCTGGAGGCTAGGAACGGATGTAATGGTAGTACTGGTGTGAGAAATACTAGGAATCAATTGTAAGGTGCTCCAGCCGCCGCGATATGGCTGAAATAATGTTAAAAGTGGCGTTAAACCCCTTTCAATCAATCAATTATTGTATAGACGATATTCTTTGACGTCTGCGCTATGAAAAAAATAGGGGTACTGAATGATTCGTCATGAAGTACAAAATCACAAAACTAGACACATACAAAAATATCCCTTTTTTAACTTTTTATTGTTATTATTTTCTTATTTTTTTTGATGACGAGATTCATAATTCAGTTGTTTGTGGAGAAAAATTTGATATCATATATATAACCTAGAAGAAACCAATGCAGATAATCCATACAACTCTTGCAATTTATCGATTTATGATATTTTGAGAAATATATGACGCCGTTTGTGAATTGAATTCATTTCGTTCAGTATGATTGCGGTAACGAAAAAGCATTACCATAGATGGACAAGTTACATTGAGCGATCAAAGGTCATTTTTTTTTATATACATCCATAGACAAATTGACATTTGATCACTCACTATAGCTTGTTTCAGATCATTTGCATAGTTAATCTTGTGCATTATCACCCATTTAATATAGAAAAATGAATATCTTTATTTATTTTCACCATCCTTCGTCATACTGTAGCGGTATTTATTTCTTGAATTTTCACGAAGTGGTTACATTTTCCGGCTTGTGGAGAAAAAAAAATTACTTGAAAAGAGCAACCACGTCGTGTTAGACATTTACCTAGATTTCGCCTTTTACAGCTCATTTTCTGATAAAGATTATTATGTAATTAGCTATGGACATTTTAACTGTAGACCCCATATTTTGTATAATAGAGATGTCAGAGATAATTATAGATAAGGAACCGTCTATTTCAGCTTAAACAATGATTGATCGCTGGCCGGAGAACTGCGTTAAAGGCCTGAAAGTACTGGATTGGTACAGAGAGTCACCATTTTTTTGAAAAATAATTCCAGAAACAAAAGGGGACTAGTATGTGGTGTAGACTTATATCGGACGTATATGCCGACTGATGAAATTATATTCATGGGTCAGCATGACAAAGGAAATTGTCATTTCGCTGGCCCAGCCCACTTACTGGATGACCATTGACTACGACAGTATGTCCCACTTCGATTATAAACGACGTTGTTTTGCAAAGTTTATGACCAAAAGCATGTAACAAAAAGTAGATTGATTGGTTGGTTACATAATCGTCGTAACTACAGCTTGAAAAAACTAAAGTTACGATGACTTAACCCATTCCCACACGAGAGAATTTTAGACTGGTCCAAATTGAAAGATGATGCAGACGACAATTTTAGGTTGATGCAATTCTAAAATTCTTTGTCTTTTGTGGTAGCAAACGTTGTGGACATGGAAGAAATTGCTTGAAACAAGCAATTTCTTCCATGCCCACAATGTTTTCCAAAGCTTCCTTCTTGAGGGGCGTAAAAAGGAGGGCTTGTGTGGGAATGGGTTAAAGTCTGTATGCTTGATATCATTGTTAATTAAATCATTACATTCGTTTAATTTTCATTCAGTGAAGGCAACATTGTAAAAAAGATTCATATTCATATTGTTTGATTTGGAATGATTGTCTTGTTGTTTTACCTTCATAAAATAAAGACATTAATGTATTATTATTATCATTATCATAATGATTTAATTTGTCGACCGATTATTTAAATAACAGCCGCGATTGGTCATTTATTTTTGGACGATTTTCCAAATGTTTGCTTACCCGACATTACGCCTTTTGATTGACGAGTCACGTTTCGACATCACTTCAACTCGAGATTGGGCGATTTTGTAGATTGCAATGTATAGATTAAGAAGCGTTTGGAAATATTTTAATTTCCCTATTAATAGATAAGGATTCAAATAATCACGATTCATCACCCCGGGATGAGAATTTTGATTTCGAAGAAATTGTTTCGGTTCACAACAAGTTTTCAGTTTTATACCATGGGAATGGATACCTAGAAGTTTCTTCAGTAAGGAACAGGGGGACAAACAGCCGTTATCACGGGTCGCCTATCTGTCCAAGCAACAACACACGTTATATACATAGAAGATAATGAAGCCAGACCCCACCGGATTTGTGGTCTTTATTTCCATATAATATCACACTTGAAACTGTTTGAAGAACAAATTTTGACATATCGATGGGTCAACGCTAAATAGTTGTAACTGCATATTAACATTAACCTCGTTAATTGTTCGATCACCTGACACTAAACTTTATAGGTCATGAATGGTGAACTTTAACCAGAGTAGAGGCACCGTCTTTTTGCCATATGTGCAAAGGACGGTTAGTTTTGGTACGCCATACGTCAGCCGTCCTCTGGAATAGGAGATCCAAGCAAAGTTTTGTTCGTTTTAGATTATGAGTTTAATATATTCGGGAGTTCGTGAATACGAATTTGATATGCTTTTTTAAAAAATGTTGCTTTGTCCTTTGTGATAAACTGACGAAAACCTGACGAAAAGGAGGTGCTTGTCAAAGAAAACAATCTGCCACCAGCGATTTTTCTCGGAGCATTACCCAGCTGTGGAAGAATTAACACGATTTACTTGATACTCTTTAAAGTTATCGTAAATTTATTTGTAAATTAACCCTTGTCATGCTTGAAATAATCTTTATCTGAATATGCATCAAAAATCAAAGGCCTAAAAGCACTGGAAGCACTAGTAAAGGGTCTTTGAAATTAGTTTTGTAAACATCTCTTAGTTGAAGGAGACAAAAAGGAAGTGTAGACTAAGATCAGACTGCACATATGTGCAGGCTGATTTTAGTCTATACCTCCTGCCAACTCGGGAATATTCCGGGTTCAGCAATACAAGGGTATATAATGATATATCAAGATATTTGATATAAATTGGATTCGAACGGAATCTTTAGCTTATAAAATTCCTTTCCATTTGTTCTAGATGGTAATACCTTGAGTCTTCTTTAATAATTATATTACAAAAAAAGAATGTCTAACCATGATATATATCGAGGGCTTGGAGCAAAAACATAGTGTGGCTCAATACAATGTATAGAGCCATACTATGTTTTTGCTCTAAGCCCTCGATATACATGTATATATTTTCAAAGAGAAGTCATGCGAGGGGATGTGCTCTCGTAATAAAACCTCTTAACTTCGGCTTTATTCAAATTGCAGTTACAAATTTTGGTTGTCATCCGACAATATGTTGTATGGCTGCAGAACTTGTTCCACAAAAATATATGTTTGGAAAAATATAACAGTTTAAGCATAGGTCAACCGAAGTTGATTCAGAAGCAAACATAAAGTGAGCTAGAATAAACATTTCATTTCAAACAAATTTTTCGACCCTTGTAATTCTGTGAAAATTGAAACGGTGGAACATGGATTAGTATAAAATTGTGAACAACAGAGAAACTCAACCCATTGTTCTTTTACCAAACTGTCGCAGAAAGACTTCTTTATTACGGTCTAAAAACTTTTTGAATGGTCAGATATACAAAATATCCCTTGTCTACAGATGCGAGGATACAAAAATTACACAAAAAATCAAGATACATTTGTTTTACCGTATTTTTACCCCTTACTGGTACCCCACAATTTGTTCCGTTCCGGAATATAGCAATAGCTTTTTTCCTACAAGATTCATTTTTGCATTCCCGTCAGAATTACAGAATTAAACACAATTACCAAGAAAATTTTATATTTTCGGCAGATTAAACACTTAAAGATGGAACGTTTATTCTGCCGATTTGATTGGACTTCACTCTCAAACCGTCATTTCATTAATTTGATAGGAACAAACGATCCTTTATACACAATCAGAGGTGGAATACAAATTGAACCTAATTGTAATCACACATTATTCCCTTAGCCCCCCTTTTTTCCCCACCATGTAAATAGTATTATTGGATTTTCAAATGTGGGAGAAATCGGGAAGACACTGAAAAGAGGATAAAGATTCCGCAGGAAAAGGGTTAAGCTAACATTATTCTTTCAGCATATTATCTCTTCGTACGCTCTGAATATTGTATTAATTCCATTAACCTTTTCCTGTTTATTTAAATTTTAGACTGGTCCGAATTGAAAGAGGTTGTAGACGGCAATGAAAATTAAATGTAATATGAATGGAAACCATTCTATGTGGTAGGAAAAATTGTGGGAAAAGGAGAAATTGCTTGTAACAAGCAATTTCTCCCTTTTCCACAATGTTTTCTCAAGTACAAAATCACAGTGATGTAGAATCCCGGATTTGTACAGGAAAGGGTTAAGACTTCGACAAGTGACCAACTGTATTGGTCTACCTGGAAAGTACACGGACTGGAGATATATAGGGACATATTTTGATATTAAGCCCTCGCTTAATCTTATTCGTTTAAGCGATATTCAAAAATATAAACAAATTATATTTGTTTTACGTTTTCATGTTTTCTAAGAAAAAGCAGATTGTACAAATTTTAAGTATTATTACTTATTCTGACTGAATAGAAAAACAACCAAACATTGAAGAATTGTTTGTGGTCACCTAAATATAATTTAACTATTTGTTCAAAAACGAATGTTCTGATTGGACGAAAAAAATAAATATTCATACCCCCATCGACAAAATATTGAGCACGCAGCTATTTTGTATGTAAGCGCATAAAATAGTTCCATTTAAAAATGGACTAAAAATTAGTCAAACATTTGCTTTTTTTTCGCTTGATGTCATTAAATCTTCATAAGTGAAGAGTATATTTTTTTTTTGTTTGTTTCTTGGAGGCATGAAACGAAAAAATAGATAAATAAATGAATAGATAAATAAAGTAATCACGCTGTACGAATCCGCTTCTCGTATTCATACAGTGATATTTTTTGTGTGTGTCATACCACCATGTAATCAACAAAAAATCTTTTCCTTTATTAAGTAGCGATTTCCGGTTCGCCGGCCCCGCCCACCAAGCTCCTACGAGAAGTTCAAATACAAAAATAAACAGCGTTAATTTACAAAGTTTATTTTCGGTAATATATGACAAAAAGTAAAATGGTTGGCTTGTCAACTAAACGTCGTGACTACAGCCTGAAAAGCTGTTGCTGTGACGTTGGTCGATTGATTCTGTTATCTAAATACTAGTTTAGATATTTAAAAAAAACTTATTGAGGAAAATTCAAATCAAGTCCAACTAGGAAAATAAGTAACATAGAGATTTTAAACAGTTTCGGAAAATTAATTTTCCTTTTAAAAGAAATATCTCTATTTCAGGCAAGGTTTAAAAATTTAATAACCAATATTTATAACCGTATTCAGTAGAATGTTTGTTCGTTTGAATGGAATTTAACGCCACTTTTAACTTTATTTCAGTCATATCGCGGCGGCTATATCATCTTACCATGGACTCCTGGTATTTTTCAAACCAGGACTTCCACTACATCCTGTCCGAGTCTTCAGCTGCTCATTTCACTTAGGTTTACGATTATTTACCCAATGGTTGGAGGCAAATGTCGGAAAGGATATTCGCCGCGAACGCGGATCGAACTCTGGACCTCATATTCACGCGTATCTGCGACTTAAACGGACAGATTATTTAAGCCAATGCATATACAATAAGTCTTGTATTAAACGACCACTGAAGTGAAGACCAAAAAGTGGTCGCTTAAAAGAATGGTCGTTTAATTCCCTTTAATGGGAAAGACATGAAGGACTGATTCGATTGCATAAAGAAATTGTTTCAAGATTCTCCTATACTGTTGGGTTTCATTAGAATCGTCCATTGGGGCGATTCTAATGAGTTCCAACAACATAGATTCTGCAAAGATTAAAAGAATATAATTTCATTTCTGAAGAGATTTTGCTTTCTAAATGGCGATTTCGCTTATGGTCGCCTTGTGAAAGTGGCCGCTTAATAGACGTGGTCGCTTAATAGACGTGGTCGCTTAATAGACGTGGTCGCTTAATAGATGTGGTCGCTCCAATATTGACTGTATTTTGCAGACTAACGTTGTTTGATGCCACCATCAAGTTCCTTGTTAGATTTAACCCATTCCCACACAACAAAATTTTAGACTGGTCCAAATTGAAAGAAGCTGCAGACGACATTTTCAAGTTGATGGAGTTTTATTTTTTTTTTTTTTTTTTTTTTTTTTTTTTTGTCTTTTTAGATAGAAAACATTGTGGATAATGAAGAAATTGCTTGATACAAGCAATTTCTTCATTTCCCACAATGTTTTCCAAAGCCTTTTTCTTAGAGGGCGTAAAAAGGAGGGCTTGTGTGGGAATGGGTTAGGTATGCGAGGTCAATCGTCCTTCAATGATAAAATCTATAAGTATTTACATTATCGGTAAACAAGGACGGAAAACACTAATCGAATAACAATCAAACATAATTTCCTTAAGTTTATCATTCAACTTACATCAAAAGTGAAAGCATCCTATTCTCTTTGAGTCGAATGTCCTTGTTGGAGAGATAAGGAGATCGTTTTAGCCATTTCCTCACTTCAATACAAAGAGACCGATCGCGTCTGTCAATCACAGAATCACTGGACAAATCACACTCTCTTTTACTCCGGGTCGTGAGAGTAAGAACGACAACTCTGTCTGAACTCCAAAATTGGTAGACATTTGTGCAAAGCATTTTTGATTGGTAAGAGACTTTACCCTTTCCCACATAATTAAATTTTAGGCTAGTCCAAAATGAAAGAAGTTACAGACGACAATAAACACTTAAAAATATAAATTGAAAAGGAGAAATTGCTTGTAACATATAAAACATAAAATCACAGTGACGTAAAATACTGTGTTTGTACAGGAAAGGGATAACCCCTTTCTGTAAAAACCCGGGACTTTACGTCGTTGTATTCTAATACTTAAGAAAACATTGTGAAAAAAAAGAAGAAATTGCACGTTACAAGCAATTTCTTCTTTACCCACAATATTTTCTACTACATGGGATGGTTTCATTTCAAATAGCATCCAGTTTTCATTGTCGTCTGCAAACTCTTTTAAATTGGACCAGTCTAAACAAAATTCTAAACAATGGTAAATGGTTATAAAGCACGTGTATGATAGGGATAGTCAGAATTCTTTTTTTCGTTCGCGATAGAAAACAAAGTTCGCAATATGCGAAAATACACACATTATTTGTTTTAACCGATGTTAATCGGACTCAAAAAAAAAATCAAGATCTCTTGGTACAAATAATCAGTCGACTAATTAAATCATTCATTTAGATTTGATGTTAAATTTGAACTCTGCCATTTATGTGAAGGGATTATTTATTGGTTTGACGACTAAGCGTCGTAACTTCAGCCTTTTAAGCTGTAGTAAATGAAAAATAAACGACGATTAGGTCGCCAACTTTTTAAGTTGGAATGCGAAGCAATTTCAACTTATATTTAACAAAACCGCAAAATGAACACTAGACAATTTCATTTCGATTTTTTGATAACACATATCACGTGATCTCTTAGATATGAAAACACCTCGGGTTACTTCTCATCTCAACTTGCCACGGACAATCAGTTAATTGTAGCCGAAGACAGTAATATGGCACATGCAAAGGATGGTATAAAAATTCGTGTAGAGACTTCTAAACATGCTTTAGTTTGCTTTAAATTATTGAACAACAAGGTAATAATCAGCGCAGTAATTTGTTTTTTGTGATTCGCCGTCCCGTGTTTGGTAATCACGTGATCTCAAGTGACATGTGGTAGTCATGTGACCAAAGATAGGTAATGTTTACAAATATGGCTCAGGTCGCAAGTGCATTTTTTCAATAATCACGCCGCTCGGGGCTTTAAAACATTCTAGAGTGATTAGGGGGGATCATGCGACTATTGTGGGATTTACAGCTTTTACTCAATAAAAATCAAATAGATTCAAAACGAAAGTAGAAGATTTTGAAAATTAGAATGTAAACATATCAACTTCTGGTTTCTACTTATTTACTAAATAATTACGCTTTATTACGTCGTTATTTACACGTTCAAATCAATAATAAGACATCAAACCTTTAACAAGTGTCATCTAACTTTCAGTTTGGTCCTATTTACTTAAGATTTTTTACGGTTCTAAAGCCGAATACCGAATAAGGAAATCGCGCGACTACAGGGCGCCGAAGATAATTTGATACTATCTACATATTATAGGAATTTTTAGGAAAAGGGCAAAACTTCCATGTGCAAACAATAAGGTTACAATAATTTGAATTTTACTCACAACGCTTTAAATATTCTTTTTACCTAAGTCTAAACCGGTATTTCAAATCGATCACCCTGAAAAAAGTTTCCGCGCATTTCCGCGCATTTCCGCGAATTTCCACGTATACTCATAAACTTTTCATAAGTGAAAATCTACGTGGGTTTATTATGATCGTTACAGAATTGGCCGAGTTCAGGGTCAAATAATCATCGAGGTCATTGATTTCTTACTGTAGAAGTTGTTATTCTCTGTTTTTAAGATTCTAAATGGAGTTCACTTATTACAGTTGATCAAAAGGAGAATGTTATGCTTGAAGATTCTAATTTTGCTGTGCGTGACACGAGGTTATAACCAATTCCAACACGATAAAATTTTAGACCAGTCCAAATTCAAAAAAGTAGCAGACGACAATTGTAAGTTGATAAAATCTTTAATATCCTGGTCTTTTTGGACAGAAAACATTGCGGATAATAAAGGAATTGCTTGTAACAAACAATTTCATCATTTTCCACAATGTTTCCCAAAGCTTTCATAATAAGGGTCATTTAAAAGCGTCACTGTCAGGAATGGGTTAAGACAATGCTAGGTTTTTAGCGGTTTTGTAGGACAAAACCGGTATTTCACATCGATCAACCGGAAACAAGTTTTCACGAATGTTCTACTCATTTCCACGCATGCTCATAAACTTGAAGTGAAAATCTATGTGATTGCCTCCATCTTGTTTACTTTCTGAATGCCAACAGACTCCTTTTAGTCATGAATATCAAGGAAAATGGTCTAAAATTTCGACTCAATATATCCATAGTAAATTGTCTAATGAACTGTCTAAATGAAATAATCTCCTCGTGTTTCAAGATAGAATCTAGGTCATTGGTTAGTGGAGTAAACAAACTCCTAACCCTGTCCTGGCTGGACTGAGCAAATTTACACCCCGTGTACGCAGTATATGCTACAAGTTACAACCCTGTTTCAGTCGCGATTCAAGGGCCTATTTAACCCCGACGAATAAAACACCCTTTTACCTCTCGAATTCGACTATATCTTTGAAACGAACATGTGGTACGTAATAATAATATGCCCAAAGCAAAAAGAATTGAATGTTAGCTTTGATTGTTTTACCTTTTACAATTTAACCTTTTACCACACAACCACAAATTTTCACGCACTGATGAAATAATATTAAAGAAAACGTTGTGATTGAATCAAAATAGCGATTTCGGTAAACAGTAAAAGGATCATTGTTAATTGAATGGGGTTTTAACGCAACTTTTAATAGTATTTCAGTTATATCGGGGTGGCTGGATCTCCTAACCATGGATTCCTGGTAGTTCTCGCACCAGTATTACCACTATATCCATATCGAGCTTCCAGCTGTTCATCCCTGTTAGGTGTACGATTTATTTACTCATCATGATGGTACAAGTTGGCATTATTGAGCGCGGTTACTGATAAACCAGCAAAACCGCTCTCGGGACTTTCAGTCCTTTGATTATTTCTGGAAGGGGAATGTATTTGTGTGTTATTCACGCACATATGTAAACGAATGGAAATTAAAGGAGGGAGGCTTACTCGGAAAGGAATAAATGAATTTGAACCGAATTCCACATTTATGGCCCTTTCAGCGCATTCCAACTTCTCAGTACTTTCAGTCCTTTGATTTTACATGCTACTGGTCATGAATTCTGCAAAATAACGCAGTTTGAAATTGAATTTGAACTTCCTATGGAAGCAAATTGAGGGGCCAACGGAGGCAGTGGGCGGGGCCAGGGATTTGTCAATTGATCAATTGCGGATGTCAATAAAGGAATCAACCAACTAATCAAAACATTTATTCAGCCCGGACCTGAGCTTTTCAACTCCAACATTGGCCGCCAATTTTGTTAACCTTTTTTGTTGGTTTGGTGACTTAAACGTCGTAACTACAGCTCAAGCTGTAGTTACGATGTTTAGGTTACCAACCAAACATTTTATTTTTTTTGTTACGTGCTACTGGCCATAAGTTTTGAAAATAACGCCGTTAATAATCGAAGCGGTACTTCCTGTCGGAGTTAATGGGAGGGATCAACGGAGTTAATGGGCGGGAACTAGAAAGTCAGTGGGCGGGGCCAGCGATTGGTCAATTGTTTTAATTCGAAAAGTCACCCATTATTCTTACAGACAACATGATGGTAATATAGCTCGAGAAAACAAATGGATTTCAATGAGTATCGACAACAAAGGGCTTGTGTTATTGTCGCAACTAAAAGCTAAAATAGTCTGTATGCATTGTGGTAGTAAGAACAATAAATAATAGTGATCAAACTTCAAGACAAATTGTTTGAATTTCAATGTTCCGACTAGTTTCGGTATAAATACCTTTTTCAAGGGACACCATTTTAAACAATATAGATAATAATGACATCAACGTCACATGACGTCAACGGCAACAACGTTGTGGTAGTAAGAAAAGTACATGGTTCGAACACGGTTTGTTTATGTGAACGCAACAGGCCGTACACAGCCGATCCTTATCAGAGTTCTGAGTATAGAATGGTCAATAAAACGTATTGTGTAATCACTTTTTGAAGAAAAAAAAACTTGATTGACCTTTATAGGACCCGAAATGTTTTCCTGTTTTCGGTTTTTTCTCAAGTTATTTCCACATAGTCTATTTCTGCGTGATTAAGCCATTGCACTTCATGAAAACAATGAAATTTGGTTTAAAGCACGTCCTGTTGAATAAAATGTTCATATTGAACAACAATAGATAGTGACTGAGAGCCCACTTTATTATTCAAAATCCGCGTCCACATGTATCCGCTTCTCGTACGAGTAAACCGTCATGTCTAAATAGCCCCTTAAAAATCTCCGTATTACGTCATCCATATGGAGGACTTCCCTCGGGTGTATCCTATACTGGGGAAGAGCCCGTGTTCTTCGTGCTCACATCGGATGATTCAGACCACTGATTTCTTGTATAAATAATTACAGATTCCTTTATCTTGAACACAATATTTAAACGTGTACCTTTTTAATCTCTCTTTGAATTTTGCATAGGGGTTCTTAACCCTTTCCTGTTTGTCAAAATTTTAGACTTGTCCAATTTCAAAGAAGTTGCTGACGACAACTAAAAGTGAAAGCAATTTGAAAAGTAACAAACGAACAGGGTAGAAAATGTTATGGGAAGAGAAGAAATTGCCTATCATAAGCAATATATAACTTCTAATCCGGAAGACAATTGACCGATTGCTGGCCCCGCCCACTTACTCTTTTGGTCACGTACATTGGCTCCGTAATCGAAGCGGGGCTTCCTGTTGGAAGAGCGTTCAGAAGTCTAGTGACCAATTAGATAACGTTATTTCAGTTAGAGGAACTCGAACCCTGATGTTTAATCAATAACCAAACGACAAAACTTAAGACTATTCCAAATTGAAAGGAGTTGCAGACGACAATTGTAGTTAATGAAATTTTAGATTTTTTTTAATTCTTTTGATCGAAAACATTGTCTAAAATGAAAAAATGCTTGTTACAAGCAATTGCTTCATTTCACACAATGTTTTCCAAATTGCCTTTCTTGAGGGGTGACCAAGGACGTCATTGTGTAGTAATGGGTTAATTTCGGCTGCATTATTATGCTTTTGCTTTGTCTCTATAACACTTTTAATTTTTCAGAATTTCACAAATATTTAACGAAATATATTCATATATTGACTGGAATCGTCGATGGACGACCAATACTTGGAAACTATAGCTTGAATAAAGCTGTAGTTGCGAGGTTTTGAATCACCCGTCGCCAATTAGAGGAATCATTAATTATACATTTTGATTGTTATTGCTGTTGTTGTAAAGGGTTTTACGTCATTTTAACAGTATTTCGGTTATATAAGGACGGCTGGTGCCCCTAACCATGGCTTCCTGTCGTTTCTCACCGTTACAACAACAGTCCGAGCTTCAATCTTCTCAGCCCACTTTGGCGCACTACTCATCATTCAGTAAATGGTGAGAGACAAATGACGCATGCACTCGATGACTTTTGTCAACTGCCGGAAAGAATATTGGCCGATCTAGATTTCAACCCACGACTCCAGGATTTAGAGCACATTATGCTACCGAGTTAGCTAAAAGGGCTCGGCTATATACGATTAAGTAAGATTTTAATTCACTGGTCAATTTCTCAAAAATAATCTGCGGCATCCCATAAATTGTCCGAAGAAACAACCGACCAATCTGACCGAGAGTGAAGTTTGAATTCAGACATTGGCCTCTATTTACGTTACGCATTTTTATTTGTATTACGAATAAAAAGTCGTAACAACAGTTTCCTCAAGCTGTAGTTACAACGTTTAAGTCGCCAGTCTTTCCGGTCATAAAGACAAACCATATCAAAAATGCAGACATTCCATATGTTAACAGTTAAAAGGGACCTAAATGACAATTCCTTTCTATACCCTCTAGGGGCTATATGTTTGGTATAATTTTAATGAAATTTGGTCAGAATATTTGTCAGGGCATCTCATGAACGCTACTGAAAAAGGGAACATTCTAATGGAAACAAGGAATTTCTTCTTTTTCCACAATAATTTTTAGCCTAATGAATGATTATTTTTAAAATAAATTCAGTTGAATTGTCGTCTGGAAAACCTTTGAAATTCGACCAGTCTAAATTAAACAAAAAAAAACAAAACAGGAAAGGGTTAAAGGGAATACGTACCGAACGGGAATTATGTTAAGCGTCTATTTTTGAGGCGATTAGTGTATTATAAATAACGCCTATATCAATAAGAAATGTAATCAGTTTGACCACTTTCCTGGAAATATGTTACTGTATCTGTTATGTAACAGCAATGAATTGTGTTTCCACGACGCCTGTTAGAGCAATAGAGTACTTCTACACGAATAGTCTTAAAGTTGACGATATTTGGGAGATATATCTGTAGCTGAGATATTGACGTCTGTCGTGCATGTGTTTTAAATTTTCTATCAGCAATAATGTTGTCTCTTTCCACAGCGAACCCCATGTAAAAGTTAATTGTCATCAAACTAAATAAACAATTAATTCTCTCTTTTCTGTCCTCTTACGCAGTAAAACGATATTTAACCCATTCCCACACAATCCACTATCCACAATGTTTTCTATCCAAAAATACAAAAATATGCCCCATCTTGAAAATACCGTCTGCAGCTTCTTTCAATTTGGACCAGTCTAAAAGTTTGTTGAGTTGGAATGGGTTAAATGTCAATTTACATCGAATATATAGCCCGCATTGAGAAATGCCGGGCTCGACCAAACCACGTAACAAGTAGATTTGGCTAAAACCGGGATCATAACGGCGCAACTGTACACAGTTAACCAGAATGCAAGTCAATCGAAGCTCCGGTTAGAATAAGATATGTGTTGGCGAAACCAGAGGTTCAGCAAGTGAGTTGAACCGTTATCCGTTATTATCCTGACTTAAGTCGGGGTTAAACGTAGCCTGCAAACGGCAAAGCCATGCCTTACTAGCTTGCAGTACTTTCAGTATTTTGATTTGTTACACGCAACTTGCCATACTTTTTCCAAATAACACCGTTGAAAATCGAAGTGGAACTACTGTAGGAGTCAAAAGGCGGACCAACGAAATAAGTGGATGGGTGTGCGATCAGTGAATCGTAAAACCGCTCGGAAAATGGCATTCCGTTATTCCCAATCAACTGAGAAAGACAGAAAGGTGTGGTAAATCAAACAATACAAAACAAACCAAAGATAGCATTTATTGAAATGCAGATATGCCTTCTTTTCGTCGAGTTCGATCCCAGGCGGCAGCACATATCCTACCCGATATTTGTCTCAATGTCTCAATATTTTTCACTAATGGGTGGGAAATCGTAAACTTAAATGGGATAGTAGCTGAAGGCTAGGAAGGGATAAAGTGGTAGTACTGGTGTGAAAAATACCAGGAATCAATTGTGAGATGCTCCAGCCGCCGCGATATGACTGAAATACTGTCAAAAGTGGTGTTAAACTCATCCAATCAATCTTTTCGTCGAGATATAAAAGTCCCGCTTAATTTTGTCATAAAATCATTGTGTTATTTTGAATGAAAATATTTGACGTTGTCTAGGCTGCTATTTTACTCATTGCCACACAATGACGCTTTTAAACATCCCTCAATATAAAGGCCTTGGGAAAAAATTGTGGAAAATGAAGAAATTGCTTGTAACAAGCAATTTCTTCATTATCAACAATGTTTTCTTCCCTAAAAGACAAAATTTTAACGATAGTATTGACTTAAAATTGCCGTCTGCAATTTCTTTGAATTTGGACTGGTCTAAGATTTCGTCGTGTGGGAGTGGGTTAGAATTCTTTTCTAACGGGTTAAAATATACAGAACATTTCATTTCAATTTTGATAGTAGGAACCTTGTCATGTTGAATTAAGTCCTTATCAAAATTACAGGAAAATCAAAGGACTGATGGAACCGAAAGTACTAGTTGTAGGTAATTATTTCTTTTGACAATTAAATTTTATAAACCATTCTTGCTTGAAAAATACAAGCAGGTAGTGTAGACTAAGATCAGACTGCACATATGTGCAGTTTTGACTTTTCTCTAGGTCCTGCTAAAATGGGTACATTCAGGGTTCAGCATGACAAGGGTTTCTTGATGAAAATTAGCATCTCGGTAACAACCACTCTGTCACCTCGAAAAGCGTTCGAATTACTAGTGGATGATAAATAACTGACAAGCAACTGTCAATCAGAAATTCGATTGATTAACCTATTCCAACAAAGAGACGCTTGTTGACGCCCCAAAGAAAGCAAAGGCTTTAGAAAAACTGTGGAAAATGAAAAAATTGCTTGTAACAATCTTTGCATTCATTACGCAAAATGATTTCTATCTTAAATTTGTTGTCTGCAACTTCTTTGATATTGGACCAGTCTAAAATGTTGTCGTATGATAATGGGTTTATTAAATCATTCATTTAAATGCAAGCGAACTTTGAACCCTGGTATTTATATTGTTCATTATTGTTGGTTTTGCGACTTAAACGTCGAGGCTGCAGCTTATTATTTGTTGGTTGTACGTCACCCACCAACTATTTGCCACCTTGATCACATATGAGCCTGTGCGTGACATTTCCAACAATATCGCATGAGCGTGACTGGCACACATTGAGCACCATGGGCAGCCATTCGGGGCAATTAGAATATTCGCTGATTGTTTAAAGAAGCTTTGGGTCTGTATCTATCTACAGAGCGCAGAGTGAAGACTCTGATCAGACTGTGCGGATGCACAGGCTGATCTGAGTCTTTACTTGGCGCACATATGTAATGGTTGGAAATGTCACGCACGCGCTCATATGTTTTCATTATCCACAAAGTTTTTCAACCAAAAAAGGCAATTTTTTAAAATGTCATCAAGTCAAAATTGTCGTCTCCAACACCCGTGTATTTGGACCATTCTGAAATTTCGTCGTCTGGTAATGAATTACTAACAAGAATTCAAAGAAAGAAAAGACATAGTCAAACTCCAGGATAAGCGTTAGTGTAGACTACGGCTATATAAGAAGCACTCGCATCCGTCATCCGTGTTTGTGTCCTGATTCGAACCCGGCTACGTTAAACTGTCCACAATCATACAAACATGAAGTTTGTGTTGTTAGCTGTATTAATTGTGGGACTCGTTGCAGCGTTTGCTGAAAATTCTGGGGAAGAAAATAACTTTTCCGACGAGTTTGAGCTAGGTAGGCAGCGTTACTTTACACATAATTTAATTATTAGTTTCGGAGCGTTCTGATTGGCTGAAAAGATACTTCATACGTTTATGATCAAAATTGTGAGTACGCAGCTATTTAGTATCCTTGTGCAAAAAAAGGTCCATAGAATTGTATCCAAATTTATAGAATATTTATTGTGTTCGCTTGGTGTCATTGAATTATAAGAAACAAAGAGAATATTTTGTTTTCATGGAGGTATTCATACAATTTGATTATGTTTTTTCTTTCTTGCCTCCTTGAAACCAAAAAAATTCTCTTCATCTCTTAAATAAGGTACATCTTTTTGCGAATTATATCACGTGAGAAATTTGACGCGTGTAAGTTTCAAGTGTGAAGAGAAACAACATTTTGCGTGTCCGATTCATTGACTAAGTCTTTTCTATCCTATTCATATCCATGTCCGTTGTCCCACCCTCTGACTGCGATGGCCACACACACTGATCTCAAACAGGAAGTTCCTCTTCGATATTAAACGGCATAAGTTTGCAAAATTAACATGTAATAAAAAGTAAAATTGTTGGTTTGCGACTTAAACGTCGCAACTACAGCTTAAAAAAGCTAAAACTACGACGTTTAGGTCTCCAAACCGATAAAATGCTTCATTTGAATATCGACCGATGTCGGAGTTAAAAGTTAATCTTAATGAATTATTTGATTTGTCGATTGAATCGTTGATTGACACCCGCGATGGGTAAATTTCATTATAATAAAAACTGTTACAAAGCGTTAAAGACTTATTGTTTTATTATATTCCTAGCTGTGAAATCTTGGTTTTTCCCAGTGTAAAAAATCTAATTATTTAGAATAAAGAAAGCTTTTGACTAAATACTCCTCCCAAAAAATCAATCGTAGTAAGATTTTAAAACATAAGCTAAATATTTTTCAACTTTTCTGCAATATAATGGCGAACGAGGTATGGTGGAGAGCGAGCAATTCACGCTAATCTAACATTCAACTTTTTAAGGCTACAAATCAGTTCAAAACAGTAAAATAAGAAGAAAATAACGGTCATAAATACAACATCAAAATAACCGTTTTGTTAACAACTGGTTTTAAACAATAATGATCCTGAATGTTTGTGTTATCGCTGATTTGCTCAAACAAATGCATACTGTTTCGTAACGTCCAAAAGTATTCCAGACCTCGAATAATGATGATATTGCAGTTAAATTGATAGACACTCAAACCTAACCCGTAGGAGATTGTTTTGTACACTCAAGTCAGGAGACTGGGTGATCACAGGGTGACACATGTCCTATTATTCTGTCCTAGTCAAAGTCTTGAATGGTCGATCGATGTTCGAAATTTCCCGGGCCTTTAGATCGACGATTAAATTGTCGCCATTATATACAGTATATGTTTGATCCAAATTAATTTCGTGCCTGACACTGCAAATCTTTAAGTGCCTTAAAATACGGCGCTTCCCTAAAAATACCTTTTAATGCATCGGCCGATCGGAAAGGCAATCCAAGATAGCGAACAGAATTTATTGAAAACAAAATTCGTTGATATTAATACCCTAGGTTCCTAGGGCCGAAGATGACGAATATGATTGAAATAAAAGGTAACGATTGTAAAATAAAATTGTTTTGAATATAATAAATAAAATAATCAACCTGTTATTTTGATATGAGAGATTTTTCATATAAAAATAACTAGTTGATTATTCTCTATTGACGATATCTATAGATGTACAAGCTATGGTGGGTGATCAAAGGTCGAATTTTTTCTACCCTAGTATAGTCAAAATTGACTTTTGATCACTTACTATAACTTGTACATCTAAAATTCGCTATCAATGTATGTTTGCAAAGTTTTAAACAATAACAGACTTTTGTGCTATCAAAGTTTGTTTCAAATGAAACATCTACTCATGACAGTCATTCAAAGTTATTTTGAAATCCATCGATATATACGAGTTTGCCTCTTAAAGCCATATTTTTTGCCTTCATTGAAAGGGGTATTAATATTTCTGAAACCCAGTAAAGAATTGTTTTTACAAATGCCAAAAATACACCCGAACGAACGTCAAATACTAAAACAAAATATTTTTTGAGACGTAAAAACATCGAAAAGAGGACGAATGGATCAAAACGTTTGCGCGATATACATTGAACATCGGATAAAATTGAAAACCAACCTTAAATGCAGTTTGGTTGCATACACCGATTATGTAATAGTGACCTTTTCAGTTCAGGTAGTCATTCAAACAACTCGGGTAAAGTTCCGCCCGGTCACGAATAATGTCGGTCTCGTCCTTAAAGTGAGCGTTTTGGACCATAAAGAATCCTACCGACGGTTGCCGTACAGTTATGATGAAGAATTATATACATGCGATTAAATCTCAAAACGTCAACAGACACAAGCTGATATCGATCATAAACGTCACAAAATATGCTTTCCGAAGAACTTTACCCAAACCTACGTTTTGTTTTTCTGATTATATGAAGGTTTTTTTTAATTATTTATAGGCCAATCAAACAATTTTAAAGGAGTTTTTGCATGTCCTAGCGACTGCATTGCTTTACTTCAAATGGCTGAGTAACATAAATAATGAGTTGATACAAATGATTGCATAATACAATTGGTATTTTAATACAAATTGTTGCATAGTACAATTGGTTATACAAATGGTAGTTTGAAACAAACGGCTGGTAGTTTCAAATGGTTTCTGATAAATTTTGGTTAATACAATGGGAATAATTTGAATAAGCTGTAGTTACGAGGTTTTCGTAGAACATCGACGATATTCTTGTTTCTTTTCTTGTTTCTTTCTTCTTCTTTTTTTAAAATAATGAACTGTCATTTTCATTGCAAAAAAGCTTAATCCCCATCTTTTAAATGTATGAATGCATTAGAGTTAGACTGTTTGAAATTGGGAGCAAACCCTTTTCATCCATAACCGGTTCAAGAGCCGCTTAACCTATTCCCACACAATCCACCCTTTTACGCCCCTCAAGAAAATAGTTCTAAAAACAATGTGGAAAATGAAGAAATTGAATGTTACAAGCAATTTCTGCACTTTCCACTGTTTTTTTTTTTTTTTTTTTTTTTTTTTCTACCCAGAGATAAAGATTTTTTTTTAAAAAAAAAATCAACAATTCGAAATTGTCGTCTTTAACTTCTTTCAATTTCGAGCGGTCTAAAATTCCACTGTGTGGAAATAGGTTCACGCGAATGACTGCTGAATACAAATGGTTGCCTACGCTTAAGCAAACATTTGTTTATTTCTTTTTCAGCCTACGAGAATGATGTTGAAGGCCGAAGCTGCAGACCGAACGGAATACCAAGCACTATCGGGTGTTGCTATGCAAAGACCTACAGATATGCTTGGTTGATAAAAGTTCACTTCTTTTGTAAGTAAGCTCTTGTGAAAGAAGACTGATGAGAAGGGATCTCTAGGGTGAGGCAAAAAAATCGACCCTTATCAGGGCGTGCGCGAATTGCACAACCTGACCATGGTCGGAGATTTTGCTCTTTGAAGAGTTTAATGATCTAGATAGACTTTTCCACTATATATTTTAAACTGAATGTAATCTCTGCTTGAACTCAGCTAGTATCAACCGCTGGCCCCGCCCACTCACTTCGTTAGCCACCCTCATTGACTCCGAAAGGAAGTCCCGCTTCGATTTTTAAGCGGCGTAATTTTGAAAAACTTATGACCAGTAGCATATAAAAAAGTAGAATAGATGGTTTGCGACCTAAACGTCGTAACTTCAGCTTAAATAAGCTGTAGTATCGACGTTTAAGTCACCAAACCAACAAGTATTTATTTATCGGAACACCCCGTAGATCCTTTCCGAAACGAGTCATCTAGAAATATAAACAAGCAAGCAAATGACTTTACAGTTCCCCTTTTTAAGGCGCCTCGAGAAAAAGGCTTTATTCTATACATTGAAAAGAAGAAATTGCTGCAAATTCCACAATGTTTTCTAACCTCAGAAGATAAAATTTTTTACAATTCAACTTACTAAAAAGTGCCCTCTGCAGCTTCTTTGAATCTATGTCAGTCAAAAAGTTTGTCGTGTGGTAATGGGCAAAATAAGCTAGCGTCGTTTGATATCTCACTGGAACTCCTGTGTCTGATGACAGTGGGCGCGACAACTTATTCGTCAGTTGTCTTGACAACGCATCTGATCTTGACAAAAATAGTTTTGTGTACAAATATAAGCGAAAGTTAAGGGTTCTCCCGGCTTTTTCGTAATAATTAACTTTTAGTAAAGTCGACAAACAAATGATTTCCACCAGTTAAACTTTAATTTGTCCATCTTATTTTCTAGGGGAAAAATATATAAAAATGATAAATAAAATAACGTCTCAAATTCATACATTTTGGTATTTGTATAGCAACACATGTACATACAAAATCATTTGCAGGCCGAGCAATAATGAATGGATAGCCACTGTAAATAAAAGATATCGAATGACCAATCAGATTATTTATCTCGACCTGGAATAAATTTTGAAATAAGACATCTATATTCATCGATTTTTTTTGGTTGGACGACTCAAACGTCGTAGCTAAAGGTAATTCAAGTTGTAGTCAGGGCGTTGAGGTCGCGAACAAACGATTAGTTGTCTAAAAAAGGAAAAACAGGCCCTTGCCAGTCTGTGCAATCTTGACAAGCAGAGCACTAACCAAACTTTACATAAACGGGTCATTTTTTTATTTCTCTTCAGCGTGCATCAGTATGAGAGCTCTGCCATACCATAACACAGCCAGGCTGATTTATGCCTTGAATCATCTTCATGTATATGACCACGTTATCTCTCGTGAGTACTTTAAACATGGAATACGAATCATTGATGTCTATATCAAAACACCATCTGAAGTGAGTATCATAAACATGGAATTTGAATCATTGATGTGTATATCAAAACACCATCTGAAGTGAGTATCATAAACACGGAATTCGAATCATCTATGTGTATATCAAAACACCATCTCACGTAAGTATTATAAACATGGTATTTGAATCATCTATGTGTATATCAAAACACCATCTGAAGTGAGTATTATAAACATGGTATTTGAATCATCTGTGTGTATATCAAAACACCATCTCACGTAAGTATAATGAACATGGAATTTGAATCATATTCATATTTATGACCATATCATCTCACATAAGTGCTATAATTGCCTTTGAATCAAAGTATAATAAACAATTATCTTGAATGATCGTTACGTATAAATGATCCTAATCATCTCACATAAGTGCTAAAAATGGACATCGAATGAAAGTATAATAAAAAATTATTATCCCCCGACATTTCGGCGAAGGGGATATAGTACTGGTCTCCGTCCGTCATTCCGTCATTCCGTCACTAAGCTTGTCCGGGGCATAATTCCTAAAGTACATGTATTAAAGTAAATGTTCTCAACTTGAAACTTCATAGGTGGAAAGATCTCATGAAGGAGAAGTGCAGTGCAAAAGCACCAAAACTCTTGCTTGCATAATTTTTGAGTTATTGCCCTTTGTTATTTTATTGACTTAGATTTTTCCGGGGCATATCTTCTTTAGTATAATAGCTATCAACTTGAAACTTCACAGGTAAATTAGATCTCATTAAGGAGAAGTACAGTGTACAAGAATCATGACTCTTGCTTGAATAATTTTGGAGTTATTGCCCTTTGTTATTCTAAAGACTTAGATTTTGTCCGGGGCATATCTCCTAAAGTATAAATGCCATCAACTTGAACTTTCATAGGTCGATAGATCTCGTTGTGGAGAAGTGCAATGCTCAAGAACCACAACTCTTGCTTGCATGATTTTGGAGTAACTGCCCTCCGTTATTTTAAAGACTAAGATTATGTCCGGAGCATATCTCTGAAAGTATCATAGCTACTAACTTGAAACTTTATAGCTTGATAGATCTCGTAGTAGATCTCGTTGTTAGGAAGTGCAGTGCACAAGACCCACAACTTTTGCTCGCATAATTTTGGAGTTATTGTCCTTTGTTGTTTTTGAGACTTAGATTTTGTCCAGAGCATATCTCTGAAAGTATGAAAGGTATTATCGAACTCATTAACAAGAAATGCAGTGCACAAGAAGCCTAAATCTAACTTGCTTCAGTTTACTATCAAGCTTTAACGGCGGAGGATGGCCATGTCCGACATGGCTCTTGTCTTGAATGGTCGTCATTTATATATGACCCACATCATCTCACATAAATGCTATAAAATAGAGCTTGAATCTTCGTTATGTATATTACCTCTTCATCTCACATGAGTATTATACACAAGGGCATTGAATCAACGTCATGTGTACGACCACATTATCTCAAGTGAGAGGAGCTTGAATCTTCGTTGTTTCATCTCACGTAATTTTCACAAACATGGGCATTGAATCATCATAATGTTTAAAAGATTATCATCTCATGCGAAAACTACAATTATGCTCCCTTGCGACATCTTTCTGTTCATAACCATACCATTTTTACGAAAGACGGTGGTGACATCATGTATTCACAGTTCACACTTCAAACTTCATACATATTAAGTATGAAATGGGAAGTGTGAAATGTGAATTATGAGACCCGTGGTGACTTCTTAAATTCACAGTACATAATCAAACCAAATTAAATATGAAGTTTGAAGTGTGAAGTTGGAAGTATGAAGTGTGAAGTTGGAAGTTTGAAGTGTGAAGTTTGAAGTTTAAAGTGTGAAGTTGGAAGTTTGAAGTGTGAAGTTGGAAGTCTGAAGTGTGAAGTTGGAAGTATAAATTGTGAAGTTTGAAGTGTGAAGTTGGAAGTATGAAGTGTGAAGTTGGAAGTGTGAAGTTGGAAGTTTGAAGTATGAAGTTGGAAGTTGGAAGTATGAAGTGTGAAGTTGGAAGTATGAAGTGTGAAGTCTGAAGTATGATATGTGAAGTTGGAAGTATGAAGTGTGTAGTTGGAAGTTTGAAGTTGGAAGTTTGAAGTGTGAAGTGTGACATTGGAAGTCTGAAGTGTGATGTTTGAAGTGTGAAGTTGGAAGTTTGAAGTGTGAAGTGTGAAGTTTGAAGTTTTAAGTTAGAAGTATGAAGTGTGAAGTGTGAAGTTGGAAGTATGAAGTGGACCTTCCAATTTCACACTACACACTTCAGACTTCCAACTTCACACTTCAAACTTCCAACTTCACACTTCAAACTTCCAACTTCATATTTCCAACTTCACACATCATACTTCCAACTTCACACTTCAAACTTCCGACTTCAAACTTCAAACTTCTTACTTCCAACTTCACACTTCAAACTTCATACTTCCAACTTCACACTTCATACTTCCAACTTCAAACTTCCGACTTCATATTTCACACTTCAAACTTCCAACTTCACACTTCCAACTTCATACTTCCAACTTCCCACTTCAAACTTCAGACTTCAGCCTTCAAACTCCAACTTCATTCTTCAAACTTCCAACTTCACACTTCATACTTCCAACTTCACACTTCATACTTCCAACTTCACACTTCCAACTTCCTACTTCACACTTCACACTTCATACTTCCAACTTCATTCTTCAAACCTCCGACTTCATACTTCCAACTTCCAACTTCTGACTTCAAACTTCCGACTTCATACTTCCAACTTCTCACTTCCAACTTCCAACTTCCGACTTTACACTTCAGAGTTACTATGTATGAAGTGTGAACTGTGAATTCTTGATATCACCACCGGTCTTTCGTACATTTTACACGAGTGTTGTTGATATAAGGCCTTGAATCACCATTATACGCGCTCATTATTCAAGACGAGACTACATGGAGACTTAAAAAATCGGCATCTATACGAACTTACCATCTCACGTGAGTTAAATAAACATGGGGACTTGAACCATCGCCATCTATTCGAACTCTTACCATCTCACGTGCGTAAAATAAACATGGGGACTCGAACGATAGCCCTCTATACGAACTTACTATCAAACGTTAGTAAAATGACCATTGGGACTTAAATAATCAACATCTATTTGAATTTACCATCTTATTTGAGTTAAAGCCACATCTTCCCCCAAACACACTTTAAAATTATTAAGAAAACCATACTTCAGAATCAAAAGCATAAATAAATATAACAATTGAAAGTACAAATCAATATAACTCTACATGATAAGCCTACAATTTACGAAAGAAGTTTATGTATTTTGAGTTGCGACCCACCACAATTTAAGGATTGTTTACATCAAATTATGACGTCAGTGATGACGTTTCAACTATGCTAGTCATTCAAACAACTAGCTAGGTAACGAAGATTAACGAAATCCTCCTCATAGATGACATAATTGACGTAAGAGCTTCTAAATAGCCCTGAATCCTACATGTTAGCCGATATATGTGTATAGAAAATCTAAGCATATCAGTTAGTTATTATTATTGTTATGGTAATCATCATTTTAATTATTACTATTTTATTATTACTGTAGAACCTCGCTAATTTGAACATCACTGGTTTGTAGGCATGTGTTCCTTCATATAGTTTCTGCGGTCCCGAATTTTTCCTTCTTTATCTCTCTTTAAAAACTCTTCCTTATTCAGACGTCAGTGGTTCGTAGTTAGTACCCCATTTCAAGTCCAAAACTCCAATGTATAATTCGTAGGTGTGATTTATCCTATCATGACCTAACAAAGTGTCACAAAATGGCCACTTACCTTGATTTTCAGATCTTCTGATTCAAACTTATCAATGATCATGTATCGATGTTTCTGAAACCTAGATAAACAAAATTTGCCATTCTCCTAAAAATACGCTAAAACGGACGCTTAATACTAAAAATTGAGTAAGATTTTTTTTTTTTTTTTCTTAATATAGAAAAGATTCAGTGAAATTCCAGGTTATTATTAGATTATCAAGGGTTTCTGTTGTCGACGCCGCATGACTTTATTTGCATATTACCCAAAGTAAACGGAAGGTAACAAATTTACAAGCGAAACAATCCATGTATTAAATTATGTCAAACCATATAGTAAGCGCAAATCTACGGTAAGTGTCTATATAAGTATTAACGCTTACGACAGTTTTTGACGGATCTTTACATAATTGAAAACCGGATAGCGAACGTATTGATGACGTTGGTTAGAGCAAAGGGGGTTCCGATGGTTATCCGATGGTTATTGGAATGACCCAATATTTTCGTAGCTGTCTCGGCTTAATCTAAAAATAGATTAAAAGCCTACGTAGGCTTATTAGGGAAATATCCTTTTTTATTCAGAAAAAACTCCTCTGATTTTAGCAAAACGACTTTTTAGAATATTGTATTAAAATTGTAGATGAGAGGGAATAAGAATAATCAAAATCTGTGACATGACAAAAACATCGATACCTATTTTTAATCAAAACGGATTTATTGGTTTGTGATATAGGGAATTAATCGAGTAAAGATCCCCATATTTATGGTAGAAAATTTCCTTTAAATTGCAGTGCTCCCATAAATATCAGTGACATATTCGTTATTTAGATATTATGCCCTTTTTTAATCTGCAGTTGCTTTCTTCAAAATCGTCGGTCCTGAACTTTGATGATAGAATACTCACAGTAATTTGATTCAATTACAAAAGGGAAATCAATCCGATCCGATGGATGTAGAAACGAATGATACATGTATAATACTTGCACTGTCTTCAAACAAAATGAACATTGTGACATGACAAAGATATAATGAACAGATGAGTAAATTCAATTTATATTTCCCTCAATTATCTGCAAAGGCTCTATATATAATCAATTTAGATAGAGGACAGACCAAATTGTGGCCAATTCCAAATACCTTGGACAGCCGATCACCTGCCACCCCTTTGGTTCGTACTACGCTTACCTCGTATTAAATGACCAGGTCCCTTGCACTACGACCTACCGAGGTTGTACTGTATTATAAATTAGTTGTAATGAAAATATGTTAATGGAAAACTATTTAACATAGAAGGTATATCAAACTTGAAGGTGTTTATTAGAATATCTAAACATTTTATTTTCCTTTTCAGTTAGAAGACGAAGGATAGAAATATGCAGCAAGATCCCCAAGTTTGTCCGCCATTTGACATCATCGAAAATATGTCTGGTCGTTACCAATATTAACTATAGAAAGAGGCTTGTATGTGCTAGATTACATGGGTACTTCAGACTGCCGGTAAGGATGAGTATTGATATCAAATAAGTGGTTATTGATTACCGAATTTATTATACGAGTCATATTTAAGCAGATAAAATAGAGGATCTGCCAAGATGGGTTTTCTTTAGATGACGAATTTAATAAATTCGGAATTCTATGAACACGAATTCAATAATCTATTTATAAATTACCATAATTTTTTCACCAAATCATTTAGAATTAATAGAATTCAATGATTTAGGATATTCCGCAAAACATATAGGGCCGTTTGTAAATGACGTCATTACAGGCGTTGTGACGTCATTTTACTGTAATAAAAATTGTAACCACAGAAACATAGTTTTTACACATAGTGTAATAACACCCACCAGGCCATAGGAATACATGTGTTACGCGTCACTCAAACAGGAATTGAATGAATGAATGGGATTTAACGCCACATTTAACATTATTTCAGTCATATCGCGGAGGCTGGAGCACCTAACCATGATTTCCTGGTATTTCTTACACCAATACTACCACTACATCCTTTCCTAGCATCCAGCTGCTATCCCACTTGGTTTACGGTTATCCACCCATTGGTGAGAGACAAATGTCGGAAAGGATATGTGCCGCCGCCGGGGATCGAGAGTCCATGTATGACATACATTATGGTGAGTTCATGAAGATGTACATTATATTGAGTTCATGAAGATATTCGTTATAGTGATTTCATACATGATATACATTACGTGACTCAGCATAATGTATGTCAAACAATGAATATAATACAGGAACTCACCATAATGTATATCATATATGAACTCACCATAATGTATATCATACATGAACTCACCATAATGTATATCATATATGAACTCACTATAATGTTTATAATACTTTCAGCTGAAGACTTACCACGTCCACCATAGCTGGGGATGTTTCAAGCTCCCCCATCCAACTGAGTCCGGCACCGAAATCAGCAGAGACAACCTGGACTCTACCGGTCTCGAGTCCGAGCTGTCGCAAGTCGATAAAATGAATGAGATTCCGTACCCTGACATTGACCTTGGAGATGATGACCCTGATCTAGATTATCTTTCTACAGAAGAAGCTAAAGATGAAGACTTCATGTTCGACGAATATTAACACACTCCCACATAGTCTCGCTTTTTCACGCCCCTGGTGAGCATGTTTTTCAAAATATTATGGATAATGAAGAAATTGCTTGTAACAAGCAATTTCTTGTTCGTCCACAATGTTTCTGTCCTTAAAGTCAAAGATTTTGAAATAATCATCTGTAACCCCTTTCAATTTGGACCAGTCTAAAATTTTATCGTTTGGTAATGGATTAACCGACTTTTAAAATATTCTCCATTTATATTGTCGTAATCATATGTGACTAGTCACGCGAGAATGACCTATCAGGAAAGTGGAAACAGCATCGACCCCGGGAAGGCTGTGCGGATGACATCGATTGACCGTGGTCGAACTCTTTCGTTCCTGGTAGATTTTCTGAATTCAGAATAGTCAGGCTACTATATCATATGCTTATTCTCGAACACCGCCCTCTGACTCCGCTGGCAACGTCTGCTGACTCAAACGGTGTTAATTCGAAGAATTGACCAATCGCGACTGTCAATCAAGGAATCAACCGACCAATCAAATGGTTTATTCAGCCAGGACCTAAGCGTGTCAACTCGGACATTTTCCGCTATTTGTTTTAATCCTTTCTGTTGGTTTGGCGACTTAAACGTCGTAACTACAGCTGATTCAAACTTTAGTGTCGACGTTTAGGTCCCCAACCAACCATTTTACTATTTTCGTTAAATCCTACTGTCAACACATTTTGCAAAATAACACCGTTAAAAATCGAAGTGGAACTTCTGTCGGAGTTAAAGGGTGGGGTCTAGGGGGTCATTGGGCGGGGCCAGCGATTAGTCAATTTGTGGTCATGAACATGAAAAAGAAAAATGAAATGATTGGTCGGCGACCTAAAGTCCCCAAATCAATGAAAGTACTTCAAGAAATGTCGACGTTTATAGGAATTAAAATTTCAATTTCATTCTTAATGAATCATTTGATTAGTAAACTGTTTCTTTGATTGACTTCGCGATCCGTTAATGGGCTTTTCCTAGTTCCGATGTTTATTTTATATTATTCTTTAAAAACTGTTTCGGTCGTCATTTATCACAAATTATAAACTAGCCACGCCCAATGACCTTCGACAGAGCAGATTGACTTGGATGTCAAATGACTTTACTTTGCTTAATTGATTGTCATGAACATAAAAAGAAAGCAAATTGTTGGTTTGCTGTTAATACATCGTTTCTATAGCTCCTATTATTTGTAGTTAAGACGTTTCAGTTGCAAAACCAATAAAAATGCAGAACATAAATGTCAGAGGTCAAATACCACTTCCGGTCTAAATGATTGGTCTTTATTTATTGTAGTTTGAGAGCGACTGTTCGTGAATCAGGATTTCTAATAAATAGGGAATATTACCACAGTGTCTTTTTCTATGCGTTGTTATCGTGTTCGAGAATCGTGTGTAGGTATTTTTTTCTTGGATGAGACCGAAGGCCGAATCCAATAAAAAATACCAACACACGATTCGAGAACACGATAACAACAAATAGAAAAAGACAATCTTGTAATATTCCTTTTATTATATACCTTTTAGGAAATGACATTAAGAAAATTCTCTTAAATGGCTGAGAAATAATCAACTTTCCGAAAACCCGGAACGTCATTACACAAAATAGTAGTCCGTGTTTAACGGTACTCGACGAATACGGTTTTTTGCTACACGCCGAATATTAATTTTTTTTCTGACGAGTTGTATTTGACAGCCAGGTTTTACTCCATATCTTTTATAGGTATATAATAAATTCGATTATTCTATACTGTCGCATTATGGAAGTTATATCTGCAAAACAGTCTGCTGAATAACATTTTTAACCCTGTCCTGTTTTGCAAAATTTTAGATCTGTCCAAAATCAAAGGTTTTAAAGACAAAAATTCAAAGTGGATTTAATTTGGAAAATAACCAATAAGTGGGGTAGAAATATTGTAGAAAAAGAAGAAATTGCTTGTTACAAGCAATTTCTTCTTTCTCTACAATGTTTCCTCAATTATAGAATCAAGGGGACGTAAAAACCAGGGATTTAACAGGAAAAGGTTATGGGCTAATTCTTATTACCACACCTTGCAAATAGATCTTAGCAAACATAGTTTATTCTAGAGGTGGTGATATTGTTTGTTTTCATTGCGGTTTGAAACTAAAGACCTGATCACACAGTAGAAAGATGTAAATCATCATCATATGTAATCTGATATTATCACGTCATAATGTAATAAAACATATCGAGGAAACAAAGCTTTAATTAAATTATAATTACACCATCTAGAAAATGGGGAAATGTAGAATTAAATTGTTATTACTTCACCAAATGAAATGCGAATAGTAGAAGTCATTCACTTTTACTTTACCAAGTGAGTTGAGAATAGTAGAACTAATTTATCAATACTTCATCCAGTGAGTTGCAAATAGTAGAACTTATTCACTGTTACTTCACCCAATGAGTTGCAAATAGTAGAACTCATTCACTATTTCTTCACCAAGTGAGTTGCCAATAGTAGAACTTATTTATCATTACTTCACCCAGTGAGTTGCGAATAGTAGAACTTATTCACTATTACTTCACCCAGTGAGTTGCAAATAGTAGAACTCGTTCACTATTACTTCACCCAGTGAGTTGCGAATAGTAGAACTTATTCACTATTACTCCACCCAGTGAGTTGCAAATGGTAGAACTCATTCACTATTACTTCACCCAGTGAGTTGCGAATAGTAGAACTTATTCACTATTACTTCATCCAGTGAGTTGCAAATAGTACAACTCGTTCACTATTTCTTCACCCAGTGAGTTGCAAATAGTAGAACTTATTCACTATTTCTTCACCCAGTGAGTTGTAAATAGTAGAACTTATTCACTGTTACTTCATCCAGTGAGTTGCAAATGGTAGAACTCATTCACTATTACTTCACCCAGTGAGTTGCAAATAGTAGAACTCATTCACTGTTTCTTCACCCAGTGAGTTGTAAATAGTAGAACTTATTCACTGTTACTTCACCCAGTGAGTTGCAAATGGTAGAACTCATTCACTGTTACTTCACCCAGTGAGTTGCAAATGGTAGAACTCATTCACTGTTACTTCACCCAGTGAGTTGTAAATAGTAGAACTTATTCACTGTTACTTCACCCAGTGAGTTGCGAATAGTAGAACTTATTCACTGTTACTTCACCCAGTGAGTTGCGAATAGTATAGTTCTAATTTATCACTACTTCATCACTGAATTGCGTAAAGTAGAACCGATTGCCATACTTAAACTTGTTAATTTTTTAACCAATTACAACTCGATGACGCTTTTAGAGGTCCCCCACATAAAATAGCTAAGGAAAACATCGCTGAAAACGAAGAATTCGCTTGTTACAAGCAATTTTTCATTTTGTACAATGTTTTGTACCCAGAAAGTTGAAAAAATCCAAAATTTCATAAACTTTAAATTGTTGTCTGCAACACCTTCCAATTTTTACTTCACTCAGTTATTTGCGTATAATAGACCTGATTTGATTTTACTCCACAACTGAATTGCATATAGTAAAACAAGTTGCTTTTACTTAACCCTTTACTGTTTTGCGAAATTTTAGACCTGTCCAAATGCAAAGGTTTTGCGGACGACAATTTAAAGTCTATTTTATTTGAAAATAATCATTCAGTAGGGTGGAAAATATTATGGAAAAAGAAGAAACTGTTTGTGACAGGCAATTTTGACAGGCATTTTTTTTCTTTTTCCACAATGTTTTCTTAAGTAAAAAAAGAGGGCCGTAAAATACAGGATTTGAACAGGAAAGGGTTAACCTAGTGAATTACAAAAAGAAAACCAATTTGTGGTTATTTTACCTAGTGAATTGCGTATAGTAGAACCTATTAGCTTTTACTTCAACCAGTTAATTGCTTATAGAGGAAAACATTTGCTTATACTCCACCCTTAAACTGTTAATAAAGAACCCATGTTGTTACCTCACCGAGTGATTGATTGAATGGAGTTTAACGCCACTTTAACAGTATTTCAGTCATATCGTGGCGGCACGAGCACCTAACAATGGATTCCTGGTATTTCATACACCAGTACTATACCACTTCATCCTTTCCTAGTCTTCAGCTGCTATCCCACTTAGGTTTACGATTATCTACCCATTGGTGAGAGACAAATGTCGGAAAGGATACGTGCCGCCGCCGGGGATCGAACCCATGTCATCCCGTGATTGAAGACTTGGAGTCTGATGCGCTAAATGCAAAAATGGTCCGACACAATACCAGAATGAAATATTAAGACCGATAACTTTTGTGAGAGTTTGCAATGACGAGCGCAAATGAAAATTATATGAAAAAAAAGTTTTCGAACTTTGCCAACCAAACAAGTCGTAAAAAGTACTTGATATTTGATATGTGATATGATTTTTACTTGGTTATGCCAATTTCGAAGGTTCAGTGCCAAACTGTTGTAATTGCTATCATAAATATGTCAATTTACAAAGTTGTGCACTGACCCCTGGGTATAATTTTCAAATTGCTCTATAACCATTTATGTCATTTGACAAATTAAACAACGTGGCTACATCGTCAACAAACCTTTGATATTTATATCTGGAATCCCGATGGCCCTTTCCTGTTTGCAAAATGTTAGACCTGTCCAAATTCAAAGAGTTTGCAGATAAAAATAAAAAGAGGATTTGATTTGAAAAACAACCATTCAATAGGGTAGAAAATATTGTGGAAAAGGAAGAAAACCACAGGGACGTAAAAACTGGAAACATTGAACTTGAAAGGGTTATGCTAATGCTTCCTATTTAGACCTGTCCCTTTGTTCCTTTTATGTTCTACATGTAGCAAACATGCTTATTCCTTAAGCCGTAAAGTGGCCTATGATAACAAAATGTAGTATCTTAATCTGGAGTATTTACGTATCCACAAACTATCCTAACTCAACGATTTGTCTTTGAAGCACGGATTGCTTTCCATACCTACCGAGCTGAACTAGACACGCCCTCTGAGCTCCACTGGCCATGCCCTCCGTGCTCAACTTGCCACGCCCACTGAGCTCTACTGACCATACCCTCTGAACTTCCTAAGCCACGCCCTCCGAGCTCCACTTGCCACGCCCACTGAGCTGTACTGGCCACACCACTGTGCTCAACTTGCCACGCCCACTGAGCTCCAATGACCACGCCCATTGAGCTCACCTGGCCACGCCCACTGAGCTCCATTGGCCACGCCATCTGAGCTCCACTGGCCGCTCCCATTGAGCTCCACTAGTCACGCCCACTGAGCTCCGCTGTCCACGCCCTCTGGGCTCCACTTGCCACGCCCATCGATCTAATATATTTTTGGTTCGATTTAAATAAGATTTGAAATTAAAAGCACTGGCCTTTAAGACCCTGTTATTTTAAACGGGCTACAAGAATACACCCGTGCAGGCCTGTCGTCCTTGTCTTATCTGCCTTTTCAGCCTGCAGCACAAAACATGGCAACTGGTAAGTGGAAAGAGGCAACACTGTACAAAGGCCTAATCCTTTTATCATTTGTGCTTTATTCCCAATTTATCATTCTTTATGTCTATGGTTTTCTTTATTTGATTCTAAATGTTTAACCCTGTACTGTTTTTCAAAAGTTTCGACTTGTCCAAATTCAATGAGATAGCAGACGACAAAAAGTACAAGTCAAATGTAGCTATCCTATATGACGAAAACATATGGAAAAGGAAAAATTTGCTTGTTTCTAGTAGTTTCTTCTTTCTCTACGATATTTTCTCATGTATAACATCAGGGTGACTAATGAATTAGGGATTGTACGGGAAAGGGTTAATGTCAAATTATCTTTTAAATTCTTTCGCGATATATGACCACATGCAGCTACTGATGTACCGTAAAATGCCAATCAATAGATCGGACTTTATTACAGAACAGAAATTTTATTAGTTGACAAGTACAAAAAGTACATAGCCATTCAAATATATACAAAGTAAAACGATTCAGTCTCAGATATTTACCTTAGTCTATACAGTAAAAGGAGAGACCAATGATACATGGTGTTGATTTGACAAAATTTAGGAATTAAGAAATACTTGTTAATAAATATAGCGGGCGTGTACGTTAACAATCAATTAATATCGAGCAAATACAGGAAAGGGGTGAGCGTATAGCCATGGTAAATAACATTTATTTGGCATTAAATACATTAAATACAAAACATATTTCGAGCCAAAATTTGAAAAAAAACATGAAGTGAACATGTACATATCGATGGCTTAGAGCAACAACATACTATGTTTGTTGTTGTTGTTGTTATCTTTGTCATTTTCAACAGGTAAGTTTAGATTTTTAAAATGATTAAAAAATCAGTTGAGTTCTTTGATGCTAACTTTCTAAGGTATTCTTGTTCTTTGACTTTGGATTTAAATATCCCCTTCTTTTTTGCCTTATCGTATTTCTTTTTCGCATTAATGAAATCAATTTCAGTTTGATTATTCTTATATTTAACGAACTTATTTCTTTGTTGTTTGAAACCTTTCTTAGCTTCGTGGCATTCTCTGTTGAACATTTTTTTTTTTTGAGGGATTTATTGTATTTTGGTTGATTAATTGCTTATTCATACCGAAATTGCTTTCTTTTTTGTTCTATAGGAGTATCGTGAAATTTTGTATCGTTTCATCTAAGCAGCAGTTTTGGATCGTTTATTTGCCTTGATAGATCTAGGACATATGCACATACTGTATATATGTGCACTTGCAATAGTTTTACCTATAATTGCGCTAATTTGAGTTGTATGAATGTAGCGGTTATCGAATTTTTCTCTTAATTGCAGAGCGAGTTCAATCAGTTTTATGAATTGTTTTAATGTGATTAAATCACTCGTAGTCATAAATAAATTGAGTTAATAAACAGAAGGCTTCCTGTGAAAAAAATAAGTTATTATACTTTTTTCGTAGATTTTTCATACTCTTTTCATTACAGGAGCCCTAAATGGCTTAGACATGTACGTTGTCCAAATAAAGCCCTTGAAATGGCGTTTTAGCTAGTTATGTAATAAAACCTGGTAGGCGAAAGCAAGTCTAACTAGTAAATTCTTTAGTGAAGAATTGTTAATTCCGGAATCGTTAGAAATATTTTCCGATGGGCACTCAATTCATTTCTCTGAATTTAACCCTTTAATAAATCGTTCGTAGTTATTTAATAACATTAATTGAAAATTATTATATTTTTGAGAAAAGAAGACATTTTATTGTTTTGCCTATAGCCTCGACACTAAAAGCCGTCATTATCCCCTGACTTACGTTCCGATTAGCCTTCAGTAAAGCTATGTATTTTAATGCGATCAAATCTTTTGAAAGAATCGGATATAGCTGAACCCGTCACCACAAAATACCACTTTTTGACCCCCTTAAGAAATTTAGATTTGGAAAAACTTTGTTAGGAAAGAAAATTGCTCGTAATTATCAATTTTCCCTTATCTAACAATGTTTTCTATTCTATTTGAACTTATGTTAAAACTTTTGCGCAATTTGAAATGCCATCTGCAACTCCGTTCACTTTGGACTAGTCTAAAATGTTGTCAAGTAATGGGCCTGTTAAATTGAATAAAAAGTCTACAACTAGAGTTTGGTTTTACGTACAGACGAACGCACAGCAGAATACCGGGTGCACAACAGAATAACAAACCCTGATTTAGAGTTGTCCATTGGAGTTAAGAATATGAAAAAATCATTATCTAAAGTCGACGAGATAATGTGACAACTAAGCTTGGGCAATTAGATGCAGAATATAGTTAATGCTTAGGCATGCATGTAATAACCTCCACTTGATAACGTTTATAATTTGACCTTTCAATAGAATAAGACATAAAGGTTTGGGATTAAGTGATGAGCGAACGGTGGGGTACATCTTTATACAAGGAGTAAGTTTCTTACAGGAATTAACCCGTTATTATCAGCATCATCAGCATCATCAACATCTTCTACGTCCTGTTTTATCTCGGTTTCATTCTTCTGCTTTCTTCTTTTATCTTCGAACTCATCCTACTTTTTCTCCTTCTCTCGTTTTTCTTTATTTTAATGCACGGAATCTCTTTGCTTACAAATCTTGACTAACAAAGTTCCCGGCAGTCATCTTTTCGACTGCCTGGTAACAATTGACGGGTCGCTTGCCACGCCCACTCAGTCCCGACAGGCTGTTCCACTTAGAAATTAAACGGCGATATTCTGCAAATTTTATGGTCGATAACATGTAACATTTAATTGAATATCAATAAAGTGGTTGGTTGTCGACCTGAACGTCGTAACTATAGCTTATTTAAGCTGCACTCGCGACGTTTAAGTCGCCGAAACAACAAAGAAGCCTCTCTTAAATATCGGCCAATGAAGGAGTTCAAAGCTCACTTCCGGTCTATATGAATGATTTGATTTGTCTTTCCATCTTTATTGACAGCGACCATCCGTTAATTTGATAGTGGCATACAACAGGTTAAATTTTCCTCGCATTCTCCCTAATTTTCCGTTCTCCTTTCCTTGCTTACATTCTATGTGATGTGATGATATCAATTAATCTGCAACTACTTTTTTTCTACGGCGACTTGGCCGACGGTAAATATTTCTTATGGCTACAGCGTAATAAAAGGAAATGGCCGTGTAAAATTATATGAATATGGAAACATTCTGTTAACATATGGCTATAAAAAATACGAACACAATTCAATTATGTCTCCGTTTTGCATGGATGAAGTGGAATTATTGTTTGCTTTTTGTGAAAGACCGATATACAAGGGGTGATAGAAAATCGTATGACTTCTAACAAACATAATAACTGAGGTCTTTGTAGATAAAGTATTATGATCACTTTGCAGTGACAGCATGTTTTCTTTCTTTCTGTTGTTTGACAGAATATTATTCTCAAACTATGAATCATTAAAACAAATGGAAAATGTTTGCCATCGTACGGTTGTTCTAAGCCTGAAAAGGGTTATTGCCAAATGAAATTCACGAGGACATGGTACCAACATAACCGGAGTATGTCCCATGCTATAGCAAGGTGAAGAAATTGGTCGCTGAATTTAAACAATTTCCAATGTGGCTACTATTTTGGAATGTTGTACCAAACTGGTTGAGCGTCCACCTTATTGACCTGATGTTACACTCTCTGACTATATCCTATTCCCGAAGTTAATAACATAACTCCGCGGTCGCCATTTCGCATCGATGATAATGCCGCCAAACAAGCTATTATCGGTTTTGAGAGGGAGGGGGGAGAGAAGATGCAACCTTCTACAGCAAAGATATCCTAATGCTTCAGTACCGTTTGACAAAGTGTGAAAGCTTACAAGCTCTTCGGTACCGCTTATAAATGAATTCCTACAAGATGATCTTACTCGAATTGAAAAATGGTGCAGACACAACAACATGATTCTTAATCCTGCAAAAACTACATGTATGCCAATAGCGTCTAAGCAAAATATAAAAAACAGTTCTGAATTAAATCTAGTTATACGAGATAGCAAGATAGAAAATGTTTATTCACAGAAGCTTTTAGGTGTACATATTGACAATACTTTGTGCTGGAAAGTTCACGTTGATCAGTTATGTGGAAAATTGACATCACAGCTTTGTTTACCCAAAAGAGTTAATAACTTTCTTTCTATGGAAATGAAACAAATGTTTTACAACTTTTACATCACTCCGTATTTACACTATGGGTGTATTCTTTGGGACCAGTGTAAATCCTCATTAGCTCAAAGAGTCAATAAAATCCTAAAAAGAAGTGCTCGAATTATTCTATGCCAGCCTAGGAGGTCTAGTTCTGAGAAAAATTTCATTTCTTTGAAATGGTTATCCTTTGAAAACCGATGCAAATATTACACGATTCTAATGGTTTATAAGACGATCCATGGGTTAACTCCCTCGTATATGTCCGAATTTGTAACAGTCAGTAACAATCAATTCCATAATTTAAGATCAGGGTCTGGTAACCAGTTATCTCACAAATGTGTTCCTAGAACTGAATTTTTGAAGAAAACCTTTTCTTACACCGGTATGAAATGTTGGAATGCCATACCAACAAACCTTCGAACAATTACAAATTTATCTTACTTTAAATGCTCCCTGAAAAAACATTTGGTGTCTAGTAACGGGTTATAGTTACAATTACTTCACTCAGGAGTGTGTATGTCAAATGAGATCACCTTTTTGTTAACTAACATTATCATTTCTCATCATTGTCATCACTATTTCAGAATAGCATTTATCATTAATTCACTATTGTGTGGGTTTTACTGGTAAGGCTATTTGTTCATCACCATTTTTATTGTTGTTTTTTTTTGTTTTGTTTATGTTTTTTTTTTTTAAATTAGAATTATTAACTGTGAGGTTATTATGATTGCTCATCATAACTTATTTGTTGCAGAGGGCCACATTGTAAATAAGTTTTTCATTGTATTATTTCATATGATGATAGCTTAATGTGCTACCTTCTTTAAATTAAGATTTTATTATTATTATTATTATTATGTCACTTAGATACATTATTACATGTATTTGGAAACCAAAGTAATTTTTGTGTAAACTTCCTATGACATGAAGAGATTTTTTACAGGGGTATGATTCATACATAAGTGTGATTAGTTCTTTCGTTTCATACCTCTATGAAAACAAAAACAAAAAACTATTCTCTTTATTTCTTATAATCTGATCACGTCTAGATAAAAAAGTCACATTACAAATTTGATACATTTGTATGGAACTATTTTGTGCGAAAGCATACAAAATAACTGCGTGCTCAGAACTTTGTTCTAGGAAATATGATTTTTTTCCCGGCCAATAAGTGATAGACGAAACTAAAAGATAAATAATTCTTAAATGAAATCGGTATTTCATGGACACCTATTCAATATCCTCTACCTTCTTGCTCGTACTGCTTCCTCGTTTCTAGAAAGATTGTAGATTCAAAACTGAACAACCCATAGAATAACCATTCAACTATGAGGGTGGAGAATATAGACGTCGACCAGATCTGGCGTGACCTGGGACCGTGGAACAAATACACCTGGAAACAAATCTCGTCCTACCTATTTATATGTGTATCATGGGTCATCCATCAACTGACTATAGTCTTCATAGGTAGGTATTCATAAATTAGCCAACTTTTATCATGCATACCTATATCGTTGATGAAACATAAACTGACTAAAGTCTTCTTAGGTAGGTCTTCGTAAACTAACAAATTCATCTCATTTAATTAATATTTGTATCGCGGCTCATCCATCAGACTATAGTCTCTTCAAATGTATGTCTTCGTAAACAAGCACATTTTATCGTACATACCTATATCGTGGGTGATACACTAACTGACTAAAGTCTCCGTAGGTAGTTCTTCGTAAACTAACAAATTTATCGCACATGTCTATATATGTATCCTAGGTCATCCAACAGACTATAGTCTCTTCATATGTACGTCTTCTAAAACTATCATTTTTATCGCACATACCTATATATGTATTGTGGGTCATCCATCGACTTGCTTTATTTTTCATTGGTCCATTCAGTCTTAAAAAGAAGACAGGAAGAAAGGCAAAGGAAAATTTTCCTTATACTTTAGAAAGTTATTATATCCCCCCCCCCCCAAAACTATGTTGGAGCCCATTTACTCCAAACCTACTCGGTAACTGTGATTCAAATTTTGCATAGTGCACTTAGTATCAAGCAAAAATGTACACATATTATTTTTGAAACGTTCCATTCACTATCTCGAAGTAATATCCCTTTTTTTAAAATATGTGTCCGCTCATACTAAATGCATTTGATTCATATTTCGCATGTGCACTCAGTATCACACAAAGCTGTACAATCCTTATTTGGGTATCGAAATATGCATTTTTCTCGGAGTTATTGCTTTGGTAAAGAAATTGAGATATAAAAAGGCTTTATTCCAGTGGCAAAAATTTTTCTTTTTTTTTTTTTTTTTTTATTGACATGCAGTCGTTATGGTTATTAATCATTTTCGTTGGAAAAGTTTTAATCTAAACTTAATCTAGACCGTTTATGTATTAGAATTATACAAAGTACATTGCGCAGTGAGGTTTCTTACAAACGGTTTATACCTCACGTGAGCAAGAAGTACTCTGTGTGAGCTATTGTGATCGGTCATCGTCCAGCGTCCGTCCGTCTGTCCGTCCGTCAGTTCATTAATACAAAAATATTCTCCTCCCTACCATGGAATTTAAACAAAACTTCAACGAAATGATTAGGTCATGCTCTTTCAAAATACTTCAAACAATTGAAATCCATGAAGAACTTTGGATGTCTTGGCAAGTGAGTGGAAAAAATGAAAAATCATCTTCTCCAAAACCACAAGGCCCAGAGCTTTGATATTTAGATCAATCATAATCTGTTAACCCACTACCAAAATACTTCAAAGAATTGTCGTATCTTGAATATTAGTCATTTCCTTTGCGATCCCTGATTTTAGATAGAAAAAAAGAATAAAATTTTTGAAAATCTTCTTCTCACAAACCTCAAGACCTAGAACTTTGATATTCTATAAATCATCATTTATTGACCCTCTACCAAAATTCTCCAAAGAATTACCGTAATTTGAAAATTAGCCTTTTTCTGTGAGATCCCAGATTTAACATAGAAATAAAGAAGGAAATCTTTTAAAATCTTCTCCTCCAAATCATAAAACTTAGAACTTTGATATTTGGTATAAATCATCATCTATTGACCCTCTACCAAAATATTTCAAAGAAATACTATGTCTTGAAAATAGGCCCTTTCTGTGTGATCCCTGATTTTACAGAAAAATAAAGAAGGAAATCTTTTTCTCCTAAGTCATAAGGCCAAGAGCTTTAATATTTTGTATGTATCAATGTCAATTGAGCCTTTAGCAAAATATTTCATAGAATTAACGCATTCTGAAAATAAGCATTTTCCGTGCAATTCCTGATTTTAGAAATGGATAAAAGAAAGATATCTTTGAAAATTTTCTCCTCATATAAACCCTTATGCCTAGAGATTTGATATTTTGATTGTATCAATGCCTATTGACCCTCTACCAAAATACTTCAAAGAACTACCGTACTCTGGAATTAGCGCTATATGATGGGATCGTCAATGTATCTAGGATTAAAGGAGAAAATCCTCTTTTCCAAAAAGAATAGGTGTAAGGCTTTAATATTTTGTATATATAATAAAGCCTTGAGCCCGATACTCAGGAGTGCGATATAGGACCATCATAGTCCTCATTTTTACCAGTAATAATTTGCGCTACTTAATGAAGGTTAACAATGCAGATTTTCAAGATAATTTTGAAAATTGCATTAAAGTCGTATTCTTTTTCAACGGACTTTTATTCATAAACGCGAGAATATGGAAAACCTTCTTTTATTTGTGCTGAATGATTTTCTTTCTTTTCTTTTTTAATGATTGGCGATTAAATATTGAATGTTTGTTTCCTAGCTTCATTAGGCCAAGTATGTAATTCCATGGTTCAGAATAGACTAGTAACTTAAACCTTACTCGTGCCTAAACCAGATTTTTCAGCCAGTTTATTGAATAATTTCATCTTACATAAACAGGTTATAGACCGAATTATAAATGCAGACCACCAGGTGATAACAAGACAAATACCTTTGATGCGATCAATGTTACTAAAATTGAATACGAAGAGTGTGCCATTAAAACTTACTACAACACATCCGGCGGGAACGAGGTCAGTGAGACACCCTGTATTCATGGCTGGGAGTACGACATTCCATCGGAACAGTCGTTTGTAACAGAGGTATGTTAACATCGAATCATTTAACCCAATCCCAAACGACAAAATTTTAGACCAGTCTAAATTCAAAGAAGTTGAGGACGACAATTCAAAGTTAATGAAATCTTCAAAAAAATTGTTATTTTGGGGTAGAAAACATTGTGGATTATGAAGAAATTGCTTATAACATTGAGGGGCGTTTAAAATCGTCACTATTTCGGAATGGGTCAAACCGTTAAAAACAAACTTAGATAGGTCCAAATTGAAAGAGTTTGTAGACGACAAAACAAGGCTTGTTTAAATTGAAAAATAAACGTCATATGAGGTAGAAAACATGATGAGAAAAGTAGAAATTTCTTGTTACAAGCAATTCCTCCTTTTCATGCAATGTTTTACTAAATTATTTCCTTCGGCAGTGGGAATGGGTTAAACAAGACCAGGAACCAAGTGAAATATCATTATTATGATCGACCGACGACACCAAGGAATAGCGTTGATGGGCGATCAAATACCGTAAACACAGTTTAATTCAATCTACATTTACAATCATTTGGTCGCACACAATGGTATTTAGATACTATTTACAAGTTCAATTTTCTGCAGTATAAAAACACTTATAGAATGATAAATAATTGAGGATTTTTAATCTGACGAAGCGTTTTATAGAAAACTATCTTCTCCGATATCACGTTCTAGAAACAATATATTTTAGTAAACATTCAGCAGATAATACATTGTCGTAAATATTCAGCTATCAATACTTTGTCGAAAAATTCGCAAAATTGAGGGATTATGAGACTGTAAATTTCGAAGGAACTTCTAAACTTTATACTTTTAATTCCTGTTTGGGACTAAAACATCTTATATACAATGTATATACTAATTTAATAATCGAAAAGAACCTGGGTTAATAATCCAGAATTTCTTACAGCTTGAATACATTTTCTCATGTGTATATATACACACACAGGTATTGTCTGCATATCATGAATAAGAAAATTAATTTGGCGTTAGATAACAACAAAAAAAAAAACATATCTTATGCATACAACTTATTTCGATGGTCTCGTTTCAAGCATTTTCAATTAAATGAAAATACTTTCCTTGTCAAAATGAAGCAACTTAATGTTTCTCTCTTTACAGTGGGATTTCTGTTTCTCTCTTTACAGTGGGATTTCGTTTGTGAAAATGCCGAATTTGCTGAACTGACACAATCTTTATTAATTGTTGGTATGATGATTGGCACGTTTGTATGTCCCACTTTTTCAGGTAATTTTGTTAGATTTTCTGTAATTGGTATAAATATGAGCATACATTACTCCCCTCGTTGTTTATAAATATTTTATGTAAGTGACCAGGGATCCGTTTTACCAAACGTCGTACGATAATCTTGAAAGCAATTCATAATGCACGACTGTCGTTAGAACATTGATAAAAACTAGCCACTAATTATTCATAAAGCAGTAGTCGCCTTTTAGATCTAGGGGCTCCTTAGAGATATCTTCATAAGCTTTCTCAAAAACAACTCTTTTCTGTTTTATTAATACCTTCAATTCTAAATTAACACCTACCATATTGGGCGTAGATGACCTCGTTAAGGACAGAAACAAGCGCAACTTGAACTGTCAGTTTGATTAAAAGGAACCAGGGCGATTACAAAATATACGTAAAACGGATTTTCATAGAAAAAAACTTTATTTGTTATATTGGCGAATATTTGTATGGTATGATATATGTTGGCTACAGACCTACATATTCGTGAAAGCTTACGTCCTGGTTTCTCTATTATCTCCAGACAAATATGGTCGTAAACCGGTTATGGTGTTCAGTCACGTGTCTTTATTTGGCATTGTCCTGGCTACAGCTTTCAGCCCAAACTATTACGTGTTTTTGGTTCTACGAATCCTCACAGGAGCGGTTTCACAGGTATGTTATTTCGTCTGGGAACTAAAAGAAAGCAATACAGGGCCTGTGTAGGATTTTCTGAATAGAACCCAAAAAATTGATCACATCAGTAGATTCCGTCGTTGATTTAATTGGATAAATGCAATCTAGATTCATCATAGAACGAATAGACATTGAATGATTAATTCACCAGCATGTATATGTAATCAAACCTATTTTATTTATGCATTGTCATTAATATTACTAGGCTATGACCTTGATATCTCCTCTTAACCCATCCCACATAGTGACACTTTTAGACGCCTCTTCAAGAAAACCAATTTGAAAATCATTGTGTAAAATGAAAAATTGTTTGTCTTCATTGACCATAATGTTTCCTACCCAGAAATTTGAAGAAATGAAAAAAAAATATAATTATCTTTTATATGTAGTCTGCAAGTCCTTCCAATTTGGACCAGTCTAGAATTTTGCCGTCTGATTATGAGTTAAAACATAATTACACTTTACTTATCCTTTTATTACATAGAGAATAGAGCGCAGCCTCGTCTAGAAACAATCCATCATGAAAAGAACCAACGATAAATCTTTCCAATATGTCCACCCTGTATCAACATTTTGACCCTTTACTAAACAGATAATACGAAATATTTAATTCGATTTAAAGCGTACATGTTAAGCTGATGAAGCCTTAGCAAAACCTCACCAAAAGTCCGACTCTTGAACTTGTGGGTTTAACCTCTCTGTAATATCTTAGCAAAAATAAGTGTGTATATTTGTTCCAGGGCGCGCTGTCGGGTACGACTCTCGCGTTAGAGAGTTTACCAACAGAAGTTCGTTCTTACGAGGAGAGTTTAGCGTTGGGTATGTGGACGACAGCCATTTGTGTTATGGCACCTATAGCATACGCTCTTAGAGACGTGTCCTGGAGATATGTGCAGATAACCTTCGCACTGATGAGTGCTTGGTCAATATTTCAGTGGTGGTAGGTTGTAGATGACCTTTAATCTAGACAAATGACAAAGTCAAGTTGCCTTGATGCCTCGTTTGTTGCTATTTTAAATAAATTATCTTAGAAGCAGACAAGTAGTTTTAGAAGATCAGAAAAAAACACTCTTTTTTCTAAATGAAAAGCAAGTATCTATGGTATAGACTATATACAATGATCCTTTTATGAACTTCTGTAGTTATCATTCATAGTAAAAAATATTTCATTTAAGAGATGAAGAGAATATTTTTTGTTTTCATGGAGGTATGAACCGAAAAAACTAATAACACTGTATGAATACGCGACGCAGACTCATACATAAGTGTGATTAGGTTTTCCGGTTCATACCTCTATGAAAACAAAAGAATGTTCTCTTCATTTCTTATAATTTAGTAGCATCGAGCGAAAAAAAGCAAAAACTTAACACTATTTTGCACTATTTTGCATTTTGGTACTATTTTGTGCGGAAGCATACAAAATAGCTGCGTGCTCAAAATTTTGTTCATGGATGTATGAATAATTCCTTTCGACTAATCAGAACGCCCGTTTTTGATACACGAAATTAAAAATTAAATTATTAGATCTTGGATTGATGGTTTGTGTATGATTTCTTAAAACTATTTATCATTTCTTCATACAGGATGCTTGATGAATCTCTGCGATGGGTGATAGCAAATGGTCAGATAGATAGGGCCAAAGCGATCATTAGAAATGCATGTAAATGGAATAAGAAAGATTATGATACTATAATAAGAAAGTCCGGTCTAGCTGATATAGGAAGTGATCGGAAGGAGACCAAGGAAGAATCACTAGGTCCGAATAACCTTATTTTATATTATAATGTATCAGTTAACCAACTTTTACACGCTTTTTTTAAACTCGCGATATATGATTTCTATTTTGAATAGTTTACTTTACCGAACAGTAATTTAGATAGGTACACATACACACAAAGTAATTAATTGAATAAGTAGTTTTCACGAATCATTCGCGATTGGTTCTATACATTCAAGGTAAAATAGTGAAATACGAAGATGTACGTTCATGAAAGAATGTCATAGACTTGCAAACTTCATGTTTCTTCTTCGTGAAAAGGTAAACATGGATAATGGGTGTTTATCTGTAAACTAGAATACTTATAAAAGTCAGAAAAGGTTGTGTGACCAAAAGCATCATCTAACTTAACCCTTTCCTGTACATACAATGAGTTTTACGTCCATGTGATTTTATGCTTGAGAAAACATTGTAGAAAAAGAAGAAATTGCTTGTAACAAGCAATTTCTTCTTTTTCATCAATATTTTCTACCCTACTGATTGGTTATTTTTAAAATTAAACTCACTTTACATTTTCGTCTGCAAAGCCTTGGAATTTGAACAGGTCTAAATTTTTGCAAAACAGGAAAAGGTTAGATTTCAAAAAAGGAGACAGCCGTAAATTCAATAGTTTTGTATGGGAAAGTAGTTATATGACGAAAATAAAGAAATGGCACTTGCTGACCCGCTAGTTAATAAAAAACCTTAACTTGACTAAAGTTTGTTTATCAAAAATATATATTACAGCCATACTGTAGTTTAGTATTGAATTCGTTATTTTCACAGAAACAAACGGATACAATCTTGCTGAAGTGGCGGCAGACTCGGAGGATGTGGAAGTCACGGCACCTAAATACTCGGCTCTACAAATCATCAAGAATAAAACAATATTGAAAGTTTCGCTTATCATGTGGGTGTTGTGGTAAGTCTTATTCAATCAAACATAAGAGGTACTATATTAGGACAGCCTTCTCTGGTGTTCGGGTAGCCATGGCTGTATAGAGAACTGAAAGTTTCACTATATTGGTAAGTTTATTTCAAGTTAGATATATTTTTAGCAGGGTGCCTTATTGGAAATTCAGATGAGGTAAAATCAGAGGGCGTAGTCATCGACAAAAAGGCAATTTTATCTATGTGTTTCTATGACAGAGCCTGGCATAATGCGAAAATGGGGAAAACACAGTATTATGTTAACAAAGATGGTAAAAAGGACTAAATCAATCACTGTTCGCCGCTGTCAATAAAGAACTGATCAAAAATCAAGTTATTTATGAAGAGTTTGGCATCAGACGTTTACTTAAAATATTTTCGTTTCTGAATGTTTTAGCCTATTCCCACGCAATGACGCTTTTTGACACCCCTCAAGAAAATCAATTAGGAAAACATTGTGGAAAATTTCTTCATTTTTCACAATGTTTTCTTCCCAGAAAGTTGAAAAATCTGAAAATCAATAAAGTTGGAATTGTCGTCTGCAACTCCTTTCAATTTGGACTAGTCTAAAATTTTGCCGTCTGGTAACGGCTTAAATATAGTAACTACAGCTTATTCATCGACTATGCTCGAAATCCAACAAAAACTGTCTTGTTAGTTGATTCTTCTAGGAGTTCGTGAGAATAGACGGACCACCGCAGCCAACCGATTGACCAATCAAATAATTAATTTAGACTGTTAGATCAACGTTGACAGCAGACATTATTCTAAACACAGTTTTATGGGCGGCTACTTAAAGGTCGTTACTTCAGATAGTTCAAGCTGTATTTACCAAAGATTTTCTTTTTGTTACAACTACATTCCTGAATATGTATTGTGCAAATAAAAGTTGTTTTATACCGTAGTTAAACTGTCTCCTCAGAAATCAGCGGTCTTTGCAATTCGCTAGACTCCTAAGGGTAACTTCTACATGTTAAGGGGAAGGTTAACCGGGGGGGGGGGGGATTATTCGTTTTGCTAAAAAAGTACAAATCAAACCATCACTGTGAAGCTAAAAGATTATATCACAAGGTTATTACAGGGTATTACATAACAGAATGTGCATTTTATTCATCGTGTGACGACAGTGGCGAGTATGTTGTATAAATCAAAGTACTGAAAGTACTGTTCGCTAGCAAAGCATTGTTTTGTTCATTAATCTTCTTTGTCATACGTTATCATGATAAAGCAACGAGGTTAAAGAAAACAAAGAGTTAACCTAAAGCGTTACATATTTTAGAATTTTCAACATTTTGAAATAGTCGTCTGCAACTTCTTTGAAAACTCTGATCTGAGTCATTTTGAACACGATGTGCTCAAATGAGCTAAGAACACCCAGGAGATGAACTTGCATGCAAAGTTTGCAGTACTCCTGAAATACATAAGAACTACTTTTTATGGCGTAGGCATTTTAGGGATTTAGTGGTTAAGCACTCGTTGAACTTTGAGACGACTTCAAAATGTTGTCTGTTATCTTAAGCTGACGCTTTGCTAGCTGAAAAAAGGTGCTACTTCTTCGAGAACTGCAATGAACAGCAATGTTTCAATATTTTATGTAATTATTAGCGACCAAGTTGGTATACAGTGAAAGATGCTTGTTATTAGCATATCTGTGCGTTTGCATTTAAGATAATTTTGTGCCAATTATATGTATTTCAGGATAACAGACAGTTTGGTCTATTACGGTTTGTTCCTAATTTCCTCCGATCTCTATGGAAACCGTTACGTCAACTTTTTTCTAAGTGGTGTCATAGAATACCCAGCAGCTATTTTTGAATTTTGGTCTCTCAACAGGTATATGCATGTACATATACTATGAGCCTATGCGTGACATTTCCAACCATTTCGCATGTGCGTGACTCGCACACATAGAGCAACCCTGGACAGCCATTTGGGGCAATTAGAATATTCACTGATTGTTTAAAGAAGCTTTGGGTCAGTATAGAGCGCAGAGTAAAGACTCTGATCAGACTGTGCGGATGCACAGGCTGATCTGAGTCTTAACTTGGCGCGCATGTGTAATGGCTGGAAATGTCACGCATACGCTCATATATTTTGTCTGATATCTATATTATGCGTTCTGAGTTTTACTTTTATGACTGCTTCTTGAAGCTTGTCGCAAAACATTTTCACATGATTTTTAGTTTTTTGGCCAATCAGGACACTCGTTTTTGATAGACGAAATTAAAAATTAACTTATTGACACTTGTCTTTCTAAATGATATTTATTTCCCTGACACGACGGCAAACACACAAGATGATGTGCTTTTGAAACAAATTCCGACATCTCCTTTTCGAGGTATTACTGCCGTTTACCATTATTTGAAAAAGTATTGTAGGGCAGACGAAAGAAAATGAAAGGGTTTTTAAAGATATTAGAAGATTAAACCAATTACCAGACGACAAAATTTAAGACTGAAAGTGGTTGCAGACGACATACGAAAACTTAGTGTTAATAGAGAAATAAGAGAGGGCAATAACATTGTGATAAAATCCTTGCCACAAGTATGGTTTTTTTGTTAGTTTGTTTTTGTGGTTTTTGTTTTGTTTGTTTGGTTGGTTGGGTTTTTTGTTGTTGTTGTTGTTGTTGTTGTTTGGGGTTTTTTTGCGTTTTCATCCATTTGTCTTCAAGTTGTCGAATGAAATGAGACATCATATGTAAATGAGTTACAACAAACGTCATATATCATAGACAATGCATGGATATGATTCTTGTTTCAGACTGGGTAGAAAATGGACCTCAATGTTGTGTCATGCGGGAGCAGCTGTTGGTCTAATAGTCGCCACTGGCCTCAGATATAATGCAGGCAAGTAAACTTAAACAAGGTCTTGTTTATCTTTAACTCATTATCAACCAAAGGAGAGGGCCCTGAAAAACCTTGAGGAAAATGAAGAAATTATTCGTCTTAAGAAATGTCTTCATTTTACACAACATTTTTTACCCAATAATACAACCATTTCTTAACCTTTCAGAAATAAAGATTGTCGTCTGCAACATCTTTAATTTGCACCTGTTCGTTTGCCTATGGGTAGGTGTAATATTATACAACAGGAATATTTGAAGAATTTTATATTTACTGTTTAAGTTACATAAATGGGATGATATTTCTATATAACGGAAACTACAAAGATTACGTATTAATCAAAAACAACATTCAAGCTTCATTGAAATTTAGTAAAAGCAATTTCATTTTCGATCTAATCTAATGCAATCCTAAATTGACCAATCTCTGGTCGACGTGCTTCGTCAGACCCGCCCATTGACTACCAAAGGAAGTCTCGCTTCGATTTTAAACGACGTTATTTTGACCAAAACAATTATGGTCAGTAGAACGTTACAAAAAGTGGTATAGTTGGCTGGCGACCTAAATATCGTAACTACAGCTTGAATAAGTTTACAAAAATGGCGGCCAATGTCGCAGATCAAAACTCATCCCTAAATGGCCTAAATGAATAATTTAAATGGTTGACTGGTTATTTGATTGACAGCCGCGATTGGTCAAATGAGCAATTTTGTGGATTTTTTCCCCTTTTCAAGACTTATTTCTTAGACGTCTCTCAAAATAAGCTTCTATATTGTAGGTAGTAATACATCGATGTTAGCAGCCTCTACAGGATTTACGCTATTAGGTAAAATGGCCATTACAGGAGCCTTCAGTTCAGCATACGTGCTTACCCCAGAACTTTATCCAACTAATATGAGGTAGGTGAGACTCTTTAGTCTTAACCAATTCCCATACAAAAAAAATTCAGACTGGTCCGAATTGAAAGGAATTGCAGACGACATTTTAAAGTTTGTGAATTTTTTTTTTCAATTTTCTGGGTAAAAAAACATTGTGAGAAATGAAGAAATTGTTTGTTTCAAGCAATTTCTTCATTTTACACAATTTTTTCCCTACTGCCTTTGTTAAGGGGCGTCAAAAAGCATCATTGTGTGGGAATGGGTGAAACATACATATTCGTTTCCAATTGGCTGATCGATGGACACACCCACTGACCTCTGACAGGAAGTTCCACTTCGATATCAAACGGCGTTATTTTGCATAATATATAGACAGCAATATTTAACAAAAAATGAAAATGCCAAAAAGCGTTATTTTGCATAATATATAGACAGCAATATTTAACAAAAAATGAAAATGCCAAACGGCGTTATTTTGCATAATATATAGACAGCAATATTTAACAAAAAATGAAAATGCCAAAAAGCGTTATTTTGCATAATATATAGACAGCATTATTTAACAAAAATGAAAATGCCAAACGGCGTTATTTTGCAAAATATATAGTCAGCAATATTTAACAAAAAGGAAAATGCCAAACGGCGTTATTTTGCAAATTATATAGTCAGCAATGTTTAACAAAAAAGGAAAACGTCAAACGGCGCTTTTTTGCAAAATATATAGTCAGCAATATTTAACAAAAAAGGAAAACGTCAAACGGCGCTATTTTGCAAAATATATAGTCAGCACTTTTTTTCACAAAAAAAGGAAAATGGTTAGTTTGCGACTTAAATTTCGTAACTTTTTTTGTTTTGTTTACGATATTTATACCATAAAATTTTAAATGAAGTTTTGTCGGTAAAAACCCAAAATGAAACAGACAGCAACAAAAATACCAAATGCGGAAAAAAAGATAAAAAGGAAAATGCGTAACGATGCCGATAATAACGGCAGGAAAGGATTTTGCCATTGGCTGCATACAAAGTCTCGTTGTTATCTTTTTTACAATAACTCATTACATAAAAGTCACACATGTGACATCTAGTATGATCTTTTAACAACCCTGCAAAATGAATGTTTCTCCGATATACTTGAATCAGCCTGTCTGTCCATCTATCTGTTTATCTATGTACAAAAACGCAATTAAATTTGTGTCGGGAACTCCTGGAATTTTGATTCAAATGTAATAAAATATTATACATTCCTTGATGAAATATTGAAGTTTTGCAATACGCCTTTTTAAATCTCAATTCACTCTGTCAGAATAATTATCTCCCCTTGAACTAACACACTTTTGAATGTTTTCTTTCACTTGTAATAACTTAGTGTATACAATTATTACATAATGAAGTTTTTCAAGCTGCCATTGTGAAAACCCTAATCCCCCTGGTTAAAGATTAATTTCACATTGACCTTAGACATGTTTCTGTTACTTTGAATATAGGCACTATACATGAATATGTTTGTTTACAAATATTAAATGAGTACATTGCTGAAACAAACAAAACCATGAAGCAAAGCGCTCGTTGGGTACTAAGTCACCTTCTGTGACAAGGTTCTTTTTCAGAAACACTGGCCTAGGGATTGCTTCGTTTATGGGAAAAGTTGGTGGTATGATCGCTCCCTTTTTCAGAAATCTCGTAAGTATTTAGTCTCACACGTGTACATCTCAATACACATTCCAAATAAGATGGATGATATAAACCTCACAGCTGCAGCTTGTATAAAGCTGTAGCTACGATATTTTAATGAGCTACCAACGATATAGCTTCGACATCAACAAATTTCTTAAATTAAGGGATGTTTTAATTTGAAAAAGAGACAGAAAGAGTGAAAGGGGTTACAGAAACCGTGACATAAGTGTGGGGGGGGGGGGACTCTAAGCACATTGATGATAGATTAAGAATGTTGCCTTTCTTTGTCGAAATGATCGATCGCTAACCAAACCTACTGGTTATTGGCCACACCCACTGAACTCCTACAGGAAGTTCCTCTTCGATGTTACGACGCAACATGTATCAAATCAAAGTGTGGTTTATCATGTAATATTCTTTGTCAATTGATATCATGGTAAATAAAACGAGGTTAACGTAACCCAGGAGTAAACCAATTATAAATTCTTAGACTGGTTCAAATTGAGAAAACTTCCAGACGACAATTTCAGGTTGGTAGAATGTAGAAATTTTTGCCTTATAGGGTAGAAAACATTGTGGACATTGGAGAAATTGATTGCTTTAAGCAATTTCTTCATTGTCCACAATGTTTTCAAAAGATTATATCTTGAGATGCTTGAAAAAGCAGGATTGAGTGGGAATGGATTAAATAGCAGGCTTTTTATAGTGTCCTCTACAATTTGAATAAAGTTTATTCATGTGGCCATACACAGAAGTGCGCATAGTGAAGACTCTGATCAGATTAATTTTAAACACAATATACTCAAGTGAGCTAAATTACCTTATTAATGAACTTGCAGACAAGTTTGCGAAGGCATTTATTGGGTGTAGTTGTTTAGCCTCCTGTGGCAATTTGCACTCGCTCAAGTCAACTGTGAAGACCTCAAAATTTTGTCTGATAACTTCAGCTATAAAGCCTGATGCTTTGCTATCTAAAAAGCGAAAAGGTGCCTCGCGACCTATTCTGTAGTTACCACGTTAAAGACGCCAAACCAACAAAATGTTAAACGTGAATGTCGGTCAATATCGAAGGTCAAATATCGCTTCTGGTCAAATTGAATGATATGATTGATCGATCGATTCCTTGATTGACAGCCGAGATCAGTCAATTAATATCGCTTACGTAAAGCCTTTCAGATTAAAGAATTTTTAACCACAATCTTTGATTGGACTTGACCTTGTTACTTTTGAATTTCATATGTTATTGTGATAAATAGATGGTGATCCACCAAAACCTCCTAACTACAGGTTATCTGAATCTGTAGTTACGAGGTTTTTGTAGAACATCGACGATATTCTGCTTCGAAGTAAAGACGACAATAGTTTGCGTTGAACCTCGGGAGGCAACTAGGGTGCGGAACGATCATAATTGATATTCATGAAATCGAAATGAGATTCAAAAGTAAGTCCTTCTCTACACAGGTAAGTTAATATATTGTAGAATTTCGGATTACTATTATTTTGTTTCATTGTTTTATATTTTAGTCTGAGCTGGTTCCCTGGCTACCCGGGGCTATCTTCTCTGTCATGATTGTGCTAACAATAATACTGTTAGCGTATGTGCCGGAGACTAATGGAATCGATTTACCGCAGACTATGGACGAGCTCACAGAGTGGTATAAAGTGAACAAGTTCTCGTTCAAGGTCGGTCGTAATGAGGCTGTAGACAAGGAAATAAAGATGGGTAAAACAGACGAAGAAGCTGAAAAACTGACTGAAACAAAATTATCATAAATAACTATCGAAGTGAGAGACAGAAACTAATTGTTTGTAGAAAGAGCAAAACAAGAAGTACTACATAGAATACATCCTAGAATGTTTACCTATTTATTTTCCCTTTGCTTTCACGTTAGATATAGAAATGACAAAAAAGAAGCTTGGTTCTTTGTTGTTATACAACGGGTTTGTTTAACCTTTTCCCACATTTTGAAGTTTTAAACTGGTCCAAATTGAAAGAAACTGCAGACGACGGGGAAGATTGAATACAATTTGAAAAGAACAATCCTATGTGGTAGAAAATGTTGTGAGAAAAGATGAAATTACTTGCTACAAAAATGTCTTCTTTTCCCAAATTGTTTTCTCTAGTATAAAATAAAGGCGACGCAAAATCCCGGGTTTGTACAGGAAAGGGTTAAATATAGATTTTCTTATGAACTTAAACTTGCAGGATAAGATATAGCTGACGATGATTTGGTTCAATGGGGGACTATTTCTAGTTAATTCCGAGTGAAAAATTACGTATTTTCCCCAAAGGATTAGTGCGAATCTCAACTACCTTTTGATTTACTGCGAATCCCAACTACCGTTTGGTTACCAGCAATTCACAACTATTTCTTTGTTCACTGCGAAATCAACTAACTTTTGGTGTACTGCAAATCCCAACTGCCTTTTGGCATACTGAAAATCTCAACTACCTTTTGGTTTACTGAAAATCCCAACTACCTTTCGGTTTACTTATACTGATTTATTGATTGATTGAAAGGGGTTTAATGCCATTTTAACAGTATTTCAGTCATATCGCGGCGGCTGGAGCACCTAAGAATGGATTCATGGCATTTATCACACCAGTTCTACTACTACATCCTTTCCTAGCCTCCAGCTGCTGTCCCACTTAGGCTTACGCTTATCCACCCATTAGTGAGAGACATGCTTTACTTATAACCCCAACGACTTTTGGTTTACTTAAAAACACAACTATCTTTAGGTATACTTATAATCCCAACTATCTTTCAGTTTACTTATAATCCCGACTGCCTTTTGGTTTACTTAGAATCCTAACTACCTTTCAGTAAACTTAGAATCCCAACTACCTTTTGGTTTACTTAGAATCCAAACTACCTTTAGGTTTACTTAGAATCCCAACTACCTTTTGGTTTACTTAGAATCCCAACTACCTTTCGGTTTACTTAAATTCCCAACTACCTTTTGGGTTATTTAGAATCCCAACTTATTTTCGGTTTACTTAAAATCCCAACTACCTTTTGGGTTACTTAGAATCCCACTACCTTTTTGTATATTTAGAAGCGGAGTCAGTGGGAGTGGCTAGCGATCCGTCAATTCATGGGTGTGCAGCTGCCAAAGTCAGAAAAATACATTTTTAGCCAAAAGAATGACTATATATCTCGTTTTATTAACACAAAACATGCAAAAGAAAATACTTCATGTTTCAAAATAGCTCATAAGTTAGTGACTAGTCGTGCCAAACCGTTAGAGTGTTTCGGGTGAATGGCTCTAAAACCACTCCTACACAATGAAGATTTTTGCCCCCCCCCCCGTAAAAGACTGGACAAAAACTGTAAACAATGAAAAATTTGCCTATGACAAGCAATTTATTCTTTTCTCACAATGTTTTCAACCCCAAAATAAAAGATTTCATTAACGTAAAATTATCGTCTGCAACTATTTTTAATTTGATCCAGTCTAAAATTCCATCGTCGGGGTTAGGGTTAACGCGCCTTGTAGTAGAATGTTCCACAACAGGGCAAGATCTTTCAAAATGTGGGTAATTAATAAAATGAATATCAAGTTTCAAAGTGAAAAAGTGATATTGCCCAGACCTGCATAAATGTGCAATAAATTATTCGTTACTGTCGTGAGAGTGTCGTCTGCTGTTCAAAAATTAGAATAAACTACCCGATGCTGAAAAATAGGAGGGAGGTGTTATCTTGAAATACATGCTACTGTCGGAAAATTTATAAAAAACAGAACAAACAAATTTCTTTCGGGACTACATGTTTCAGTAGGGAGGGGAAAATGTGTCAAGACTTAAACCCATCTTTTTTCGATTAACATATTGGAACGAAAGGTTGGTGAAATATCATTTATTATCACAAACCACGTAAACATCGAAACTGATATATCCCAACATTAACCCTCGTCATGCTGATCCCGGAATATTCCTGTTTTAGCAGTAGGTATAGACAAAGATCAGCCAGCACATAAGTGCAGTCACCTGCTTGTACCGTTTAAGCAGCATTTGTTTGTGAAATTTATGCTTATCCCGGAATATTCCTGTTTTGGCAGGAGGTATAGACAAAGATCAGTCTGCACATAAGTGCAGTCTGATCTTTGTCTCCACTACCTGCTTGTATCGTTTAAGCAGCATTTGTTTGTGAAATTTATTTTCTAAAGAATTACAAGCTGTCTTTAAGGGCTCCAGTGCTTGCAGTGCTTTGATTTAAAAACAGTCTTGGAAACCATTTTTATTCAGCATGATAAGGATTAACATGCTTTCGCCAAATTATATCAGAATCGATGCATTAAGATTTACTCGGGGGAGTTTCTGATGTTTTATACTGAATACTAACCGACGACAAAGATGTGTTATCTGACGTTTACCGTTTTGAGTCTACAATCAAATTATTGAGGGTAAAAAGATAAAGTTTTAAACCTTTTATAACCGAAAACGCAAAAAAAAAAGTGAGCTATAGACAACTTGATTAAAACAATCGCCGATTTTGTGATTTAAAATAAATTCATTTATAAACAAGTGATTTTTTGTTTATCTCCGGTGAAGTATACCAGCTAATACCCAGGTTCGACTGTGCAGACTGACCAGGGTCGAATCTTTGTACTCTCGGTTGATTTGCCAGATCTAGAATGACTATTGTTTATTTTACGACATCAAAGTCTACCACTGCAGGAGCCGATCTCAAATATACGTTTTACAATGTTTCTTTGAGATCCTTTCCTTTTCACGGACCACACATTTATACAATCTTGATAATTATGCGGCTGGTCTCGAAATTAATGATACTTTTGCAAGAGGTGTAAACAATAATAAATAAAGAATGAATTATTTGTTGCTAGAATGTAGTTTCTATGGCTTTTTATTCATTACCAGACGACAAAGTTTGAGATTGTTACAAATTAAAAGATGTTGTAGAATATGTTTCAAATTGCCCCGAAATTAAATAATAAGTTCCAAATATGGTAGATAACGTCATGGAAAAGAGGAGATTTCTTGTTACAAGCGATTTCGCCTTTCAGAAAAGTTTTCTACAACTATATTTCTCCAGGGCATCAGAAAGCGTCAATGTGTGGTAATGGGTTAACGTCACTTTCAACAGTTGTTCATCTATATAGTGTAGGCTGGCGCACCTATTCATGGCCATTCCTCAAAACTAATACAGTCACAATATTTGATCCGAGCCACCAGTGCTCATCCATTAAGGCGCTCTAATTATCACCAACTTACTCACATTAAGCGATGAATTGTCAAATATCTGAAGGAATAGTGGCCGAGCTTGGTTTCAAAGACACGACCCTTAGATTGAGAACACCAGGCGTTGTCGCTTAAGCTAACCGAATTCGGCTGTTTACGGGAGAACGAGAGTTGGTACAGTTTAGTGTACTGCTGGTTGGTTCAGATCGACATTATTTAATTTTACTTTCGTCTATTGATTAAGGCTTTTGATTGGCCGATTTTATTTCCTTGCTTCCATGAACAATATTTTGAGCACGCAGCTATTTTGTATGCCTGCACAAAAAGTAGGTTCATAAAATTTCACTCAAAATTAGTAAAATGCTTGCTTTGATGTGCTTGATGGCATTCAATTTTACTATATAAAGAAAACGTTTTTGTTTGTTGTTTTCCATTGAGGTATAAACCTAAAATCTTAATCACACGAATGCATGAATCCACTTCACGGATCTTGGTTCATACCTTAACCCATTTCCACGTGATGAAATTTTAGACCAGTCCAAAGTCATAGAAGTTGTAGACGACAATTCAAAGTTGATGAAATCTTCAAAATCTTTGTCAAATGGGGTAGAAAACATTGTGGATAATGAAGAATTTGCTTGTAACAAGCGATTTCTTCATTTTCCACAATGTATTCCAAAGCTTTCATATTAAGGGGCGTTTAAAAGCGTCAATGTGTGGGAATGGGTTAATGGAAAAAACAACGCATCTTCATTTCTTAGATGAAATTGACAAAATTAAAGTTTTAAGAATAGAGTTGGGTTATTTATCTGCAAATTAGATTTGTCTATTTCCTCATACCAACGGGTATCTTCAGTTCTTTGCAAGACAATGAAATCGCAGGAAAAATTATAAAAAAATATGAACTGAGTTTTGAATGTTTTATTCAGTTATGTGAATGGACCTAGCGTTGATAGAATGGGGTTTAACGGAATTTTTAACAGTATCTCAGTCTTATCGCGGCGGCTGAATTCTTGGTATTTCTCTCGCCAGTATTTCCATTTCACCATTTCCGAGCCTCAACTGTCTACCCTACTTAGGTTTACGATAATCTACCGATTGGTTGGAGACAAGTGTTCGAAAAGATATTTTCCGCGTCCAGGGTCGAACCCTGGACCCATGATAGAAAACTAACTCGTTACAAATGGACCTTGTGTTAAGTTTGTTTGTTTGTTTGTTTGAATGAGTTTTGACGACACTTTTAACAGAATTTCAGTCATATCTCAGCAGCTAGAACACCTAACCATAGACTCGTAGTATTTCTCTCACCAGGACTACCACTACATTCTTTCCGAGCTTCCAGCTGCTCATCCCACTAAGGTTACCTACCCATTGGGGGGAGACAAATGTCGGCAAGGATAAATGCCGCGGCCAGAGATCGGTTCCTGGACTCCATGATTAGGAAACCATTGATTGATTGATTGAATGGGGTTTAACGCCCTTTTAACAGTATTTCAGTCATATTGTAACGTCCGGAGCACCTAACAATGGATTCCTGGTATTTGTCACACCAGTACTACCACTACACCCTTTCCTAGCCTCCAGCTGCTATCCCGATTAGGTTTACGATTATCGACCTTTTGGTGAAAGGCAAATATCGGAAAGGATATGTGCCGCCACCGGGGATCGAACCCCTGTCATCCCGTTATCAAGAATTGGGAGTCGGGAGCGCTATCGATTAGGAAACCAACGCGCTACCAATAGACCTAGAGTATTGATGAATGAGAGAATTTGAGTGAAATTGTAGGGCTGAGTGATACCCATACACCTTAACGAACTGGCGAGAAATTGATCGAACGCGCCTATCAATCAAAATATAGATTGACCAATCCATTCTAATTCAGACTGGAAGTGATCTTTGAACTTCGATATTTTTATGAAACATTTTTTGTTGGCTCGGTGACATAAACGTCGTAACTACAGCTTATGCAAGCTTTAGCTGGGACGTTTAGGTCGTCAAAACCAACAATAATGGCGGCCAATGTTGGAGTTCAAACTTATCTTTGACTCCAACTGAATTATTTCATTAGTCGACTGCTTACTTGATTGACAGACGTGATTGGTCCTATTTATTTGGTTGATTTCATTGTAGAGTATTGGGCATTTCATATACATATACCATAGAGTCAAGATCAGCGCAAGAAACTAAAAGAGTTGCATATTAACCCTCGTCATGATGATCCCGTTTCTATTATGATAATAGCTGTGGCAGATATATAGACAAAGATCAGCCTGCATAGATGTGCAATCTGATCTTAGTCTACACTACCAGCTTGTTCTATTAGTGTTGAGAAAATATTTGAACGCAAAGTAGATCTAAATTTGACAAAAGTTTAAGATTATGTGGTGAAAGGATATGTATTCGGCAGGTTAAGGGTTTAGATACGCTTTTGCAGAAAAAAAAATAATATGGGTCTTGATTTTCAGGTTCAGTGTTAATTGAGTGTCTTCCCAACTTGCGAATCAAATGCGTTTTCTAATCCCACTAGAGCAATCCCATTATTTATTAGGAGAGATTTGTTTTCTGTTTTGTCCACTAAAAGAAGTAGCTTAATTTATGAAGACACGTGGGTCTGTCTTGTGCAATGTGCCCGCTGGTCAGAGATATTGTTGCTGTCACGTGAGTTTTATATCGAAAGTCCAGAAAACTTTTTGGGTTATTATTACAAGAAAAACATGTCATGTCTCCCTTTTGTAAATGTATAGAATCTATTCATCATATGTCTTGCTAAAAAGAAAAAAATGTGGACAAAAGCAATATTCAATGCTTGTATTTGATGTGTTTTCAGAAATGACATAGTGGGTGGATTGATGGACCGCAGCTGTCAATCATAAAGTTGAAAGTCTAATCAGATATTAAACAAATAGTTTGATTTTTAAAACGAACTTCCTGTCAGAGTTAAGAGGGCGTGGGGGGTAAGTTCAGAGGAAAATGGATTTTTCTACGTTGTTTTCTACACACAGAGACAAGGATTTTAAAATTTTCAACAATTGGAAATTGTTGTTTTCAACCTCTTTCAATTTGGACCAGTCTTAATTTCCACTGTGTGAGAATGGTTTTAGATCTGGCTTCTTTATTTTGTGAACAGGGAAATCACTTCACTATTTTTACCCTCAGTTCTGGCTCTCATTTTTTTTTTTTTCTATTTCTTTACGAGTTCTGGTAGTTCAAACTGCAAACTTATTAAACCTGTCGTAGTAAGCTAAGAAAACTTTTAAATGACAAATAGGCTGTAGATATCCGGTAATGCGATTGAAATGGGCCCCGTTATTAAGTTAGAATGCGGAGCAATTCAAACTTAGATTTTACGAAACCGCAAAATGAACACAAGACAATTTCATTTCGGGTTTCTTGATAACACATATCACGTGATCTCTTAGATATGAATACACCTCGGATTACTTCTCATCTCAACTTGCCACGGACAATCAGTTACTTGTAGCCGAAGACAATAATAAGGCACGTGTAAAGGATGATTTTAAATTATTGAAAAATAAGGTAATAATCAGCGCAGTAATTTGTTGGGTTTTTTTTTTTTTTTTTTTTTTTTTTTGTGTGTGTTTTTTTTTTTTTTTTTTTTTTTGTGTGTGTTTTTTTGTTTTTTTTTTTTTTTTTTTTTTTTGTGTGTGTGTGTGTGTGTGATTCGCCGTCCCGTGTTTGGTAATCACGTGATCTCAAGTTACATGTGGTAATCATGTGACCATATAAAGGCAATGTTTATAAATTTGGCTCAGGTCGCAAATGCATTTTTTACAATAATCATGCCGCCTAGTGTTTTAAAACATTCCAGATCGATTAAGGGGGATCGTAGGCATCAAGCAAACGCAATTATTTTGGGATTCACAACTTCCGGTTTCTACTTATTTATTAATAATTACTCTTTATTGTGCCGTTATTTACAAATTTAAATCAATAATAACACATCAAAACTTTAACAAGTTTCATCTAGCTTTCAGCTTGGTCCTTTTTACTTAAGATTTTTTACGGTTCTAAAGACGAATAACGAATAAGGAAATCGCGCTTCTACAGGTCGCCGAAGGTTATCTGATACTATCTTCATCATATTATAGGAATTTTTAGGAAAAGGGAAAAACTACCATGAGCAAACAAAAACGTTACAATAACGTTAACCTTTTGAATTTTACTCACAACGCTTTAAATATTCTTTTTTCCTAAGTCTAAACTGGTATTTCAAATCGATCACCCTGAAACAAGTTTCTGCGCATTTCCGCAAATTTCCAGGTATACTCATAAACTTGAAGTGAAAAATCTACGTGAGCTTAGTATGGTCGTTACAGAATTGGCCGAGTTGAGGGTCAAATAATCATCGAGGTCATTGATTTCTTACTGTAGAAGCTGTTATTCCCTGTTTTCAAGATTCTAGAAGTTGACGTATTACAGTTGAGCAAAAGGAGAATGTTATTCTTTAAAATTCTAATTTTGCTGTGCGTGACACGAGCTTATAACCCATTCCAACACGATAAAATTTTAGACCAGTCCAAATTCAAAGAAGAAGCAGACGACAATTGCAGGTTGATGAAATCTTTAAAATCCTGGTCTTTTTGGGCAGAAAACATTGTGGATAATGAAGAAATTGCTTGTAACAAGCAATTTCTTCATTTTCCACAGTGCTATCCGAAGCTTTCATCACGAGGGTCATTTAAAAGTGTCACTGTCTGGGAATGGGTTAAGACAATGCTAGTTTTTGATTTCTGTATGTGGATTTATGTTTTTGTGCGTTATTCAAGCACATATGTACACGAATGGGAATGCTGGTTTAAGTTTAAGGGAGGGAGGCTTACTCGGAAAGTAATAAATGAATTTGAACCGAATTCCACAGTTATGACCCTTTCAGCGCATTCCAACTTCTCAGTACTTTCAGTCCTTTGATTTATTTTTTTGGTAAACCAGTACTTTTTTTTTTTGTATGTTGGTATTGTTTTGTTGGATTTTCGAGTTTTTGTTTTTCAAAATTCCAGAATGGTCCCACTTCAAAGGGGTAGCAAACGATAATGTAAAGTAAGTATAATTCAAAAGTAGCTATCATGTATGATAGAAAATATTGTGGATATAGGAAGAAAATGCTTGTAACAAGCATTTTTTTCCACAATGTTTTATCAAGTATAAAATCACAAGGATGCAAAAATCAATGATTGTAGGGGAAAAATTTAATTAGTTCATTCGTTGATAGAAGTATAACGAACTCTTTCAGTGTATATGTTTATGCCCGACATCGACTGATTGTGAGCATATTGTTTGTCTGTCTATCGGTTTGTCTGTCTGCAAAACTCACCCCCCCCCCTCAAAAAATGGTCATTTATCACTTATTCAATAACCGTTCAGATACATGGATCATATTTGGGACATAGATTACCCGAAATGACAGGCGTCAGTTGGTTGTTAGGTTTAGGTCATCCATCAAGGTCAAGGTCACTTCTCAAGGTCATATTTCCGAAGAAAGGCTGTTACGGGGGCTGTTATTTCACAAATACATCTTGTTGTTCTTTGTGACAATAGCTTGTCGATGATTTTACGAACAGATAGCAACGACATTTTTACAAAGCTACAATGTAAAACTATCCATGAGAAAAGCTTAACTGAAGGTTACGAACAAATTTAATAGAGATAAATATTAAGATAAGAATATGGATAAAACATCCATGTATAGTATGAGGATTTTGTTGTTGTTGGTGTTGTTGTTTTTGTTGTTGTTACAAGCTCGCTTTGAATATTTGATGTGTCCATACATACCAAGAACATTGAACTATTTAAGTTATTCTCGTTTACTCAAGTGTTCAGAGTCATTCGACACTAAGCTAATAAGAACTTTGACTTTTTATTTATATAATTCTATACTTCGCAAATGTATGAAAATCAAACGCATTTTATGTAGTCTTTTATGATAATACCTTCAACTTTATCCATAGCCTTGAATGTAAAACTATACTTATATCGATAATACTTCGTACATCTTCAACAAAATTCTGGGTAACTTATATGTCCGGAGATTTGTTGGATCTATCGAAAAGAACAAATGAGAAGGTTACTTTGTTAAAAAAACACTTAGAAAACGTTACCAACATATATCAGCCTATAAAAAAAAGCTAGAAATTTAAATACTGGTAAAGAAGTGACCCGTTGACACAAAAACGTTGCTGGATGGTGACATTATACGAGGATAGACGAAATACGTAATTCAGATATTCATTTAATCCCATTCCTACACAATCCATCCTTTTATGCCCCTCAAGGAAAAAGTTTTTTAAAACATTGTATCAACCAACTTCTTAATTATTGACAATTTTTTTATGAAAAAGACGAAATATTAAAATTTTATTAGCTTGAAATTGTCGTCTGCATCTTCTATAAATTTAGACCAGTTTAACATTTTGTTGTGTGAAAATTGGCTAATCTCTAACCTTTGTATAAAAAAAATCAAAAAAGTATATAAATTACTTAAATTACATCTCTAGAGCTTATCCTTACCAGACGACAAAATTTTAGACTGGTCCAAAATTGAAGGAGTTGCAGACGACATTCTTAAGTTATCAAAGTTTTAGATTTTTTAACTCTCTGAATAGAAAAATCGTGTAAAATGAAGAAATTGCTTTTCTTGGGGGGGGGGGGTCCAAAAGCGTCACTGTGTGGTAATAGGTTAGAGGGGTTTCGAATTTGACAAATTTTATACCTTGGCGTGGGCTTTACGGCTTTCTAAAAGACGAATCCTACTTCGGGATAACTGGAAAGTACTATTTCCAGAGAATATAAAAGAGTATTGGATTTGCTGGTAGCAGCCTTTCGAAGTTTGATATAGTGACAGTTAAACATCACCATGTCGCCGAGGACGGTACTTATTTTGGGTGCTTTGGTGCTGACTTTGGTTTTATTGGAAACATCTTCTAGGGTATCGGCATTTAGGTAAGGATCTTAGACACAGTGTTACTGGAAACCATATTCATCGTTGACTTCGAACTAAACAAACTAAAGGTAGAAAATTGTAATTAGAAAAGGTAATATTCAATGAAAGTTCAAAGCACCATTTTTTACATTTAAAATAGGCTATAACTATTAAGCGCGGGAGTGAATTAAACCCGCTGAATGATTTTGATTCATGGACAATATTATACTTGTATAATAATAAATTTGCAAAAGAATGAGTTTGTATCAAACACTTTTTTCGTTAAAATGCAAATGACGCCAAATGGCATATCTATAATTAAGTCATTCTCCAAACGGCCTAATATGAATCGCGGAATATTTGTGAATTGATTTTAAAAAACTTGAACGATTTATCGCATAAATGAGATCATATCGTGAAAACAAATTTTCTTCCCTCAGAAAATTTGTTTTCATAATGTTACTTCTAAGAGAGATTCTATTTGATAATATACTTGTATTGTTATTGATTTTTAGCTAGCAAAGCGTCAGCTTTGATAGCTTAAGTTAACGTGGAAATTTTGAGGTCTTCTCAAAGCTCAACGAGTGGAAACTGCCACTGGAGTGGTAACCACTAAATCCATTCAATGCATACGCAATAAAAAGTAGTTCTTATGTATTTCAGGAATGAAACAAACTCAATTAGATTGTAGAGAACTCTTTCAAAATCATGCTTTTTTACCCTTCACAATCAATTCTGCCTTTTAAGCATTTCAAGATAAAAGGTTAGGAAAACATTGTGGACAATGAAGAAATTGCTTGTTACAAGCAATTCCTTCATTATCAACAATGTTTTTCTACCAAACAGGGAAATATTTCTAAATTCAACCGACTTGAAATTGTCGTCTGCAACTTATCTTATTTTGAATTAGTTCAGGATTTTGTCGTGTTGTAATGGATTAACCCCTTGGTTACTTTAAACTCGTTTTTTATCATGATAACCTTTAACCGAAGAAGAATACTTAACAAAACTATGCTTTGTCAGCTTACAGTACTTTCAGTACTTTGCTTTTCTTTTCGTTTGATAGAGAATGTTTCCATGTGTAGACTTAAGATGCCTATTGACAACAGAAGCTCGATTCATTTCACCTTTTGTAAGATTTGATATATCTTTTACAAAGTGATAAAAACATTTCTATTTAGCTCAGACATTTTAGGGGAGCGGATTAACAAATTTATGTCAATAAATTTCTGAATAAACAGTGATTTCGTAAGATCTTTATATTTGGAGAAATAGTAGAATTTATGAGCACCGAGCGCAATATTTCCCACCATTTCACGTGTGATCAAAGTGCAGACATAGATTGGCCTGGCCAGCCACTCAGGGCATACAGAATATTCACAAATCGATTAACCCTTTCCTGTTTTGTAAAATTTTAGACTCGTCTGAATTCAAAGGCTTTGCAGACGAAAATGTAAAGAAGATTTAATATGAAAAATAACCTTTAAGTAGAGTAGAAAATATTGTGGAATAGGAAGAAATTGTTTGTTGCAAGCAATTTCTTCTTATTCTATAATATTTTATCAATTGTAAAATCACAGGTACGTAAAAACCAGGTTTGAACAGGAAAGGATTAAAGACGGTTTAAGTCAGTATCAATTAGTACTGCTCATTGTGAAGACTCTGATCAGACTTCAAGAAGTGTAACCTGCCACACATGTGTAGTGATTGGAAATGTATCGCGCCGTGTTTTTTATGGTTTAGAATTTGAACGTATTTTCTCCGAGATCATCGGCAAACGAAAGCGAGACTCTAAATGTAGGTGCATAGAGGAAAGTCGCTTTTCTATTTTTGTTTCAACGAATTAAAAATGAGCATATAAACATCACAATAACCTGAAAGCGTGTTGTGCCGATATGAGGGATGGAATACGCCACTAAGTGTAGTAAAAAGGGGAAAAATGTGGTTGTCATTTTCTATTTAATGAAGTCGATTTCATGCTTGTAGTTCTTTAGTTACGACGTTTAATTCGCCAACCAACGACTGCCTTTTATTTTATGTCACTGACCGCATATTTACAAAATGATGCATGTTTGAATTCTGGGGGAGGGGGGGGGGTATACTTGTATTTCTAGTAAATGGTCGGTTTATCTGGTTTATTTAAGTTTCGAAACCAACTTTTCGACCATGATATTACGTTTTTTTTATGTTTTTTTTTTTGTTTGTTTTTGTTTTTTTGTTTGTTTTGATTTTTTTTGTTTGTTTGTTTGTGGTGTTTTGGGGGTTTTATGTTGTTGTTGTTGTTGTTTTCGTGTCTGCAATTTTTGTCCATAGCCCAGTGAACGAAAATCAATTATGTTTCCAAATGAAAGTACCGCATTCCCTACAGAATGAGTGTCCTATGAGAATTACCGGTATATCATGCGTGTTTTGACATGCTTGGCGTTCCTTTGACATTTATCGCCTCAAGTAGATTTCTTACTATCATTTTGGACATGATATTTCTCATGGCAACGTTCTGGGAGTTTGTAATCAGAATTCAAGTCACATTTAGAGTACTCCTGAAACCAAATCGATTGTAAGAATTAATCGTCTTTCTTGATAAACAAGAACGGCGTTGAAAATTGAACTCTGTTGCGAGATCAAAGGTGCCACGATCATAGCGTAGTTAGTAGCGCGTCGGACTCTGAATCACGAGGTCCAGGGTTCGAACCCGAGTCGCGAGGAATATTCTATCTGCCTTTTGTCTCCCACCAATGTTTGGATAATCGTAAACTGAAGTGGGATGAGCAGTTAAAACCGATTCAAATCCAATCAAATGATAAAATGTGGTTCTGCACGACAGTAGGTGAATGACCTATTTACATATCATTAACGCAGAATAGGCGGTTCGCGTGTGTTATTAAAAATGGTTTGACCAATCAAATCGTTCAATTATGCCGGGCTTAGAACACAAACGTCTATGTTAAGCATTTTTGTTTGTTTGGCGACTTAAACGTAGTAACTTCAGCTTTTCCAAGCTGTAGTTACGACGTATCAGTCGCCAACCAACGACTGCCTTTTAATCTATGTAATGCACTGACATTTCAAAATGATGTTGTGTGTTTTCTCAGCCGAACTTCCATGTCGGAGGTAAGTGGGCGTGGCCAGCGATCAATCAATTTCAAGACGGATCAAAGTAACAACAAACGAAATTCGTAGATTATTCATATGAGATGCAACTTGGATGTATTCAAGATACGTCTTTAAGTTCGATTATTGCATCTTTGAATTGAATGTAGAATGTAACCAACATTTGTGGTAGCAATGATTATGGGTTGATTTGCCATTACTTGATGTATGCTTACACACTGTCGTCATTTAAATAAAATTAACAACAGAACGATTTCAGATTTCTATATTCAACCAACTGCATTGCACAAAATGAATTAACGCTATTTGATGTAAACCATATCTGTGCTTTCGAACCTGAACAAGCCGAAATAGAATGATACTTAAGGCGCAAGGGGACGTTGGTAACTCAAAACTTCGAAATGGTCTGTTACCTTGCACCCAGGTACAGGAGGGATTCAAAAAAACTTCGTCGAGTTCAAGTAATTCTTAGAACGAAGATTAGGATAAAAGGGATAAAACTGAGCGCGAATGTGGTATATTACTTATACTTTAGCAGTCAACCCTTCTCTGTTTTGTAAAATTTCAGGCCTGTCCAAATTCAAACGTTTTGCAGACGAAAATTTGGTTTGGATTTAAGTTAAAAAGTAGCCACTCAGTAGGGTAGAGATTATTGTGGGAAAAAAGAATTGCTTGTTACAAACAATTTCTTCTTTTTCTACAATATTTTCTCAATGACAAATTCAAGGGGACTAAAAAACTTGAACAGAAAAGGATAAAGTCGAAATGATTTTGATAATGATTTCGGGGTTTGTTGGGGGAGAGGTGTTGTTTTTGTTGTTGTTAAAAATCGCAAGTTCGTGTGGAAAGTGGAAATTGCTTTAACATTTTTGATATAGTTTAAATTCTGTTTCATTATCTTTAAAAGAATATTAAGTCTAATTCACTGATGGAAAAAACACAAGCTGACTAACCTTTGCCATCAACTCGTGCTCGTTACGTGTCGTTTTAATATTGGGTCCGTTTTTTTAGTGCCTCTATTATTTTTTTACGGTACTTCTGAGCCTACACGTCACATCTCAAGAAGAGCAGTAACTACCTGATCATTTTGTTCCATGAAAACACATAACATCTTCTTCTTTTATTAACCCTTGTCCTGTTGAATCTTTTTCCTCTTTTCACTTCATTTGAAAACTTTGACATAATTAGATCAATCTTGTGTTCAAAGATTTCTCTCAAAACTACAACAATAAGCAGGTTGTGTAGGCTAAGATCAGACTGCATGTCTGTACGGGCTGATTTTAGTCTACACACCTGCCAAATCCATTGTCAAAGCAGGAATATTCCGGGATCAACAGGACAATGGTTAGTAGTTTGATATGACCGAGGCATAGATCTTAAGAATTTTGAAAAATAAATCAGTAAATCAAATCAAGTCATTTTTTAGTTTTTTTAAAGAAATAACCTTATGTGCAAGCATACAATAGCTACAAATTCAGAAAACTATGGCACGAAACGATTTTTTCAGCAAAACAGAATGCGGATGGTCTGATAGACTATATGAAAATTGAATAATTTTTTGATAAACTTTAGTCGGATTCCGATGACTAACCAGATTAGGCACTTTCCCCCACAATTGAATGTTTTTTTCCCGTAGGCCTAGAAAAACTTTTAGTGATGTTGTCCTAATATCTTTTGTATTTCTTGACTACGAAAGACTCACGAGGGTTTTTTTTCCTACTGTACATCGAAGCTAGCGAATTATAATTTCACCCGACAGCTCTAATGTGTCAACTTGCGAGGACTGACCTACTCCTATGCTCAAGCAATGAAAGTAAAAATGTTTAAGTTTTAACCCATTCCAACAAAACAAAATTGTAGGCTGGTCCAAATTGAAAGGAGTTGCAGACGACAATTTAAAGTTAATGAAATTTTAGAATTTTTTAACTTTCTGTGTAGACAACAGTGTGAACAATAAAGAATTTGCTTCGTTCAAACAATTTCTTCTTTTACACAAAGTTTTTTCTTTGGGGCAGCAAAAAGCGTCATTGTGTGGAAATTATATAAGATTTATAGTAGAGAGTAACAGTTGCATACAATACCATTGCGATTATCATACAAATTATCTTACAACTAGACAATCGGAAAAAGCTTTGTAAAGAAAAAATAGTCTATCATTACAGATAAATTGCCAAAATAAGTGAATCTAATGTTCTATTTTAGATAAGCTTTTTTGCGTATTAGGTTCAGAACATGTATAAGGTGATGTCAAAATATCAAAATACAGTGTTTTAGTTAACGAGGTTATGTTTTTTTGAAACAGAATGCTTTTTTAATATATTTACATATACTACGTTACGATTAATCGATTTTATTAAATATTATTAATGTTCCACTCCTCTTTGCTTTTTAAACTATGCAACCTCACTTTGAGTCAAGCCGTATTTATAAGAAGTACTGGTGGAAAGAAAAGGTTTTTCAGTCAAAATTAGTAAACTTATGCTAGTTACCATAATACTAGACAGAACGTTATTACGAATGTTTATAGATCTCGTAGTATTTATGTTTACCAATTAGTTCAATGTTTGGTGAAAAATTCATAAAAACCGAAATGATTTTTCATCTTTTATGTGGTGAAATTCAGTATAAACACGAAAAGGATTAATCAAATTGACTTTTTTCAAACACATGACGAATCATACCGTAATATCTTAACTCGATTCTAAACATTAATAATTCAATCCATACGGCGATGTAGGCGCATAACTATATATGTAATAAGATATAAAAAGTAAGCAATCTTTCTTGAAATAGAGGAAAAGGTGGCGTATATATAAATGACTGTAGCTTTGTAGTGTTAACATCCGTGTGCAATATAGTATCCTTATACTTCATATGTTTGAATGTGTTAAAAAATTTCAAAGTCTTTTCTAGAAATAAGTCACTTTCTTTGAAGAAGTATGCTAGAAATCGTAAGAGTGAAAAGATATCGTGTGTTTGTTGGGAAATCATTATCCTATAAAATGATTCCTATGTAGGTGATAGATCGAGCCATTTCTATGGAAAATACGTTTTTCTCATATTATAGTATAAAGGACAAAGTAATACAAAGTGATATTCTTCTTCAACTGTATAAATATTTCGCTTTTGACAAACTTTGCAAAATCTGAATTGTCTGTTTATGTTTTTGTGTCTTCCCTGTATGTGCCTTCCATGTATATGTAAGAAAAATTATAAATTTTCTTCGCATCTAGAACTCTAACTGTAGACATGCTCGGCAATCGTTACGTATGAAAGACGGTTAGTAAACCGACGTAAAAATATATTTTTTTCATACAGACAGCTCAGCATTTGACTTTTTCCCTTTCAATCTCTGGTTTTTACGTCCCTCTGTTTTTATACTTTAGAATACATTGTGGAGGAAAAAAAGAAATTGCTTTTCACATTTCTTTTCCACATTTTTTTCTACCGTGCTAAATAATTGTTTTTAAATCAACTCTAAATTGTGGTCTGTAAAACCTTTGAATTTGGCAAGGTCAAAAATTTTGCAATACCATAAAGGGTTGTAAAAAATACAGTCACATTGGCTCTGTAGAACTATCAAAAGTGTATTAAGAAACGATATGAAAGTTGCAAAAAGTCAATGAAAATAAAGCTGTATGAGACAACGAACCCTACCGGTCAAAAAATGGTAATTATGGCAAACCGTTTGAACCATTACACTACAGACACATTACTCAATCGGTAAATGAGTGGAATCAACTCTTGACTAAAGTAATCAAGTTACATGATTTGCAAAACTTATCTTTTGGAAACGAATTCGAGATTGGATGTTTTTTCGTTTCGGCGTTACCGTTGTGCGTTCATAGACAAGACACTTTATAGTCAGTCCTAAATTACCAAGTAGTAGAATGGAAGGGTTTGGAAAATCAGAATGTTACGTCATCGCAGCTAGGTATATTAAAGCTACAGCCTCCCACTCAAGGCGTAAAAAAATCGAGAAAGAGTGTTCAAGAGGGACTAATTAAGCGTTTTCATAGAAATCGAAGTAATATATCGTATCACACCCCCGTATCTTTATCTTTCTCAAGAATTGATTGATTGATGGATGGATTGGTTGATTGAATGGGGTTTAACGCCACTTTTAACAGTATTTCAGTCATATCATGGCGACTGGAGCATCTAACAATGATTCCTGGTATTTCTCACACCAGTACTATTACATCCTTTCCTAGCCCCCAGCTGCTATCCCACTTAGGTGTACGATTATCCATCATTTCCTAGCCTCCAGCTGCTATCCCACTTAGGTTTACGATTATCCACCCATTGGTGAGAGACAAATGTCGGAAAGAATGTGTGCCGCCGCCTGGGATCGAACCCATAACATCCCAATTGAAGATTAGGAGTCTGACGCGCTACCGACTGCGCTATGACGGCGGTCTCTTTCTAAAGAAAAAATGCTGTGAAACATAATGAAGAAATTACTTGCAACGAGCAATTTCTTCATTCTCTTTACATTTTCTTCATTCTCGTTACATTTTCTTTATACTCGTTACATTTTCTTCATTCTCGTTACATTTTCTTCATTCTCGTTACACTTTCTGCATTCGCCACAATGTTTTCTTCACTGAAAGACGATTTTAGTTGAATTAGTGAATTTGAATTATCCTCCTCAAGCTCTTTCAAACTGACCTAGTCAAAAATTGTGTCTTCATGTAGAAGATTAAACCGATACTACGCCTATATTCGTGGTGGTCAGGAACTATGTACCAAAGACTAATTAGACGTATGCGTTTTGCATACAACATATTTGAGATATTTTCCGAAAAAAAAAGGTAAAAAAAGTGGTTTCAATAACTACAGGTGCCAAGAGAGAAATAGAAAATTAAAAATAAGATGAAAATCTATTTTCATTGTCATTCATTGAGAAGATATGACTGTAAGACTTGGGATAAATGGTAATTTCATCGGCGTTTATATGACAAAGTTGTCATTATTATTCCCATTTGCGCCATATTCTTTACGTTTATGTTTTGTAATAAGAAATCATTTTGATGATAAATGGAGATTAAAAAATTGAATTAAAATGTGACTTTCTATTTGAAGAGGGACCAGTCTTCAAAACTATTTAAAAAGAAACTTTGTGACTATATTGACTGTTCGAGCCCAGCCGTCACCGGGGTATGTGCATGGGCAAGACACTAGTAGTGTGTTTAAGCCACTGCCTTTTTTCACAGAGACATGAAAACATCTGGATTGTGAGTTTCGAGAGCGGCTTTATAATCTTAAACCTTTCGTCGCAATCGAAATACAAAAAAATTATATAACTAAAAATATAGAAAGATATTTGATACGGATATGTGTGGTAACCTAGATCTGTAAGAATGTGTATAACAATGACTCTAAGGTAATTCGCAAGACTTGTGTTATATTTCGAACCATTTTACACGTGTGCCATGCCAAGACTCCGATCAGCCTGTGCATCCAGGAAGTCTAATCAGAATCTCCACCTTTCGCTCTAGGGATCTATACTTACTTTAAAGCGGCTCTTGCACAGATTTTGAAAGAATAATTTTGGCAAGAGAGGAAAGAAGCAAAATTTTTTCGCGTTTCGAAACGTCAAACAAGATCTGTCAGAGGACAGCATCGCTCCACTATTCTGGGTGCTGGATAGTAACAGCAATTCAATGTCAATATAAGGCATAATACCTAAATAGTAATAGAGGTAAAAAAATCTTTCAAATAAATTGCAAGTCAAACAAGCTCCACTATAATAAATATAATTGTAATGAATCTTTGCCTAGAAGATGATATGATGGTCATAAAAATATGTGCAAAGTTTCAAAGCAATAGCATAAGTGGAAAGAGAGTTATTAAAGATATATGACAGTTGCACATAAGGTTTAACAAATATTTTCCAAGTCCGAAAAGGATTAAAATTCTACTAAAATAAATGTCAGAGTAATGAAACTATATTAAGAGGCTGATATTATTGTCACAAAAACATGTACAATTTTCAGAACAATATCATTGGTAGAAAGAGAGATGTTAAAGATATGTGACAGTTGCACGCAATGTCTAACCAAGAATTTCTAAGTCCAAAAAGGACTAAAACCCCACTATAATAAATGTAATTGTAACGAATCTTTACCTAGAAGATGATATGATGGCCTCAAAGGCATGTGCAAAGTTTCAAAGCATTATAGAATGAGAGTTATTTTTAAGATATATGTCAGTTGCACGTAAGGTTTAACCAAGAATTTCTAGGTCCAAAAAAGGTTAAGTTTTACTAAAATGAATGTCAGAGTAATCGATCTGTATCTAGAGACTGATATCATTGTCACATAAACATGCGCAAAGTTAAAAAGCAATAGCATAAGTAGAAAGAGGGTAATTAAAGATATATGAAAATTACCCGTAAGGTTTAACAAATAATTTCCAAGTCCGAAAATAGTAAGATTTCCACTTAAATGAATATCAGAGTAATTAAACTATATTAAGAGGCTGATACTATTGTCATAAAATCATGTGCAAAGAATCAAAGCAATAGCATTAGTAGAAAGAGAGTTATTAAAGACATACTACATTTGCACGTAAGCTTAAACCAAGAATTTCCAAGTCCGAAAAGGGATAAAATTCCACTTACATAAATACCAGAGTAACGAACCCTTGTCTATAGAGTGATAGTATTGTCACACGAAGATGTACAAAGTTTAAGAGCAATAGAATAAGTAGAAAATGAGATATGACAATTGCAAGTAAGGTTTAACCAAACCATTACGCAGACGCTCGATTGACTGGAATCCCCCCCTACCGAATGTTGCCTTTTTTGTTGTATCAATAACGTATCAATTACGTGACTGGCTTCCGCTAGCAATACAGTCTTGATCGACATCACCCAAAGACTAACGATCTCATTCGATATATTCCGCCGTTTCATAGTAGATCATAGGGAATAGATATCGTTAAATTGAATTTCTTGTGAACTTGGTAGATTTAATGCGAAGAAAGAATAATCATCGTGAAAGATATTTATAACTATTGGAAAAGCAGATAATTTTCCTTTATCATTTTTTCATGAAAATCTGTTCAAGAGCCGCTTTAAGCTTGAATGGCAGTGATTTATTTCTCATTGGGCGAACATCACAATATAGTGTGATAAATCAATAGATATCTTGATATTAGAGAAGATACCAGCTCCTAATTTAAAACGTAGCCATCGAAATAAAGAAAGTATTCACCAGTTTATTCAGTTCAGCGAAACACATACAAGAAGACAAAACATGTGTCGGGACCTCCTTCTCATTTCACCGTTGCGAAAATAATTCATGTTTTCAAAAACAGACCTACTTGAAGGATTACTTAAAAAATGTCTTAGCGGGTTTCGGGTAGAAATTTGAATAATCTTTTCGATACATTTGATATGACGTGAGTGAGATCACAGGGAGCAGTTACGTATGCTAGATATTATCTAAAATGACTTAGGCCTAAAAAAAATTAGCTGTGTTTCCGCTAACGGGCTAGAAAAAAAGAGGGTAGTTAGGTAGGCGAATCTTTTTTTTTTTTTTTTTTTTTTTTCTAAATTTTTGCTGCGGAAAATACAGGATAGGTAGGTAAATCGTTATTTTTTTATTTTTAAATTATGTGATTTGGATGCGCTTGGAAGCAAACGGAAAAAACTACCAAAATTTAACAAAAAAGTACATTTCGAGAATTTCATGTGTCGGACGAAAATAAGGATGGGATGGGCATTTTTTTTTTTTTTTTTTTTATTCATTTTGTCGATATAAACAGCAGAGTCGGGGGTCAGAAACAAGGTCGTCGGGTTAGCGGAAACACAGCATTTTTTATGCCTTATATTAGAAATTAGTCGCTTATCTGAGATTTGCGATTTACTGATGAAAAAGTGAAGGTGCTACTTCTCGACAAACGAGAAAAATTGAGGTGTATATCTGTAAGAAATGCGTCGGTACACCTGAAAGCCGTATAGTTTTCGTGGAATACATGGGTCAGGGTTACAAATGATTGTATGTGTGACGAATATGCACAACTGTAAATTGTTGAAACAAAGAAGTGAACTTTTCAGACGCGTTTAAAACATGCTTTGGAGGGATCTGAGGAATTCTGAGTTGTATTCCTTGTCTATTTATAGTATTTCTAAAAGGCCTGGTTTGATTTTTGGGTCATTTTAGATGATATCTAGCAAACGTAACTGCTCCCTGTGAGTGAGATTGGTCTAATGTAATATTTATAAAAATGTTCGCGTTGAAGTCTATATTGTATTGACTTTCGTTTCCGAGCCAATGACGTCAAATTGCATGCATGTAAAGGCGTGATTCTAAAGGCGATATGTAATGTTTTTTGTTTTGTTTTGTTTTGTGTGTGTGTGTTTGTTGCTGTTGTTGATTTGTTTAGATGATTACTTAATATCGGTACATCTTGCTGCGAAACTTGAGGGATAGTACGATTTTAATGAAGTCATAGATATTCGATGGGTTTCTCTATACTAAAATGAAATATAATAAGGTGATATTTTCTGCCATAAACAATATCACATTAAATCACTTGTTGTCGACGTTTGTGTATATGATTCCCAAGGATCATTGGCATCAAGTACGCAAAAACTATTACTTTTATTATTATTACTATTATTATTTTTCTTTTCCTTTTAGCTAGCAAAGCGTCAGCTTTGATAGCTTAAGTTAACAGACACATTTTGAGGTCATCTCAAAGTTCAACGAGTCCAAACTGCCACTGGAGGCTTGACCACCAAATCCATGGAATGCCTGCGCCATGAAAAGTAGTTCTTGTATATTTCAGGAATATTACAAACTCTAGAGAACTCTTTCAAAAGCATGCTATTTAACCCATTCCCAGTCAATTCCGCTTTTCAAGCAATTTCTTTAATGTCCACAGTATTTTCTACCCAACAAGGGAAAGATTTTCAGATTTTCTAAAATCAACCATAATTGCTAGCTTACAATACTTTCAGTACTTTGGTTTTAAATAGTGTGTGTGTTTTCACATTAAAGTATCGGTAATGGCAGATCCCAAATAAACCCGTCTTTTCAGTGCATAGATCGTCACTTCTCGCCTTTAAAGGTGCTTTCCTGCAGATTTTGGTCAACAACTATTACTTTTTTATACTTCAGCTTTCAATTCGTTTCAGTGAAAGTAGTTAAATTTAGAAAAAAAATACTCATGTTTCAGTTGCATAAACATTTTGTATTATAAAAAGCTGCTTTAAATGAGCTTAAGTTATAGGCTTTCGATAGTGGCGTATTAGATCTAGTCTTCAAACTGTTTTCATGAAATTGGTTGATACTTTTACAACAATTAACCAATCGCGGCTGTCAATCAAAAAACCAGTCGACAAATGAAATTATTCCTGTAGGCCAGAAATGAGTTTTGATCTCCAACATTGGCCGCTATTTTTGCTAAGCTTTCTGTTGGTCTGGCGATTGAAACGTCGTAACTACGGCCTTTTCAATCTGTAGTTACGACGTTTAGGTCACCTACTAACCACAGCATTATTTTGGTACATGCTACTGGTTATGAATTATGCATAATTTCGCCGTTAAAAATCGAAACGGGACATCCTGTTGGGGTTAGTGGACGTGGCTAAAGGAGTAAGTGGGCGGGGCCAGCAATTGGTTAATCATAATCTCATGGAGTACAGGGACCGCGGCCATGGCCCAGTTGATAGCCTGTCGGCCTCTCAATTATGAAATCAAGGGTTCGATCCTCGACCGAAGGAAATATCCTTTCCGACATTTTTCTCCCACCAATTGGTTGATAATCGTAAGCCTAAGAGGAATGCGCATCTTGGGGCTTGAAAGGATGTTGTGGTAGCATTGGTGGTAGAAATACTAGGAATCCATGGTCAGATGCTCCAGCCGCCGAGATCTGACTGAAATATTGTTAAAAGTGGCGTTAAACCCTTGAAGTAACAAGTTAGAAAATAATCCAAATCTGTAACACGTCATTCCATGTGTTTAATTGTTAATAATGTTACGTTAATCCGTCTTGCTTCGAATATTTTGCTTAACCTCATTTTCGACATTTTTTAATCATGAACTTTTAGCAAATATCTATTCATTGTTGATTTATTCTTTTCTTCAAGCACACGTGAAAATACTTGAAAAGTCATACATGGATTCAAATTATTCTGTTTAATCCATGTGTTGTTCAAATATCTGTAAATTTACCAATCACAGTGTCAATCAAAGAATCAATCTACCATTCAAATTATCCATTTATACTGGAAACTTTATAGTCAAACAATTGCCGGCTTTCATGTGAAACATTTTTTTTAAGTTTGACAACTAAAACGTCATAACTACAGCTTATTTGAGCTCTAGTTACGATAGTACGATGTTTAGGTCGCCAACCAACGATTTTACTTTTTAACCGGCCTCCTGTTGAGTCGTTATCTTCCGATAGGTGGCATTTTTCAAATACTGATCTATCTAATTTGGGCATTCTAGGTAGTGTCATTCATGAATACTCGGCCGATTCCGTCGAACTACATTCAAAATGTCAGCGCCCATGAAAGGCACGCTTCGAATTTTTGATGCCTCTTCTTGGAGCACATGTAAGACGTGAATGCTTTCGCAATTTAAAATAATTATTTTTCTAATTAATTTTTTGGCGACAGTTAAGTTTGATTTCTCCACAATTGTAGGTTTTATTGCAATTATCCACTTGCTACTTTTTGGCGATATAAAATGGAGTTATGCGTACGACGTAGTAATATTTATCCCAATCTGGATAAGCGATACGGTCCCGAAGACAGGTCAATCTTGGGAGAATATGACATGTGCAGACAACGCCCGTTGAGTTCAATGGTTGTGGCCAGCAGAGTTAATTGGCGGTGACAGCAACCTGTTAAATGATAAAAAAAAGGACGTTCATGGGTCGACCTAGTATGTCGGAAATCAGCTGGCATGGCCAACGAGGACATGTCATGAGAAAAAAGGAAGCTATGAATTGGTGTACCAGCCACCACGATATAAATATATATACTGTTGAAAGAAACGATAAGCAACAAACAACTAATTAAGGAAAACAACAACCTTTAGCTGACATGAACAAATGTATCAAAGGGAAAATAATGTAGAGAGTTATATTATGATACTTTGTATGTGCAGGAATTCTAGTCCTTGAACAAACGTTTGAAATGGCTCATGTTCTCATTCTAGAAAACAAATCAAAGCGCTGAAAGCGCTGAAAGCCTGAGATATGTATACAGGAGATATATAATCTGGCCAGAAAAAGTTTGATGGTCGGATTATCGGAGGTGCCACTTTCTACCCAAATCTCTTGTCGATTCTGCGCAGATCTGCTAATTTGTTCGCTAGGGGACACAACCTGCCCACAATAATTTTCATCCCGTTGAGGTAGTGTAACGATATATTTACATGTATATATCATTACATATTTTTCACCCGATCAAAATGCTTTGAGTGGATCTGATAAAGGCCACCCAAGGATCCTTCCTGTGATTTTTGGTTGTGTTTGGTTGAATTATGTTCAGTACTTTCTGAGAAGAAGATTTTTAAAGTAAAAGTTGACGGACGACGGACGGACGACGGACAATACATCATGACAAAAGCTCGTTGGCTTTCAGCCAGTGGAGCTAGCGAGATAGAGCTAGAGAGTTAGAGAGATGGGGGAATGGAGCGTGTAGCAAGGTTCGAACTAGGAGGTTCTTGCGTGCGATGTGAGTATTCTACCACACAGACCAATTTCGTTATGTAAATATGCGCTTTATAATCTCCAGATAAAGAGAGCGAGAGAGAGCGGGCGGTCATTTACTAGGTTAACATTATTATGTACACCTCTCAAAAGCGGTATGTAGACGTTGCATCCTTTGGGTAGAAGTCGGAGGTAAAAAAATATAGACACAAAGTCCGAGCACGACCAAACTGTTTTCAGACAGTGCGAATATGATCCTATGAATGACCAATTAATTTGTTAAACCAAACATTCCAATCGTGCGTACAGCTTCGCTTACTTCTTTTATACAGCAACTTCGTCTAACCGGACCGTTTTACTCTAGAATAAGTAATATTATTTTGGTATGAAACAAACACCTTATTTTTTCTTAACAATATGATATGATTATACATGTTTAATAATTTCCAATATATTATATATCTTCTTCCTTTTCATTCACTCGTCAAGTTTTGATTTTTTTGCCAAATTCGGGACACCCAAACGAAAGTAATGTACACCAAGCCGACAGCTTTCAATGAGTCATATCTCGCCTTCGTTCTTCTCGCCTCAATCGGGCGTATTAATTTATGGTCAAATCCGATCTACTTTTCATGTGACAGAAGATCACATTAATTGCGGTAGATGTTTTTACATTATGTTTTCATAAACACAATCTCAGGCTAAAAAATCGCAACAGGATTTAAACACGTCCATATATTTATAGATGCTATGCTCTAAACCAATATGGCGTGGCTGAAGAATGCACTACCTTACACATGTATACTGAACTACAGTCAATCTTGATGTAGAAACCTTCTCTATTAAGCGACCTCTTGCAATAAGCGACCACAATCAGAATCCCCTTTTCAAAGTCTTCATAGCTCACATAAAAAGTAGTCATATTTGCTAAACGCGTATCATAAATAAATCCGGTGTTGTTGGAATTCATTAGAGACGATTCTAATGAGTCCTTACAACAAAGGGGTATAGCGAGAATTCTGCTATAGTTTGGGTATGCAATCGAATCAACCATTCACTTATTTCACGGACATGTGTTTTGAGCGACCAATCTCTTAAGCGAGCACTTTTTGGTCGTTCCACGAGTGGTCGCTTGATACAAGATTTTCTGTATTTACCCTTGTCATGCTGTATAAATTACCTTACTGAATTGCTGTAAAATCAAAGGGCTGAAAGCATTGATAGAACTTGTTGTTCAAAATCAATATTTCTTTTAGAAATAAATTCGTAAACAACTCTCGCAGGAAACGTGCAAGCAGGAGGTGTAGACTAAGATCAGACTGCACTTATGTGCAGGCTAATCTTGTTCTACACCTCCTGCCAAAACCGGAATATTCCGGGTTCAGCATGACAAGGGTTAATTAATAAAACAACAATATTTAACCAAGTGCAAGCAGTCTATACTTATACGAAAGCAGGCATATATCGTACACAAAATATAGACTTGGTAAATATTTATCTTTCGGAATTGAACTTAGAACCCGGGTTTCAACTTAACCAATTTTCACATTAACCCTCCTTTTTACGCGCCTAAAGAAAAAGGCTTTAGAAAACATTGTTGATAATGAAGAAAGTGTTTGTATCAAGCAATTTCTTCATCATCAACAATGTTTTCTTCCAAAAAAGACGAAAAAATTAAAAATCCACCAACTTTGAATTATCGTCTGTAACTCCTTTAAATTTGGACCTGTATCAAACAAGTTCTTCATTATCCACAATGTTTTCTTCCAAAAAAGACGAAAAAATTAAAAATCCACCAACTTTGAATTATCGTCTGCAACTCCTTTAAATTTGGACCTGTATCAAACAAGTTCTTCATTATCAACAATGTTTTCTCCCAAAAAAGACGAAAAAATTAAAAATCCACCAACTTTAAATCATCGTCTGCAACTCCTTTCAATTTGGACCAGTCTATAATTTTAATGTGCCGGAATCGGTTAAATATCGAATTATAAGAGAAATGTGACAAATAATCAACGTTTTTGCAAGATGTCAAAGACGGAAACAATACTTTAGCCTGCTCCAAAATTAGTCAAGCTAATTACAAAATTCCCAATTGAGGAGCGGTCGATAAAAAAACACTTCATGCACAGAAATCAGATATTTTCAAGCTTCGTCGGACAGATTTTGATAAACTGTCAGAATTTAATTAACTGTCATAGAAACATTTCCTGTGTCGTGTTGGTTTTCGGTAAATGCCAAATGCCATTTTATTGGAACAAAAATTATTCATATCAAAACGGACTTTAAAGTTGATTATTGGTGGTGGATTAATAACTTGGCAATGCTATTAAAATAAACGTAAAACGTATCTCGTACCAGTCAAAGATTAAATTATTCCCACACAGTGACGCTTTTTCACGTCCTTCAAGAAAAATAATTGGGAAAGCACTGTGTTAACGAGAACTGGCTTGCAACAAGCGATTTCTTAACCTTCGACGGTGTTTTCTACCAAGAAAAAATGAAAAGAAAAAAGAGAAAAATTCATAAACTTTAAAATGGCGTCTGCAACTTCTTTCAATTTTGACCAGTGTAAAATTTATCTGGTAATGGGTTGAAATAGTATTCGGTGATTTCAATAATTCAAAAGCTGTTGGTCTTTACAGGATTTAACTACGGGATGTCAAAGGAAGAAATTATTTTCTCATCAGCGAAAACGAAATAAACGATATTTTATAATTATATAATCTGCTAGAAAATTACTTGTCGAGACAAAATAATGGTGTTTTCAGCCTTGTGGGACAACATATTCAGACCAGTTATAGTTACTATATCGTCGTTGGGCGAGCGAAAATGCCTTAACTACAGCTTAAATAAAGCTGTAGTTACGACATTTTGCACACCCAACGACGAGACAATCCTCACTCAGACTAGATAGCTCCACACGTAAATTGTCGTCAGGTGACCATTACTTCGTAACTACAGCTTATTTAATGTTTATTTGAATATAATACCTCTATGTTGCAAAACGCAGCGGCTGTACAGAAATTGGTACGGGACATATCCGAAATCACTTACTGTTTTGTCTGCGTATTCTGCTTAGATTTGACAGTCTGTATTGAGTCCTTTCCTACAATTTGAATTTGTTTAATTTCCTGACCATCAGTTAAATCAGCACTTTGATTTAAAGATCATCGAATTAATTCTCCTAATAACGCACCGATATAGCAGAAAATTGTCGAAAAAAAGGTTATAATTTGGATGTAAATACAGGCTTCGTATCATCGGTGCGCGAACTTTATGTCGTAACTACGGCTTTGATAAAGCTTTAGTTACGACATTTTGCTCGCGTACCAACGATATGTATCAGAGATAGGGGGGTCGTCTCTTCTTGCAGGTATATTCTCGAATAATCTACGAAGACATTTCCGCAATAAACGGATAATTTCTTGAGACTTGGCTATTTCTGACAAAATGACCTTTTATGGTCAATGTAGGGCGACCCACTAGATTTATGGCTGTACATGGTTAAGTCCAGAAAGTTAGGCTGCAATAAATTAAATGAAGTATGGCATTACTCAAGACGAACGAGATAGTAAAGCTAGGAAATTAATGGCTACTTAAATACATACGTCGTTAAAAGGCGACCAGAATGGCGTAAATACAGCTACATGCAAACTGTAAAAACGTTATTTTGGTCACCAAACAACGATATATAGATTCTCTGTTTGATACTAGTAAACTCCAAAGAACCGTAAGTGTAAATATAGATCAACAGGCACTAGAGTTTCTGACTTAAATTAAAACTTGCGGCATTTCTGTCTCTATGCCGCGGCCATAGCGCCGTGGTAGCGAGTCGGACTCTCAATAATGAGGTCATGGCTTCGATCTCCGGTCGCGGCAAATATCCTTTTCGACATTAGTCTCCCAACAATGGCTGGATAATCGTAGACCTGATTTGGATGTGTAGCTGGAGGCTCGAAAAGGATGTAGTAGTACTGGTGTGAGAAATACCAGGAATCCATGGTTAGGTGCTCCAGTTGCCGCGATATGGTTGAAATACTGTGAGAAGAGGCGTTAAACCCCATTCAAACAAATGTCTTACATCTACAACAACCAAGGTTTCGTCGTTGGTATTTCTGAAGACACCGACAGAAATTCTACCCGGATTAACTAATTTGATCTCATTTTAATGGCTTGGGCGGGGCCTTTTTACGGTGTAATTTAATACTTTGATTGAACAAGGGTACCGCTTCATGCGGATGTGCTAGTGCTCCAAAGTGGGTAAAAGAATTTAAAAGAGGGGGCTTGGTTCATTAAAAAATGCATTTAGAGTCACCTCATTTGTTGGTCTGGAATGCTCTTTTATTAGTGAACATATATTTTGAGTTTCGAGTGAATGTGTTTGGTAATACCAGAGATATGACAAAATGTCAAAGTTTTTAGACGACGACGCAGACACTGACGCAGACGAAGACGATGACCTGACCATAGCAATACGCCGAGTTTCTCCGAAAACAGCCGAGCTAGAAATCGGAAAGAGAGAAAAAATCACTGATCAGCTTGCGCAACATTCAATCCACAGTCGTTCAGTTATAAAAAGACATACACAGATATTCTAATTCTAGAGACGACGATAATTAGTTCTTTGTTAATTCAAATAACTTTAACCACGGACTCCGATATGAGAGTTTAACCTAGGTTAGAGTCCCTTCACAATCCATAATCACCAAGAAAAAGCGTTTAAGAAAACATTATGGAAAATGAAGAAATTGCTTGTTTCAAGCAATTTCTCCATTTTCAATAATGTTTTCTAATTCAAAAACCAAAGATTTTAAATTTCACCAACTTAAAATTGTCGTCAGCAACCTCTTTGAAGTTATGCCGTCTGGTAGTTTGTGGTAACATCCCATTTGGTCTACTCCCATTTCGTCTACTGTATTTTTTTTGCCAGGAGTCCCATTTCGTCTACTGTCCCATTTCGTCTACTGTCCAATTACGTCTACTGTTTTAATTTGTCTACAATGGTTTCTTATATTTAGGATAATTACAAAATATTTTCAGCTTTTTGTATAATAAATTTTTAAATGTAATATTGATATTATAGAATAAAATCTGTGCTAATGAAAAATATAAATAATTTAATCTGACATAAAGACTTATTTTCGTTTTAACAAGTAGTTAATATTTAATTTTGAAGTATTATGAAAAGAAAAGAAATTTACTGTATTGCCAAATTTCTTTACATTTTCATAATAACTTTAAATGTAAATATTATTCTAGTGATTGTAGACCTCCATTTGTCATTATATTTCTATCTTAATGAATAATGCCATTATAAATAAGATTTAAATCCAATAGCTGATACAGGTGTGAAAAGGCAAATTAACAAATGCCATACAGGTAATCCATCTTCTCAACACCTAGTCTGAAATGTGTGAAATATATCGGCAACAAATACCAATATTTGATACAAATATTGGTAAAAATGTAGAATTCAAATTTTTAGGTAAGAAAAAAGCATAATAATTATTCAAAACCATAAAAAAAAATAAAATTTAAAATGTAGACGAAATGGGACTCCTGCGCAAACCAGGGGTAGACGAAATGGGACTAGTGCGCAAATTTGTAGACGAAATGGGAGGAACCGAAATGGGAGTAGACCAAATGGGACTAAACCGTAGTTTGTAATGAGAATAGCATCCCTTAAACAGAATACTTTGGCTTTTTCGTAGCTTTGGTATTGATGTCTACAAACTAAATTTTGATAAATGACCTTGCAAATTACTTCTACTTATTTCTAAACTCTACAGAATACCATAAGGCCATTGCGATTTTTTTAATGTGTAAGAAAAAATGAATTTACGGGGTGTGGGAGTACGAAAGAGAGATAACAAGAATTCGACGATAAGATTATAACGAAAACACGAGAGTACGATAATAAGGTCAAGGGAATACGATGATAATAGTAACGAGATAATCTCGTGTTCTCTCTGTCGTATTCTCGTGTTCTCCTCGTCGTCATGTCCTAACCGTCGTAGGGTCAGGGTTAGGCTCGTATTCTTGTCGTCGTGATCTCGTATTCTAACCATCGTACTCTCCAGTTCTAGTTTTCGTAATCTCGTGTTCTCGACATCGTGTTTCTGTGGTCTCATCGTGTTCTTATCGTTGCACTCTCGTATTCACGTTTTCGAACTCTCTCGATCTCACCGTCGTGCTTCTTCTTGTCCTACTCCAATCGTTATACTTCGTACTTTCAGCGTAGTACTCTCACGTTCCTCGGGAACACACCGTCGTATTCTCTCCTTTCGGTACACGTGCACTAAAAGAATCCGCTCAATAAATATATACTATGATATCGTGATGCAACAAAACTCTTATAAACATGGCTGGTCCAAATTCAAACAAAATATAAACGGCGACTTTTAGTTGATGAAGTTTAAAAATATTATTCTTTATCATTTGTCTTTTGGTATAGGGAAAATTGTGAATTATGAGGAAATTGCGTGTAATAAGCGATTGTATTATTTTCCACAATAACTTTAGAAAAAATTTTCCCGAGGGGCGTTAAAGGGTTAGATCGTGTGCAAATGGGTTACAAAGGATTTGTTATTAACCCTTCCAGGTCAAAGCGACTGTTCACCCTGTCCAGTATACAGAAGATACGCCGATTTTGTGACAGAAATGGAGATGGAATCATCCAGTATAGAACAGAAATGGGATGTCTCAATCGATTTACCAACTTCCTGGCGGTCGGATAATTCCGAATGGACTTGTCGAAATGGCTCACTTTCCTGATGGACGATTTCAAACATCACCTTACCACTTTCTCTTTAAATTTATTTACATGGTTTTAACATGTACTGATAAAGCTTTTCTTCTGTGAAATATGAGCATGAAACGAATAAGCGGGAAAAGTAAATTTCCTATTTTTCTCTTCATTTGAACAAGTAAATATATCTGGGTTTATTTGATTTCACTGTTTGGTCCTCTTTCGTAAACAATACCTGTAATATACCGGACAATGCGCGGTAACATTAACGGTATCCCACATAAATTTTACGACCCTCTACATAAATGGTGAATCATTAGGGTTAGATAGAAAAAAAATACAAGCAGTTTCTCCATATTCTAAGTAGCACCCTACCCAGAGAGTGAGGTTTCTGGTATTCAATCAATTCGAACTTGTTGTCTGCAAGTTCTTTCAATCTTAAACTGGTCTTATATATTGTCGTCTGGTAATGGCTTAACTTTTCATAAACGATCCACAAGACATGATCTAGAAGCGGCACAAAATGATATTGAATCTTAGAAGTATCTACATCTTCATCCTCGACGCGAGCCTACCACCCTGCACAGAGAGCTCTTACGCTCTGTCGAGAACACCGTCAGAGTGGTAGTGACAGATCGCAGGGTACGCCCATTAAACTTCAACAGGAAGTTCTTGTTAGATTTTAAACAGCGTATTTGGCCTACAACAATAAAATAAAATGGTTGGAAGGCGACATAAATAAGCTGTAGTTACGACATTTAAGTCGCAAAACAGCAAAAATGTTTCAGATTAATGTCGACCAGTAATGGAATTCAAGGTTCATTTACGGTCTTATTGATGATTTGAATGGTCTATCGAATTTTTATAAGCTACTTTCTTTTCAGATATATCACATTTACAAAAGAGATATACCATGTCTATCCATTTCTTTAAGGAATCTAAAAGATATGTAGCTAACACTAAGAGGTTTATAATTGATAATGGAAAACAAGGTGATGCATGGTTGATCGGACAGATTGGAACCATACATCTTCTCTTGCAGATACAATATAGTAGAATAAGGTTGGAAGTAAGCTCCCCGTCTCTGATAGATAAAGTCACATAAACCTTTCTTTCTTAAAAGCCCGCTAGGAAAAAGTTAAGAGATGAAGAGAATTTTTCAGTTTTCACGGAGGTAGAAACCGAAAAAACTAATCACACTGTATGAATATGCGAATCAAGGTTCGTCGCTATCAATCAAAAATTCGATTGACCAATCAAATCTTTAATCTAGGCCGAAGGTTAATTGTGACCTCCGCCATTTATATCATTTTAATAAATTGGCGACTTTGAGTTGTAACTGCAGCTAATTAAGTTGTAGTTACAACGTTAAGTTCTCCAACCAACGATTTGCCTGCTTATATGTCTCCGGTCATATATCGTTATAATTTTATTTTTTCCTTCTTCTATCAAAACCGAGCGTTCTGATTGGTCAAAAAAAAAAAAATCATACCTCCATGAGCAGAATCTTTAGCACACAGCTATTTTGTATGCTTTCGAACAAAATAGTCCGATAAAAAGTATCAAATTGTAAACGGAAAAAATAATATGTATATTCTCTTCATCTCTAAAGAATATCTTAGTCGAACGGCTATGTCGAATATTAGTAGATATGGCCTCAGTCCGCCAATTAACCATGGATCACGTTTCTCTTTTGTTTTCAATGTTCATTTCCGGTATTCCCCTACAATCTCATCTTGCGTGACGAGCAACATCTTTTTGCTTATCGAACAGACATCCAATCTACTTCCCCATGTTTTGGTTTTTAGGATAACTTGGAGTTCTCAATCAGCGAAAAGGTCAATTATGTGATACGAAAAGGGATCTCGTGGAATCTCCATAAAACAAGAATACTTGAAAAGTAACTGGATCCAGCAGAGGTTAATCACATGTCACACTTCAGAAGAAAATGCAAAGAAATTATGCTAGATTAAAAGTACCGAACCCGGTCTCCGCATTCCACGCAGATCAATCAGTGTCAATACATTTCATACTCTTAGAACGTCATTTTTGGTCAAACGGGTCATATACGAATAGCATTCTATCGCCCGAAAAGGGACCGTGTCGAAATGTTTGACTTTAGTCTGATTGTACGTTCTGTGCAGACTGACCGAGGAAGAAACTTTCCACTTGTGGTAATTGTGTAAATCTATTTGCCTACCCTTTTTAACTAGCAAAGCGTGAGCTTTGATAGCTTAAGTTAGCAGACAACTTTTTGAGGTCGTCTCAAAGTTCAACAAGTGCAAACTGCCACTGGAGGCTTAACCACTAAATCCGTTAAATGCCTACGCCATATAAAGTAGTTCTTATGTATTTCAGGAATATTGCAAACTCTATTCAAACTGTAGAGAACTCTGTTCAAAAGCATGCTATTTAGCCAATTGCCACTCAATTCCGCTTTTAAGCATCTGAAGAAAAAAAAAACTTTGGAAAACATTGTGGACAATGAAGAAATTGCTTGTAACAAGCAATTTCTTCAATGTTCACAATTTTTCCTAGCCAACATGGGAAAGATTTTCTTTCAAAATTGTTTTGCTAGCTTACAGTACTTTCAGTACTTTGATTATAAGAACGTGTAATTTCATTTTCAAATATTTGTTTCTCGGATTTCTATGATGCCTGTTTTCTTAAATTACGGGTCAAAAATACAAAACTAAGTTGTACATCGTCGTTGCCATTCTAAAACTTTTTAACTGCAGCTTGAATAAAGCTGTAGTTACGAGGTTTTAGAACGACAACGACGATATGTCGCTTTCAAACATTCAAATTGACAGTTTTAAATCAAGACATACTTTTTCGAATTATTCTGTATTGTATGTTTTGTGTTGTTTAAATATTACACAGCTGGACAATTGACCAATCGCAGGCCCACTTACTTCGTTAGCCCCGCCCATTCACTCTGACAGGAAGTCCCTCTTCGATTTTAAACGGCGTTGTTTTGCAAAATTAATGGCTAGTAGCTTGAAAGAAAAGCAAAATGGTTGGTTGGCGACTTTAACGCCGTAACTACAACTTGAATAAACCAAACCAACAAAAAAGTTTAACAAAAAATGAATTGATTGGTCGGTTAATTTCTTGATTGACATCACGTTTTGTCAGTTACTGCAGGATTATTAGATGAACGCTGAGATTCGACCCGTCCAACAAGAAATATTTGAAAAATAGATCAGAATCAGCAGAGGACAATTAGATAAAGAATTTAGAATATAAACATAAAGTAAGGTAGAATGACCATCATAGATTCACAAAATTCATAAAAACTGATGACCTGACCCTATTCAGCCAGCATAATTCACACAGACCGACCAGGGTCCATACTTTTCGTACTTCACAGAATGTCCCTTTTCGCTTCATAGGCCAAGAATTGATTGTCGGTATTTAGAAAGAAGTATCAATTTCGGAACACTGTTTTGCTCCCATAAAACTGTTTTTGTCGGGGAAGTACGCGAAATTAAGCCCGCATAATAACCGTTTTCAAAATCAGTCGACAATTACTACTTTTTTGTTAATATGTCGGATTACAATGTTTACTCGGTTGACATTTTGAAAATTATTCTTATATGATTCGTTGGCAAGCAAAAACATAGTGTTCTTAAACGGAGACCAATTGTCATATTTTTCCAAACAAAACTCTTTAAAACCCAATCATCAGTGACTTTGTTGTTCTGACCAATAAGCGTCTGTCGCTTACTTATAAAGTGTTCTATGTTGATATGTAACAAAGCTTAACGCAGGCCCACTTAATGACATTTTTAGACGCTCGAAGAAAAAAAGATTTGGGAAACATAGTGGAAAATTTAGAAATTGCTTGTTACAAGCATTTCTTAATTTACCATTTTTTTTTTTTTTTTTATCCCAAAAAGTGAAAAAATTCCAACATTTCATAAGGTTTAGAATGTCGTCTGCAACTCCTTTGAATTTGGACAAGTTTTAAATTTTGTCGTCTTTTAATGGGTTTAACCTTTTAACCTTCACTATGTGATCGTAGATACAAGTAGGTCTTCTTCAAGTGACAGAGTAGCATATTCAGATTATAGTTATATCATGTTTAGCACATCAACGATATAACAGGTGTTATACCTTGCAATTATTGATTAAAATAATTTAATTTTAAGTTTCGTCTGTCAAAAACGCGTATTCTGATTGGCTTGAAAAATCATACCTCAACGAACAAAAGTTTAAGCCCGCAGCTATTTTGTATGCTTCCGCACAAAATAGTTTGATAGGTAATGTAGACTGGTGAACCTATCCAATCTACATTGCTCTCCGATTTTGGTTCTTGTATCGTCAGATTAGGACAGGCTCACCAGTCAATAAGAAATGTATCAAAATTTGTAAAATATTCGGGATATTTTTTTTCGGTTGATGTAATTAAATCATAAGAAATGAAGATAATATTTTTTGTTTTTATCGCGTGTTAGTTTTTTCGTCTCATGTCTCCATGAAAACAAAACAAAAAAAATCCTCATCTCTGAAATGAATTACCAATTAATTAATCAGTTCTCGAAGAAACTCGGGCGTTTATGCGTCATCTTGTTCATACCCGGTGAAACTAGACTATCACTTAATGTGATTCATACCCCCCAACGGTTCCTTGCGACAGAAAATACATTTTGTCACTAGAATGAAGCCTTTCCACCACAAAAGGCCAAACACAGTAAACCATAACAGCAAATTTACATCTTTTGATGGTACGGTTTTCCTGAAATTTGAATCATACCCAACCAGATGCTAAGTACAAAACTACCAGTTGCTGAGAAATGAGCTGACAAGAATTTTCAATAAAAGGCCACAATTCTTTAAAAAGTAAATGGACCATAACCAAAAAAGGTTTAATTGATTGGATGGGGTTTAACCCCACTTTTAAACGTATTCCAGTCATATCGCGGCGGCTGGAGCACCTAAAAACGGATTCCTAATATTTCTCACACCAGTACTACCACTACATCCTTTCCTAGCTTCCAGATGCTATCCCACCTAGGTTAACGATTATCCACCCATTGGCGAGAGACAAATATCGGAAAAGATATGTGCCGCCGCCGGGGAGCGAACCCATGACATCCCATGATTTGAGATTGGAAGTCTGATGCGCTACCGACTGCGCTATGACGGCGGCTCACCAAAATATGATATGCGCATACTTGCTTGATACTGAGTCTACCTGTGATTTTGAACCAAATCTATTGAATATTTATAGAGAAAAAATAAGCGGACGTGATTTTTCCATTAAAGGGCCATTACTTTTTTCCATTAAAGGGCCATTACTCAGTAAAAATAGTTTATGCAGCATTACAAAAGTAGGATATACACACCTCTTCTTGATACGGAGTCCACCTTAAAGTTTGAATCAAATAAAATCAGTAACTTTCAGAAAATGAGCGGATAGGATTGATCATCAAAGGGCCATAACTCCGCAAAAAGTAAATGGAACATAATTAAAATAGGATATGCACATTTCTGCTAGATACTGAGTCTACTATTAAAGATTGACTTCAAATAGTGCTTATTTAGATTTTGAAATCGAGTCGAATGCACCGGTTCTTTACGGAAAATATTCGCTAATCTTCGGCAATGGCAGTTTATAAGTTGGAATAAGGAGCAATTCCAACTTAGATTTAACAAAACCGCAAGATGAACACAAGACAATTTTATTTCGGGTTTCTTGATAACATATGTCACTTGATCTCTTAGATATGAATACACCTCGGGTTACTTCTCATCTCAACTTGCCACGGACAATCAGTTAGTTGTAGCCGAAGACAACAATATGGAACACGTAAAGGATTATATAAAAATTCGTTTAGAGACTTCTAAACATGCTTTAGGTTGCTTTAAATTATTGAAAAAATAAGGTAATAATCAGCGCAGTAATTTGTTTTTTGTGATTCGTCATCCCGTGTTTGGTAATCACGTGATCTCAAGTGACATGTGGTAGTCATGTGACCATAGATAGTAAATGTAAACAAATATGGCTCAGGTCGCAAATGCATTTTACAATAATCACGCCGCCCAGTGCTTTAAAACATTCTAGAGCGATTAAGGGGGATCTAAGGCATCAAACAAACGCGATTATAGTGGGATTTACAGCTTTTACTCAATAAAAATCAAATAGATGCAAAACGAAAGTAGTAGATTTTGAAAATTAGAATGTAAACATATCAACTTCCGGTTTCTACTTATTTACTAAATGATTACGCTTTATTATGTCGTTATTCACAAGTTTAAATCAATAATAATACATCGAACCTTTAACAAGTGTCATCTAGCTTTCAGCTTGGTCCTTTTTACTTAAGAATTTTACGGTTCTAAAGCCGAATAACGAATAAGGAAATCGCGCTTCTACAGGGCGCCGAAGATAATTTGATACTATCTTCATCATATTATAGGAATTTTTAGGAATAGGGCAAAACTACCATGTGCAAACAATAACGTTACAATAACGTTAACGTCTTTTGTTTTCTTTTGAATTTTACTCACAACGCTTTAAATATTCCTTTTTCCTAAGTCTAAACCGGTATTTCAAATCGATCACCTTGAAACAGGTTTTCGCGCATTTCCGCAAATTTCCACGTTTACTCATAAACTTGAAGTGAAAATCTACGTGAGTTTAGTATGATCGTTACAGAATTGGCCGAGTTGAGGGTCAAATAATCATCGAGGTCATTGATTTCTTACCGTACAAGCTGTTATTCTCTGTTTTCAAGATTCAAAAAGGAGTTCACATAATACAGTTGATCAAAAGGAAAATGTTATGCTTGAAAATTCTAATTTTGCTGTGCGTGACAGGAGCTTATAACCCATTCCAACAGGATAAAATTTTAGACCAGTCCAAATTCAAAGAAGTAGCAGACGACAATTGTAAGTTGATGAAATCTTAAAAATCCTGGTCTTTTTGGGCAGAAAACAAAGAAATTGCTTGTAACAAGCCATTTCTTCATTTTCAACAATGCTTTCCAAAGCTTTCATAATGAGGGTCATTTAAAAGCGTCACTGTCTGGGATTGGGTTAAGGCAATGCAAGTTTTTGATTTCTGTATGTGGATTTATGTTTTTGTGCGTTATTCACGCACATATGTACAAGAATGGGAATGCTAGGAGGGAGGCTTGCTCGGAAAGTAATAAATGAATTTGAACCGAATTCGACAGTTATGACCCTTTCAGCGCATTCAAACTTCTCAGTACTTTCAGTCCTTTTATATGTCCATGTAATGATGACTAAACTTTACGCAAGATTTCGTTAATTTTTGTGACCCAGATGGGCGAATGACTAGCGAAAGGTGAAACGTCATCATTGACGTCATAGTTCTTAATCATGTTGGGTCACAATTTAATATATAATGCTTGCCACGTTGAATTATTTTGATCTTCTAGTTTCAATTGTAATCTTCATTTACGTTTTTAGGCCTCGAGTATAGTTTTCTTATAATTTTGTTATGTTTTTGTGTTTTTTTTTGGGGGGGGGCGGAATATATGGCTTTAAGACCCCCTTCCCCTTGATATTGCTTTAAGGCCCCCTTCCCATAGATATTGGTTGGAATGTCAACGTATTTACAAGGGTTCTTCCTAGAGAAAATACAATCATTTACAGAAAGTTTTAGAAAGATTAGTTCAAAATTATGACCTGTAGAGTGGTAGCAGTGAATCGCTGACGATGGTGGACAACCAAGTACATTGTATTACCAAAGCTCTCCATGAGCCTGTCGTGTTAACCCATTCCCACACAACAATATACATGTAAGACTTGTCCAAACTGAAAGAAGTTGCACAATCAATTGACAATCAATTAATCAATCGTTCGCAATGATTTCTATCCTAAAGACCAGACCTTCTTAAATTTCACCAACTTAAACGTGTAGATGGGTAAACCATTCATTGGAAATCAAACTTTACTATTTTGCATGCAATCTAATTTTCAAGCATTGGAGGCTGTTGTTTTCTCGGTGTTATTAGTCCCCTACCGGCGAAGCCGAGAAGGGGACTATAGGTTTGTGCTCCGTCTGCCTGTCAGTCCATATCAGTTTTCCGGACTTTTTTTTCCCTAACCCTGGGAGACAATTAGCTGATTTTTGGTATGTGGGTCCGCGTCAATGAGTTACAGAACAATTTCGAGTTTGGTTCCGGTCCAGTGATTTTTGTGGCAGATACGGATGCTGAACTTAGAAAATTACAGAGAAATTTCAGTTTTCCGGACTTTTTCTTTACCATCGGAGATGTTAAGCTGATTTTTGGTATGTAAGTCCGCATCAATGAGTTACAGAGCAAGCATAAGTTTGGTTCCAGTCCATTGATTTTTGAGGAAGATACGGATGCTAGACTTAGAAAATTACCAAAAAAATTCAGTTTTCCGAACTTTTTTTCTAAACCCTTTGCGGTGTGAAGGTGGTTTTTGGTATGTGATTTCGTATTAATGAGTTAAAGAACAGGTTTTAGTTTGGGTCCAGTCCATTGATTTTTGGGGAAGATACGTATGCTGGAATCAGATAAACACCAAGAAATTTCAGTTTTCCGGACTTTTTTTTCTAAACGCTTGCATGTATTGTGCTGATTTTTGGTGAGTCAATATTGATAGTTACAGAACGAGTTTAAGTTTTGTTCCAGTCCATTGATTTTTAGGAAGATATGGATGCTAGAGTGAAAAAAATGACTTGGAGATTACGGTTTTCCAGACTTTTTTTCTTAACGCTTGCATATATTGAGCTGATTTTTGGTGAGTCAG